>CM061487.1:82739011-83279011 GCA_030867185.1 Tagetes erecta
TGTCAGTACACCCGATAGATCTACCAATATAATCCAAGGACCCCTGTCACCGAGGCTAATGATTACGTTATTTTTGAGGGTTTTTCCCGCGAGAACATCTTGTAAACTTATGGTTTTTCATATAAATCAAAATATTTTCCATCTCTTACTTTAAATCATAATCAAATATATTTCACATGTTTTTCCCCCAAGTTTGAAATCAAAATGTATTGAAAATGGGGCCGTGAAACTCACCTTTGATTTCCGTCAAGTTTTTGCTAGCACTTACGAGCCCAAAATTTATACTCCCGATCTACTAACACCCTATATATCCAAGGGTTTCCCGTTAATAGTCGTACAATGGTCATGAGGTCATCCAAGTTGTTCATCAACTCTAGACACTTTTTATGAAATGATTTATCATTTCGATCTAACGACACGTTGGTGACTCCGTTTACGACCCGTTTCCAAATAATATTTATATAAGTCATATCTTTATATAAATATATTTTAAACAATATTTATATGAGTGATCTCTTCATATAAATATATTTTAAAGACAATCATTAGTCTTTAAACATTTACAAAACTTTACATATGTGTTTTATCATATATAACTTTCGGTTTCAATGTTATAAAATTCACACTTTTAATATTTATACAAAATAAATATTATTTTTCTTAAAGTGTTAAGTTTCTTAAAACCAATATCTTGAATGAAAACCCATAGGATTAACTCTTTATCCATTCACTTCGAGACCGAGTGAAAATACGAATTTTTAAGCAACCGACTAACTTTATTTTTAGTCGTTCTTGGTGTTTTGCTTTTATAACTTTAAGTATCTAATTTCATACTTATTTTAAAGTCAAAACACTTATTCAAGTTCACTTTTTAACTCTTGTAACTTGATTCAAACCCGTTCACATAGAACACGTAATTTCGGTCATAACCGAAGCATTTTTCGTAACTAGTTATTCATATAACTACCCTTTTCATTCATACCACTTTAGACACACATAATCATGCTCATACACACTGATTATACATCAAAAGTTGCTGGTCTAAAAACTATTTTACACATGCTTACGGTTTAAGCCGAAATAGTCGGTTTTACCGTTATTTCGTACATAGTTTGTTACCAAACAATGCTTAAACCACCAAATTTCATCATATAATAATCATACATATCTTTTCACATAAATAAGCATGTAAAAGCAGTAAAAATCTTATTCTCAAGTTTAAACCCATTTTCGAGCCGAAAACGACGTATTTTTACTAATAAAACGTCTAGTTTTGTTATACAATTCTTCCACAACTTACTTCCATTTTTCACATACATTATACACATTATTTCATTCTCATAACATGTGTAATATCATCAATTGTACAGAATTCAATTTAACCATCTTAGAGCATGAGATTGTATCAATTTTCTACATTTGATCAAATTTGACAATTTCATGGTTCATGCTCATGTAACAATTGATTATTGCATTTTAACACTTTTTCCACTCATATACATGTATATACATATGTTGACTTTTGAAAGTCAAAATTACCATTTTCAAGTAATCAATTCTAGATTACTATATATTGGCTTATTACCATATTTTTGCACCATAATCATCAAAATACTTATTTACTATCATATTTCATATAATCATAAGTTCAACTAAATCAAAGATTCATCTAAAAATTATCACATTTTATCACAAATAACACATTTATCATCATATTACTCAAATTTACCAAGACTCCTATATCACATAACTCATGTTTTAACATTATCATACTCATCATCATCATCATCATCATCATCATCATCATCATCATACGTATACAAATACAACATACCCATTTGATCATAAATATCATTTTGTATGTATGATCAAACTATAAATTTCATGTTTTCATACCATCTTAATATCAAACCCATAACTTTTATTTATCAAAAATACATTTTTGACACACCAACATACATATACATGTTCGTATATATGTATGTATACACACATTTCTCATTTGATTCTTTTGATTGTTAGAAGTGTTTGATTTGATGAACAACTTTATGATTCAAGGATGAATCATTCTTTTAAAACAAGAAATCAATATTAGAGTTTATACCTTGATGAACTCTAGATTGCAAGTATGTATTTCTTTGGTTTCTTTGCTTGTTCTCATCCAAATCACCTTCAATTTCACTTCTACACTTTGAATTTTGATTGAACCATCTTGATTGTTCTTGATTTTGGAGTATCTTTGTATTGACAAAAGATGAAAGTGAGAATATTGGTGTATGTATGTATGCCGTGAATTTGAGAGAGAGAAATAGTTATGGTGAGTTAAGGTGATTAATGGTGAGTTAATGTGAATATGTCATTTACTTGTATACTTTGTATGTGATGATGAGAATGGTTTGTTGTCAAATGGTGGTGATATTAGGTGGGTAGGATGATGATTCATCTGAAAGTTGTAACAATAGGTTGATGACTATTGATTTTTAATGCAATTTATGGTTTTTGGGTAGTATTTTGAGTGTAAGGTGGTATATTACTAATGTGTAGTGTTACTTGGTTTGTGTTAAAAATCTTTGTAAGTATTAATGGGTAGTATCACAAATAATATTTGTGACAATGGTAGTGGTTTTGGCCGTAATTTTTGGTTAAAAAGAGTGTTACGATTGTAGTGCGGTATTTATTTGGTTGAGTGGTGTTAAATTTGGAGTGTAATTTTGTAGTTTGTAGGCATTAATCATTAGGATGATTAATGAGTAAGTTTCTAGTGGAAGTAATATTTATTGAGTTTTAACTAGTAGGATACCTAGTATCCATTTTTATAAAAACTCTTTGTCCAAATCCCATGGATTTAAAAGTTGTACTCCTTAGTATTAATCATAATACTTAAGACTTATTTTTATGAGTTTCTTATGTTCATATTATAATTATGAACTACTCAAAATTATATTTTTCTGAAAACAGGCAAAATCTGAAATGTACGCGCTTGTCAGTAGTACAAATCGTAAACTAATATTTTTAAAATTTTACCTTTGTTTTCCTTTGTAACGCTTTTATACATGCTAATATAGCATAAAATCCATTCTAGGATTTTTAAAGTTTCCCGGGTCATCACCAACGTTCGTCTCAGTACTACACTGTGACTCCACACAGTATTTTCTTGTTAATTATAAATGCAGTAGCATTTATTACCAGGGCTTGGCTAGACTTAAATGACAATTTTTCAGTTTACTACTAATAATGCTATAACATATAATTTAGTTTTTGTCCTAGTACGGATATTAACCTGGAATTTTGCCGAGTGTCACAGTCTTCCCCCGTTTAGGAAATTTCGTCCCGAAATTTAAGCTGTAACATCCCTTTCTATCTATGTCGCAAACAAGTGAGGATATTTGAGTTTCATCTGGTCCTTACGCTCCCACGTGAATTCCGGACCACGCTTTGAATCCCACCTCACTTTGACGAGTCTTATTTTACTTCGTCTATGTTTTTGGACCTTTTGATCCATTACTTCAACGGGTTCTTCGATGAAATGGAGTTTATTATCGATACGAACTTCATCGGGAGGAATTACCAGTGTCTCATCCGTTAGACACTTCTTTAAATTTGATACATGAAATACATCATGTATACCACCGAATTAATTTGGTAGTTTGAGTTGATAAGCAACTGACCCAATCTGAGCCAATATTTCAAATAGTCCAACGTATCGTGGACTTAACTTTCCATGCTTACCAAATCTCACAACTCTCTTCCAAGGTGATACTTTTAGAAACACACGGTCTCAAACTTGGAATTCTAACGGTTTTCGTCGGTTATCCGCATAGCTCTTGTGTCTATCTCTTGCGTCTTCTAACCTCTTCCGTATTTGAATTATTTTGTCCGTGGTTTCTTGTATAATTTCGGGTCCTGTTAGTTGTTTTTGTTTTGTTTTTTTTTTGTTTTTGTTTTTTTTTTTTTGTTTTTTTTTTTGCCAACTTCAGCCCAACAAAGTGGTGATCGACATTTTCTACCATACAGAGTCTCAAACGGTGCAGCTTTAATACTTGTGTGATAACTATTGTTATATGAAAATTCAGCTAGTGGTAAGTGGGCATCCCAATTGCCACCAAAGTCTATCACACATGCACGTAATAAATATTCCACGTTTGAATGGTCCTTTCACTTTGACCATCCGTTTGTGGGTGATATGCTGTACTCATATCCAACCGAGTACCAAAGGCTTTGTGTAAGGTTTGCCAAATTCTTGAGATGTAACGTCCATCTCTATCAGAGATTACTGACGTTGGTACACCATGTCGAGATATCACTTCTTTGATATAGAGTTTTGCTAGTTATTTTTTTTTATTTTTTATTTTTTATTTATTTATTTTTTTTTTGACAGGATCATATTCTTTCATGGGTAAGAAATGAGCGGACTTAGTTAAGCGATCTACGATTACCCATATAGAGTCATAACCACTAGATGTTCGAGGTAAATTAGTTATAAAGTCCATGGCTATTCCTTCCCATTTCTATTGAGGAATTTCAGGCTGTTGTAGAAGTCTTGACGGCTTCTGGTATTCTGCCTTAACTTTTGAACAAGTCGAACATTTGCTAACGTATGTTGCAATGTCTCCTTTCATGTTAGGCCACCAATAGTGCTCTTTGACGTCTTTGTACATTTTATCCGAACCCGGATGTATAGGAGTATCTAATCTTGTGTGCTTCATTCATGACTACATCATGTAGACCACCGGTACGAGGTACCCATATTCTATTCATGAAGCACATTACATCATCACACTTTGGTTCCAATTCTTTCAACATACCTTTCAAATCCTCTTTCGACACATTTTCCTCCTTTAATGCTTCAACTTGAGCATCTCGGATTTGTGTCACGAAATTTGAACTAATCGTTAGTTCTAAGGCACGAACACGCTTGTGTGTTTTTTTTTTTTTTTTTTTGTCTTTCTTTTCTGCTTAAAGCATCGGCTACAACATTCGTTTTACCTAGATGATAGCGAATTTCACAGTCGTAGTCGTTTAATAATTCAACCCAGCGACGTTGTCGCATATTCAATTCTTTTTTTATCAAAGATATGTCGAAGACTTTTGTGATCGGTAAATACTATACATTTTGTACCGTATAGATAATGTCTCCAAATCTTTAATGCAAAAACTACCCCGTCTAGTTCTAAATCATGTGTAGTATAATTTTTTTTTTTCTCATGTGTTTTTAGTTTTCTTGACGCGTAAGTAATCACTTTATTTCTCTGCATCAAAACACAACCAAAACCTAATCGAGACGCATCACAATATACCACGAAACCCTTTGTTCCTTCTGGCAGTGAAAGGATAGGAGCACTACACAACTTTTGTTTTAATAATTGAAAAGTCACTTCTTGTTTATCACCCCATTCATAATTTCTATCTTTTTAAGTCACGAGTGTTAAAGGTTGTGCAATTTTAGAGAAATTTTCGATGAACCTCCTATAATATCCTGCCAATCCAAGAAATTGTCGCACTTCAGTCGGAGACTTAGGTGCTTCCCAATTCTTGATTGCTTCTATCTTTGCAGGATCGACATGTATACCATTCTTGTTGTTAACATGTCCTAGGAAATGAACTTCTCTAATCCAGGATTCACATTTTGAAAATTTTGCATACAAATTTTCCATCTTTAATACCTCCAAGATTTGTTTTAGATGTTGTTCATGATCTTCTTTAGTTCGCGAATTAATAAGTATGTCGTCGATGAATACGATCACGAATTTATGTAAGTATGGTTTACATACTCTATTCATTAGATCCATGAATACAGCAGGAGCATTTGTTAATCTAAACGGCATAACCAAAAACTCATAATGACCGTAGCGAGTCCTAAATGTAGTTTTTGGAATGTCTTTTTTTTTCAGCGACTAACAATTTATGATAACCAGAACGTAAATCAATCTTGGAATAGTAACTAGAACCTTATAATTGATCAAACAAATCATCTATTCTAGGTAATGGGTATCGGTTCTTAATAGTTAGCTTGTTTAGCTCTCTATAATCGTTGGAACGACCCATCTTTCTTTTTAACAAACAAGACCGGCGCTCCCCAAGGCGAGAAGCTTGGTCTTATAAACCCTTTGTCTAACAATTCTCGCAATTGTTTCGACTTTTTTTTTTATTGCATCTCAGATGGTGGTAATCGATATGGTGATCGAGCAAATGGAGCAGCTCTTGGGACTAATTCGATATTGAACTCAAGTTGTCTTGGTAGAGGTAATCCAG
This sequence comes from Tagetes erecta, assembly GCA_030867185.1. NCBI lineage: Eukaryota > Viridiplantae > Streptophyta > Magnoliopsida > Asterales > Asteraceae > Tagetes > Tagetes erecta. Next base: position 82,745,264 of record CM061487.1, read on the forward strand.
ACAAGTCATCTGGAAAAACTTCCGGATACTCTCGTACTATAGGAATGTCCTCAAGTTTTCGTTCCTCCTCCTTGGTAGTCACAACTTTAACTAGAAAAGCCGGATACCCTTTTTGTACATAATTGCAAGCTTTCATAACATTGACAACTTTAAGAGTGGTTTTTTTTATTATTTATTATTTATATTTTTTTTTACCACGAGTGGTTAAGTGATGTGTGGCTAACACATCATGGTTTTGTTAATCGTTTTCATCTAATTTTCGGGTTGAATGCTTGGGTTTCGCTTAGTTTTTATATGTTTATTGAATGACACATGGATCTAAATTATATTTGTATTATGTAGGTGTTTTGGTGCTTAAAAATGTGCAAATGATCTAAAGGAATGAAGTGGAGCACAAGAGAAGACTTGGAGTTGGAAGGCAAGAAAGAAAATAAAAGTTTCTGGTCGGATGCCTTCTAGGCGATACGCGCAGGACAGGGGTCCATGATGCGCGTATCTCCTAGCACAGATATACGGGATTTTTTTAGGGTTTTGCTATTTAAACACATTACAAACCCTAGTCGAAGGGAGTTCTTTCCAGCCGTCCCATAGCATAAAAAATACATCTTTTGGAGGTTTGAAAGGCTAGAGAAGCAAGGGAGAAGATTGGATTGAAGATTGGATCGCCGATCAAGTCACGAACGTTGCTCGGTTTATGCTTTCATCTTCATTCCTGGTTTTATACTTTGAACTCATGTTTTGTTTGATGTTTTTGGTTTATTTACTGATTTCAAACATGATAATGAGTAGCTAAATCTTTCATACTATCTAGGATGATGAATAGTTGTTAGTTTTGGGTTTGGTTTTGGTTAATTGAATGTTTGATGGTTTTGATTCTAGTATAAAGTGCATGTTGATGAATTGATGGATGTGTGATGTTTGTTTATTGCTTATCATTGATTAATTCTATATTCCATACGTGAATGTTTAATGTTTGTCGTTGAATTTTCCGTATCTAGGTCGATTACTTTGTGTCTTTGACTTGTTGGTGGTTTACTAGACATAGTAACCATAGGAATAGGTTTGAATCGATGAATTGCATTGAATGAGCTACTTAACTTGAGGTCGAAAGATTAAAGTTAGTCAATTAGTCTTTGTAATTAAGCTTTAGGATTTAAACGGTCCGAGAGGAGGTTTACTTAGATTACTTGCTTACATTGTTAATTGTGTCTTTTATTTCATCTACATGTTACCCCTTGCATGAAAGTGTATTGTGCTAGTTAGATCGAGAGATTAACTATCATTAGGGTATGCTAGTGTCGTCAGTGAGATCGAGAGATAATCTGACCAACCCGATAGCTTCACACGTGCCTATAGGACTCATTTTGGTCACACCCGGAGAATGATCTAGGATCCTTTATGTTCCTTTAGGTTCGTATTCTTAGAACATCGGTTCCATCAACGTTCTTTTAACCAAACCAAATCCATATGTTACAACTAGGATTCACCTAGATAGTATCCTTCTCATCTTTGAATTTCTCAACGTTCTAGTTTTGTCTTTAATTAGTTTATTCATTAAAATTTATTTTCTTGTCTTTAGGTTATTAGAAACCCCCCCATCAACTAATTCCTTTTTTATTAAGTTTAGTTTCCGTTATTCATAGTGTCTTTGGGTTCGATATCCGGTCTTCCGTAGACTATACTCCAGTCGATAGGTACACTTGCCTTTCTGCTAGGTCTAGTTTAGGGTTAATTGGTTTTTAACTCGAGTGTCTAGATAGAGTCTTAGGTTAGTTATTTTTATAGACCGTTTTTAGCACATCATTAAGATTTCACCATTTAGGTCAGGAATACGAATCATAACTTTTGCATGATTCTTTGATAACCAATCCATACCAATTACGACATCGAAACTACCGAGTGTGACATGCAAAAGATCGGTAGAAAAAGGACGATTCCTTATTTGTATTGTACACCCTTTTATTATTTCGCCAGTTTCTATTTTCTTTCCATTTGCTAGTTCTATAACATACTTTTTATCTAACTTTTTAGATTTAAGACCAAGTAAAGGTTCAAAATTCTTAGGAACAAAGCTCAAATCAGCACCGGTGTCAAATGATATACTTGCATAATGATTGTTAATAAGAAACGTACTAGTAACAATAGTCGGTTCCTAGCGTGCCTCTCTAGCATTCATCTCGAATGCTCCACCTCTGGCATTCATCTTTTTTTTTTTTAATTTTATTTTGGACACTCCTTTTTGAAGTGACCCACTGCCCCACATTCATAACATTTCTGACCCACACCTTCAATATTTTCGGTCATATTAGTCCGACAGTTCTCAGCTTGGTGCCCCAAACGATTGCACCTTTTGCAAGCTCTGCAAACACCACTGTGTAATCGGTGACATTGTTTGCATTCATTAGGTGGTTTATCGTTATTGTCAAATGTGTTGGCAGTGTAAAAATTTTTTAGCTTCCCGACCATTTTTCTTTTGGTTTCCAAATCGACCTTTCGAATTTTCCACCCCACTTTCTTTTGTTATCATATGATTTCTTACTGGTTTCACCCAACTTCTTTTTAGACTCTACGACTTTCTTTCCACGATCCTATTTCTTGGTCAGTACACCCCTTCTCACAACATCATCTGTCAAAGTATGTGCTATTCTGATAGCACTCTGAAGGTTTCTAGGATTAGAAGAAGTAACATTACTGCGAATCTGCGGTGCTAATCCCCAAATGTACCTTTCAACTTTGACGTATTCAGGGGTTACCATTCGAGGTACCAATCTGGCCAAATCATTGAATCTGGAAGTATAAGCGCGAACCTCAGCCCCTTCCATGGTAAGGTTCCAAAAGTTTGTTTCAATTTTCTGCAATTCACTTCACGGGCAGTATTCATGAAGTAACCTATCCTTCAGTTGATTCTAGGTAAGACCATACGCTGTGTCTTCCCCTAGATTCTGCCTTTGAGTGTTCCACCAACTTAACGCTTCATCTTGAAAAGTACAAGTAGCGTATTTCACCCTTTGACTACATGAACAGTTACTGATTGCAAATACTGACTCCATCGTTTCGATCCATATTATAATTTCTAATGGACCCTCAGCTCCATTAAATGTTTTCGGTTGGCAGTCTCGAAAATTTTTTTTTTTATAGGTACAGCCTTGTATCGGTTCTCCTGTAGGATTACCGACTACTGTTTCACTAGAGCCTATACTAGCTCCAGCTCCTCCTCTACTTCTTCCACGTCCTATTGCAATGTTAACGTGTTGCGAGATTAATTACGCTAGTTCTTTAGCGGTAGCAGGTAATGTGGTACCTTCACTTCCGCCTCTACCACCTTCGCGTTCACCACCCCATCCTATGGTGGTTGTCGCTCGTCTTGGTGGCATTTTTTTAGCATTAAGATAAAATGACGTGATGAGTGAATATTAAATAAGTAAACATACTACGACAATGTTTACTTTGAAATAACAATTATATTTATTTTGAACATTTGTCGATATGTTATCGTATTGGAGTAATATATATTGAAACAATATATATTAAGGATGATGGATATGTATATATATTTGAGATAATATATATAGGAGTATCGAGGTAACGTTCTTTTCTTTTTAGCGGTTTTACATATATATTGAAGTACTATAGACAATTGAGTTAGTTTTTCTTCTCTTCTTTTTTTTTTAAACATTTTCGGACATATATATATGTATCAAGATCAAACGCATAATTTTTGTAGTGTGACATCACATATATGTATTGTTTAGAAAGCGTTTCGTCTCATTTAACTATTATATATATAGAAATATCGAGTCGTTATGTCGTCAAGATGATAAAAAAAACAAGAAGAGAATCCATAGTTTTTGAAGCTAATGCTTCAACCAAAAGATACGATAAGAGTTACATCAAAGAAATGCCCACAATGCGTCAAAAGATAATTGTTTTAAGTCATCATCATGAAACGAAGATTGTTTTCGAGTTTTCCGACAATAATAAAGTCTAACGAGAGAATCGTGACATGGTATCCGCACGAATGACAAAGATGCCAATATCAAAACAAATGTGGCAAGAGTGAGAGCGATTTGGTTTTTCTCCTCAACGTTCATCGCCATTTGTTGTGCCGTTACTACCCCGACTTAACAATTTTCACTTTTTGCTCATCCAGTCGAAGCCTTTTCTTTTTCTTCTTCTTTTTTTTTTAATTATTTATTTATTTATTATTATATTTTTTTTTATCTCTTTCTCCATCCAAAATACTAGGCATCACTCGTCCTTTACTACATTCTAATGACAACATCATGCCATTAATCCAACACGAACCACAAACGATGCGATAACTTACTAACATTCATTCTATGTCGAGGCCAAACTGCTTATGGCACCCGCAAGTTAGGAATCATTGCGAGAAATTTAACCAAAACGTCGTTAAAGTGAGAATTTGCGAAAGAGAGTAGTCTCCTAACTACTTTCTATCTCAAGAGCGAGAATGCCGCTACACGTCGTTACTTGAACAACCTATTGTTTTACTTACTAGTATAGGTAGCGGTTGCAAGAGTGAGAACTCGGATAAAATGGTCAATGGAGTAATTTTTGTGTAAAGTTAATTACGAGAACGTCATTCCAGTGGCATCCAATATCCGTACTAATTTAACTACTTATAGGCATTATTCTTAACTTGTAGCAAATAATCATGCAAGACATACTTAGATATATTTATATATCTAGTCCACGCAATGCGACTAATAATATACTTTTGGAATGGAATGTTTTTGGGACTTTTTTTTTTTAAAGGTTATAGATTAGATTTTTCAAAATCTTTTCTAATTCACTATAACCGTTGGCTCTGATACCAACTTCTGTCACACCCCATTTTACGCAGTGGATTAGTATAACTAATGGGGTCGGTGGTAACGGAAGTTGGTTACCATCGGATTATAGTCAAACAACCATTTCAAAAGTTACGGAAAGTTAAAATGTCATAATATCATTACAAACGTTGTCGTAAAGATCCTTTTTATGACATGGTTTTTCACTTATAAAAGTGATTATTTTAAAAGTCGGTCCCAAAACAACATTTCCGTAGCATGGCGTTTGACACCAAAACCATTCCATTCCATAGCACACAACAAGTGTTTTAATCACCTGAAAAAACATGTTAAAAACGTTTATCAGTACAAGACTGGTGAGTTCACAGGTTTAGGATACGTAGTCCATAACAAAACCAATTATGATTGTACTAATAAGAGACAATATTTATCCAATCTTGTTGACTTAAAGTTGCAAAGTTTAAGTCATATGAAACAACCATAAACCCGTAATCAATCCATGACATTTACCCTCCGACATTGCAATTATATAATCTCCCGTCGTCATTGACCGGAGCTACCGGTACGGGAGTGGGCTGTCAGTACACCCGATAGATCTACCAATATAATCCAAGGACCCCTGTCACCGAGGCTAATGATTACGTTATTTTTGAGGGTTTTTCCCGCGAGAACATCTTGTAAACTTATGGTTTTTCATATAAATCAAAATATTTTCCATCTCTTACTTTAAATCATAATCAAATATATTTCACATGTTTTTCCCCCAAGTTTGAAATCAAAATGTATTGAAAATGGGGCCGTGAAACTCACCTTTGATTTCCGTCAAGTTTTTGCTAGCACTTACGAGCCCAAAATTTATACTCCCGATCTACTAACACCCTATATATCCAAGGGTTTCCCGTTAATAGTCGTACAATGGTCATGAGGTCATCCAAGTTGTTCATCAACTCTAGACACTTTTTATGAAATGATTTATCATTTCGATCTAACGACACGTTGGTGACTCCGTTTACGACCCGTTTCCAAATAATATTTATATAAGTCATATCTTTATATAAATATATTTTAAACAATATTTATATGAGTGATCTCTTCATATAAATATATTTTAAAGACAATCATTAGTCTTTAAACATTTACAAAACTTTACATATGTGTTTTATCATATATAACTTTCGGTTTCAATGTTATAAAATTCACACTTTTAATATTTATACAAAATAAATATTATTTTTCTTAAAGTGTTAAGTTTGTTGGTCCATAATGATCGTGATTTCAGTGCTTTGTTGACTTGTTTAACCCAAATATGTCAAATACTTGTAGAACAAAGTGTAAAAGTCCAAATAACCCAAATACAAGATCTAACACATAATCGAGGTATATAAGCTACAATGATGAAAGATATATGCTCCTAGCACCTCAATGGAACGATTACACAACACAAATCAGTAAGAAATCGCTTGAGTAAAAGATGTGCAAAAGTTGTATAAATGTGAAGATAAGGTTACAATATATAGTGATGTTAGGTTCGCTGATAGATTCGCTCTAGCGAATCTATCCAGCGAACCAACACAGGTTCGCTGGGCACATAGGTTCGCCCAGTCGATACCTAATACAAAAGACATGTTGGCCTGCGGGCGAATCTATAGATTCGCCCGTAGGTTCGCTAGCACTAATAACAAATACAAGTCAAACTATTACATACAAAAGTAACACCGACAAGCCGGTGGGTCCAACCTATACATAGTGACTATCAATACTCCCCCTAGGTTGGACCTCACCTGGGGAAGACTTCTGATTAGCTCCGTCTTGTTGGCTTCAAAGTTGTTCAATAAAAGCTCCTGCCCGTTCTTTGATCCCGGCCATTGGATTTGTATAGTCTTCAGTTCCGGCCTCATCTTCACTTAGATTTAGCATTGAATCCACAAACTCTGTATCAGCGACCTCTGTGTCAGGCTCAAGTTGAACTGTCGATTCCGCCTGTTTTTGAGCTGTTGGCTCCTCGCTTGCAGCCTCCAAGTCAATCACTTCAACTGGTTTTTCAAACCTCTGCTCTATAGTTCTATCGAGCTGTCTTGTCAGATCATCCATCTCCAGCTTCAGATCATCCGACCTCCTCAATCTTTCATTTACAGCTTTCAGCTCAGCACGAATCCCCCGGGCTTTGTTAGCAACCTTCACAAACAGGTTGGCTTCAGCAGCAGTGTCATCTCCAGCCCCGTGCTTGATTCTGTTCTCACACAGCACCTTCAGATCCTCATCACTGAAGGAGAAGACCTCCATCGGATCAAACAATCGAATTTCAGGACGGTCTTCACCTTGAAGTCTGATAATAGCCTCCCCAGTGCTATTGTCATAAAACCACTTGCTGAAATCCTGCAATCTGGGTGGCTGAGTTTCTGGGACTCTGACCCTGGTCATGACCTTTGGAGCAGCAATCTTCAAAAAGATTTTCCCTTTCCATGACACCCAGTGTTTGTCCTTCTTCTGTCTCATCCTCTTTGGCTTTTGATAACCAAACTCAACAAAATCTGACTTGGCAGCTTCCCTGATCGCAGCCTCAAATGCGCACGCCCTCCCGCTATCTTCCTTTCCCAGTAGAGGTAGCTCTGCCAGTCTCCTCAAATCCCATCTAGGAAAGGTGGCGAAATGCTTTCGGTTCTTGACGTACGTGATGTCGCCACCCCTCCTTTTGATCATGTATGCCTCCACCAAACAGTTGTATTTCCATGCAATGATCTGTCTATCTTGCTGTTTGGTGGTGGGTTCGTCTAGATGTTGAAATATCGGTACCTCAGGCACCACTGCTTCCTCCTTCCTGAACCATTCGGATTTGTCAAGCTCAGCGTGTTCAAATTGGTAACTCATTCCCTTTTCTTCCACTTTATATATTTCTGGCTCCTCATCCAAATCTTCTTCACTGTTAGCATCAATATCAGTATCCGGTTCATCCACCAATGTATAATCCACACTAGTTCCACCAACAACTTCCTCTCCTTCAAACGCATCCAAATTTATCCCCATCTCTTCATCAAACTCTTCCTCAGCAGCTTTACCTTTATCTCCAAAGTCAACATCCATTAACGGATATTTTGTAATATCCGTCAAGGAGTTCAGTTCCGCTTCAGTCATCGCCGGTTCAGTCCCAGCATTCTCCTTCAAATCGTTTAGTTCTTTGAAGATCCTTACAATCAAACATTGCTGGTCCTTCATCATACGACCCATCTCGTATATGACAGTGGATTTCTCAGCATCCTGTTTCTCCAGTTCTTCATGCCTACCTTTGAGTTCAACCAATTCTGCTTGCAGCCTCTCAACCTCATCCTTCAACCCAATTCCAGGCCCAGCAGATGTACCCCCGACATCATGCTTTGCTTTCTTCGATGCCTCAGCGTGTATATCAGACCTTCTTTTAGTTCTCAGTTCTTTGCCAGCATCAATCTCGGCCTGGATCTCATCTACCTCTCTATCAAATGAATAATTTTTATCCTTTGCATATGCCTTTCTTTTTCTAATCTTCTTCTCAATCACTTCTATATTCTCGCCTCCCCGTTTTCTCTCCGACTCCATCAACCTCTGAATTTGCACCCATCTTTCAGCCGGGTACATGTTTTCCCACAAATACGTAGTTCTACCAACACAGTCCGCCCGCACAGATTTACAGTCCTTGAAGATCCTTGGATGCATATCCCAGATTTCCAATTCTGCACCCTCCACCGGCAGATTTGGTAGTTTATCATTCAGAATCATCTGAATGAATCTGGGATACATTAGCCATTTTGCCCCCTTGCTGGCATGGATGTTCTCGAGCATGTAGGTGTAAATCAACTTAGCAAGATTTGCTTTTTGCCCTCGGCAAAACAGCATCATGGCTCGAGCCCAGTCCAAGTTCAGCCCGTCCGTACCCCCTTTTCTGTGATCCAGGCACATAATAAATACATGTGCGATATACCTCCATTCCTGGATCAGGTACGACTTCACAAATTCCATCTTCTTTTCTCCGGGCATCGGTCCCTCATACCCCGCTGTCCGGAATGCCCCGTAAACTTCTTCAGCAGACATATGTACCTCCTCACCCACATCATCCTCCAGCCTCAAAATTCTAGCCAGATCGGCTTCAGTAAACGCCAAGTCGTGGCCACAGACATTGGCACATATTCGTGACGGCTGCACCGACACATTCATGACCGCAGTTCGCCAGAAATCCCGAACGTGCGTCTCGTATATGGTGGGTGAGTGAGAGATGGCATGATGAATGTGTGACGACTTCAGCCATATGATTGCATCTCTATAGCTGCTGGCCTTTTCGAAGTTTTCGTCGAGTAAAGCACACATGTTGTGCTTTTTCTCGAAGAATAAAGTCGACATTTTGCCTGAAAAATAAACGGAGATTGATCAGAAATGAAGATTTGAAAAACAGAAAATAGATTCGCTGGACATTAGATTCGCTGGTATAGCGAACCTAAGATATTGGCACAAGAACCTATAGATTCGCTGACATGAAAAATCAGTCATTGTAGTCGAGCGAATGTATAGGTTCGCTAGAAACAGTCGGGCGAATCTATGTTGTTGTGCGGGCAGCATAACGGCATAGGTTCGCTCGATGTCTTGAACTTTCGTTCAGGTTCGCCAGAAGAACACTTAGGTTCGCTGGAAACCCTAGGTTTTGAAAAACGGCCGAAATCACATACAGTTCAACATTTTTAGGCATTTAAAGCAACAAACAGGTAGTATAATCACAAGACGAGGCTATTATGAAGTAAATCCCTAACATCTAACACACAATCAGTCGTTTAATCATCATATAATCATACATCAACAGATTCAACAGATATATTGTGCGATTAGGGGTTTAAAACTTTGATTAATGTGAAATCGAACACATACCGAGCAATGTTTGTGAAGTTTAAGTGTGAAAAATCGGTGAAAAGGTGAGAATCGAACGTTCGGCGATTTGAAATTGAAAAAGTCGTGCTACAGTAGATGACAGCGAATATTTGAAAAACTTCGCTGTCACATCCTATATATACACACATAGGTTCGCTGGCAGTCAGTCCAGCGAACTTTAGGTTCGCTGGAAGACCAACAGACACAGCCTCTGACAGGTTCGCTAGAAGGTTCGCTGACACATAAACACGGCTGTTTCTTGTCAGCGAAACAAAGACATTACGGGCGAACCTTAGAGACCGAGCGAATCTGTAAATTCGCCATAGATTCGCTAGAAAAGAAAAATATTTTTGGATTTTCTTAAATTTTAAAGTCTTTGTAAATCCGTGAAAACGTCCCACGACATCAACGCCCCAAAAATAAACATATATACATATGATCCCAAAAATTAAAATTTAAAATATAAAATTAGAATAAAATAAAATAAAATAAAATAAAATAAAATTAGTATAACAGGAGACGGTTTTAAACGCTAGAAAGGATATATATTCTTCATGATGTTTTGAGTGGAATCCGGAGAATCATCGATTGGCGGGATTGCAGATATGTTTGTCCATTTAAACCCATGCCTTAGTCCTTTCAACAAGAGATCAGCAGCTTCTTTTATCATGTTTTCGGTTTGATTGAAGAGTCTCTGACAACTTGGTCCCCACAGACGTCTAGGTAAAAAGAACAAGTTCTGTCATCAGGGTATATCTGAGCAATACGATTTACTTTGCTTGAGTTTCAAAGATCAACTTTTGAATGTTGACCGATGCAATTGACACATGTGCAGTTTCTGCATCTTTTCTTTTGTGAGTGGAACTTTGTCAGCAATTGATTCTTTTGAATACAATGCGACTTATTATTTTGGGAAACTCAAATAGTCTAGAGCTCCAGGTCTATACTGACGTATAACAGAGGAGATAAACATTTGAGCATGCTCGGTGAATCTTCAGGTCAATACTTCCGTATAGCAGAGAAGATCCACCAACTCCAGGTCAATACTTTCGTATAGCAGAGGAGTTAAGCACTTTGACTCAATACGTTCTGAGGAGTTAACTAGTAACTCACTCAGAGGCTTTTCCGAAGAGCATCCCTAGCAGCTTTTTATTTTTATTTGTTTTGCATACTAGAAACTCGATTCGGGGATAGGGCGAGGGTGATTTGGGATGTTTGGGGAAATCAAGATAAAGATTTGACACTCTCAACCCATGTTTGACAGAACCATTATCTTTGTGCAAACCAATCACGTCAAGGAGATAATCCTTGCTGTCGAGATCTTGAACGTTATGTTTGGCTGCACAATCACTAGTTTACTTCGTTTTCGGGCTGAGCCTATCTGACATATCCCAAACGCAATGCTTCTGACCTCCTTCAACGACTTTTCAACATCAATCGAAACGGAGATCCTGAAATAGCAAAATTTGAAAAACTATAAATAGTTAATCTTTTATATCTCCCCCAAAATTTTTATATAATAGCCGTCTAATAAGAAATTTTTGTTTTTCAGATTTTCTTAATATATATATATATACAAATAAAAGAAAAATAAAAGAAGATAAAATAAAATAAAGTGACGGAGCAATGAATCGAGTGACCCACGGACTTTTCAAAGAAGATAAAGCAAAAGAAAAAGTTATTTACGTATTTACAGAAGGATTCTCACAGAAAAGGTTTTCAAAAAGATATAAGCCCAAGCATGGAAATCAGTTCATAAAAACGTGGTTTATCAAAAGTTTTTGTGAAAAGATCCGCTTTTTGCTTTCTAGTTTCGATAGGAATAATATCAATAAACCCCTTTTCCTGTGCATCCCTGATTGCATGAATTCTCGTTTCAATGTGCTTGGTTCGAGTGTGATGAATAGGATTCTTGGCGATTCCAACAGCAGCTTCATTGTCACAAAAGAGTGGCGTGTGAAGGAAGTTGATGCCATAATCCATCATCTGATGTTGAATCCACAGCACTTGGCAACAGCAACTCGAAGCGGCAATGTATTCTGCTTCTCCTGTGGACAGAGAGACGGTTGTTTGCTTCTTGCTTTGCCACGAAACAAGACATTCTCCAAGGTATTGACATCCGCCAGTGACTGATTTCCTGTTAATCCTGCAACCAGCATGATCACTATCAGAGAAAGCATGTAAATCAAAGTTCCCACCTTTTGGGTACCAAAGTCCCAAACGAGAGGAACCCTTAAGGTAACGGAAAATTCGTTTAACAGCTTTTTCATGCGATTCTTTTGGATTGGCTTGGAAGCGAGCACAGTAACACACGGCAAATGTAATATCTGGACGACTTGCAGTCAGATACATGAGAGATCCGATCATCGAACGGTAACGATGAGCATCCACAGGATTCCCATTATCATCGGAAGTAAGGCATGTTTGAGCAGTAAAAGGAATCAATTCTGGAGAAGAGTCGTCCATGCCAAACTTCGTGAGGATTTCTTTGATGTATTTCTCTTGGTGGATTAGAATTCCATCCGGCTTTTGCTCCACTTGCAGCCCCAAGAAGAAACACATCTCCCCCATTATTGTCATCTCAAAACGATCCATCATCACCTTCTCAAATTCTCTACACAACCCTTCATTAGTCGAACCAAAAATGATATCATCAACGTACACTTGAACGATCAGCAGCTCGCCATCCACCTCCTTCTTAAATAATGTCATATCTATAGCCCCACGTGAGAAACCTTTACTGAGGAGATACTGTGTCAGAGTTTCATACCAGATCCTTGGAGCTTGATGCAACCCATACAAGGATTTATCAAGCTTGTAAACCTTTGACGGGAAATCAGGATCCTCGAAGCCTGGTGGTTGACATACGTAGATCTCCTCATCAATGTCTCCGTATAGAAATGCACATTTCACATCCATCTGGTAAACCTTAAAGTTTTTGTTCGCAGCATGTGCAAGAAAGATTCTGATGGCTTCCAGGCGAGCAACTGGAGCAAAAACTTCGGTGTAGTCAATCCCCTCCTCCTGAGCAAATCCCTGAACAACCAGTCTCGCTTTATTTCTAATTACCACACCACGATCATCTGGCTTGTTCCGAAAAACCCATTTAGTGCCGATTGGACACTTGTTAGGAGGAAGATCAACCAGTTCCCAAACTTTGAGCTTCCTGAATTGCTGCAGTTCCATCTGCATGGCATCCACCCAACTCGGATCTTCAAGTGCCTGTTTATAATTCTTTGGAACGACTTGAGACAGAAAGGCAGCATAAAGACATTCATTAATCAAACCGCTCTGACTCCGGGTTCGCACACCATCGGTAATAGATCCAATGATATAATCGTGAGGGTGGTTTTTCAGGGTTTTGAAGTCAGTGTTGAGTAGTAAAGGATTTTGGTCGGTTGTGGGTGTTTGATTTGATGGTTGTGGAGGTGTAGGTGTAGGTGATGGAATGGTGTTGGATGTGGATGGAATATCTGATGTGGAAGTTTGAACAGTTTGAGGTGATGGAATATTTGGTGGAGGTGATGGGATGTCAAATGAGGTGGGAGGTAGTTGTGTGGCTGATGTGGAGGGTTGTGATGGTGATGGTGTAGGTGTATGATTGAAAATAGGAACCGATGTGTGTGGAATGATGTCATCATCGTCAGAGTCAGGAAGATTAAATGATTTGAAAATGGTGGTGGCATCATAAAACCAAGCTGGTTCACTAACAATACTAGTAGTGTTAGATTCTTGCCAATCAACATAGTAGGACTCTTGCACAATCCGCGTTCGCTTATTGTAAACACGATACGCCTTTTGTGTGGTCGAGTATCCCACAAAGAAGCATTCATCAGAGACAGCCCCAAACTTCGTCTTCTGATCTTGAGTATTCAAAAGAGTGCAAGAACATCCAAAGGGGCGTAGAAAGTCAATCAGCGGCTTAATCCCTCGAAACAGTTGGTATGAAGTCTTCATCTTTTCCTTGACAATCAGTACCCTGTTAAGAACATAAGCTGCACAATTAACCGCTTCAGCCCAGAAAATAATTGGAAGTTTTGACTCGATCAGCATAGTTCTAGCGGCCTCCACAAGGGTTCGGTTCTTTCTTTCAGCAACACCATTTTGTTGTGGTGTTCGGGCAGCGCTAAACTGTCTGAGAATACCCCTTTGTTCACAGAAGGAGTTGAAGATGTGGTTTCTGAATTCAGTTCCGTTGTCGCTTCTGATGGCTTGAACCTTCTTCTTTCCAAGAACCTCTATTAGAGGTATCAGCTTCATCAATTCTTCTGCTGTCTCACTCTTGTTTGCCATGAATCTCACCCAGGTGTACCTAGAGTAATCATCTGTGACAACCAAGCAATAAGACTTTTTAGCAATTGATTTGACACTTATTGGCCCGAATAAATCAGTATGTAACAATTCGAGGGGTTCCGAGATAGTATTTGTAATTTTGAGTTTATGTGGCTTTTTGTGCTGTTTTCCTCTAGCACAAGCCATGCACTTCTCGACCACAGAAAAATCCTTTTGTGGTAAACCCCTGACCAAATTGTTCTTAACCAATTTATTCAGAATTTTAAAATTAATGTGTCCTAAACGTTTATGCCACAAAAATGATTCAAAGGATGATGCTTTGGACAGAAGACATGTCACGGTGGAGTTAGATTCAGTTGATCCCATATTCAGCATATAGGTATCATTTCGTCTCGGAGCTCGCATGATCACCATATCTTCAGGAATAGTGAACTCTGGCTTCAAGAACAGGCATTCGTTTTGAAGAAACATCACAGGAATATTTTTATCACAGATTTGTGATACACTCAGAAGATTGAACGCCAGTTCAGGAACATAGTTGACATCTTCCAAAGTAAGTGAGCCATTAGAGACTTCTCCTTGACCAATCATCTTCCCGCCTTTCTTATCTCCCGCAAAAGCAACATAGCCTCCATTTATGATCCTATAGTTAGTAAGAAGATCCTTCAATCCTGTCATATGTCTGGAACATCCGCTGTCAATATGCCAATGACTATTTACAACGGCATTTGAATGTTCCTGACATTTATTAAAAGAAAAGAAAAGTTAGACCTTTGCAATAGGCACCCAAGTCTTTGTGTACTTGGGTGGTGAAGTTGATGAAGTACTACAAAAGAAATTATTTACAAAATTGTTTAATCTTTTTCCTAAAGATTTTTGCTTTGTGCTCTTTTGGATTAATTTAGGGCATTGCTTGACAGTGTGACCAGTATTTCCGCATTTAAAACAGTGAGACTTCAAACCGGTTTTAGGAATTCTGTTGGCAGGAATTTTATCCATTACGATTTCCTCATCACATTCAGACAGTTGTGAGTCACAGTCACTGTAAGTGTCATAGAGTTCTTTTAACTTACTTGTTGTGACTGTAGCTGTATCAGATTTAGGTTTTGGTTTAAGAATGTATGAAAAAGATGATTCCTTCTCTTTTGGTTTTGAAATTCTCACAGGTGTGAATGTTGGAATTTGGTGAGTGAAGAACTTTTGAAAACAGTTTGTTTTAGTTTGACTTTCAGAGACTTGACCTGAAAGTTTGTCTTTGTCATTCACACACACACTATTAATCAAATCAGCATCATTCAACACATTAGGGTTTGAAGTGGAACACCCTAGATTACTATTAAACATGCAATTCTCTGAATATGACATATTACTACAAACAGGATTATCTAGACAAATGTCTTCAAAAGACTTCTTGGAATCAGAACTACTGCAATCACTACTGCCAGAACAACCGAGCCCAACACTCCCACCATATGCGTACTCCTCTCTAACTTCCTTAAGGTTTACTTCACTTAAACCTGCAATGGAACTGTCAGTATCGTTCTGTATAATCTCTTGAATTAACTCATTTGAGGGATGAGGAATAGGTGTAGGAGAATAACAGAAAGTACTGGGTGGAGGATATGCATATGTTTCATTTTTATTAAAACCCAAACCTGTCTTGACCCTGGCCCCCCTTTGATTCTTGCACAGTTCCTCCCTTTTCATACCAGATATGGTCCACTGCTGCAATTTGTTTTTAAGTTTTCTTGCTTCAAACTCAGCAAGTGTAACTTGCTCAGTCAAATAATTAATCTCACAGTTCTTTTCTAAAAGAGTTCTTTTTAAGTGTTCATTTTCCTTTAAAGCTTCTCTTAACTTAACAAAATATTTTGATTCACTTAATTTAAGCTCTTTGATGGTTCTTTTTAATTCGTTTTCGTTTGACATTAACAATTTATTTGCTTTGTATATGCCAATTAAACGAATTTTGCAAGCAGATGAACACATATCTTCAATAACATCGTAAGGAAGACCGATTACCAGTTTTTCGGCGGCCAGAGCACGATCACATTGACAGTAGGGAGTGCTTCTTTTGAATTCATCGACTGCATCTACCCTTGCCTTCTCGATCACTTCTTCCAGGCTGACCTTTGACTCTTCCTCATGCTTCACTTCATTAACAGTAGCTTCACAAACTAACCCAGAATGATTCAGATGTCCTTGAGCAATAACATCTGATTGAACTTTATCAACATTTTCCACCTTCTTCTCCTCTTCTTTTCCATAAAACTCTTTGAACGGATCAAAGAGATTTATATCATTGTCATCAAACTCAGTAATTTCAGCAACAAGGGCATGATTGATCTCCTCCTTGGTTTCTTCAATTTCTGCGCTCCAGTCAAAGTTGGTAAGCAGTGCAGTTTCATTCTTTGACTTGGCTTCCTCAACCTTTTCTTGAATTGGAGCAGATCTTGGAGTTGCAGAGTTAACTGGCTCAGTAACGATTGGTAATGGGCATTCTCTCTTGAAGTGGCCCAGTTGTTTGCAGTTATAGCATCGTAACTTTCCCTTGTCATAACCCAGCTTAGCATTTTGTCCTTGATTTCCAAAGTTTCTTCTACCGGTCCTTTCCATGAATCGTCTGGCACGAAGAGTGAGCATAGCCATCTGCCATTGAATATCTGTTTCCTCCAGATCATCAGGGTCCACCTGATACATGTCTTCTACAGTCATACCTTTTCCTTTTAACTCACCTGCAACAAGAGCTTCGTAACTGTGAACAAACATTCCAAATAATGCCATGGTGTCTGACGGAATCTGTGTGGTGACAGATGCATTTGAGCTTGAACCAGCGTTAGTAGTTGCACCAGCAGACTTAGCAGATACATGACCTGAAGATCCTCTAGATGCTGCACTGTAAACATAAGAGTTTGCAGCGGATGAGATAAGTGCAGCATTTTGAGAGGGAATGTTTGGAACCATCATTGACTGATTATACTCTCTTCTTTTTACATCAAGGTCGAAAGACTTCAGCTTGTTGATGACGTCCATCAGTTTGTAATCAGGAAAATTCCTCTCTTGTTTCAGTAGCTTGATTTGAAGGCTCCATTGGGGAGGAAGTGAATCTAACAATTTTGCAACTTGTTCGTGATTGCCCAGCTTTTCATCATATTTCTTCAAATTACTTGACACAGACAGGAATCTATTTGTAATATCAGTCAAGTTCTCTTGTGAATATCCAACAAAAGAGTTGAACTCCTTTTCAGCCTGAGCTTTTCTATCCAGTTTCAGATCTTCATTCCCATTAGAAGAAGTAACATTACTGCGAATCTGCGGTGCTAATCCCCAAATGTACCTTTCAACTTTGACGTATTCAGGGGTTACCATTCGAGGTACCAATCTGGCCAAATCATTGAATCTGGAAGTATAAGCACGAACCTCAGCCCCTTCCATGGTAAGGTTCCAAAAGTTTGTTTCAATTTTCTGCAATTCACTTCACGGGCAGTATTCATGAAGTAACCTATCCTTCAGTTGATTCTAGGTAAGACCATACGCTGTGTCTTCCCCTAGATTCTGCCTTTGAGTGTTCCACCAACTTAACGCTTCATCTTGAAAAGTACAAGTAGCGTATTTCACCCTTTGACTACATGAACAGTTACTGATTGCAAATACTGACTCCATCGTTTCGATCCATATTATAATTTCTAATGGACCCTCAGCTCCATTAAATGTTTTCGGTTGGCAGTCTCGGAAATTTTTTTTTTTATAGGTACAGCCTTGTATCGGTTCTCCTGTAGGATTACCGACTACTGTTTCACTAGAGCCTATACTAGCTCCAGCTCCTCCTCTACTTCTTCCACGTCCTATTGCAATGTTAACGTGCTGCGAGATTAATTACGCTAGTTCTTTAGCGGTAGCAGGTAATGTGGTACCTTCACTTCCGCCTCTACCACCTTCGCGTTCACCACCCCATCCTATGGTGGTTGTCGCTCGTCTTGGTGGCATTTTTTTAGCATTAAGATAAAATGACGTGATGAGTGAATATTAAATAAGTAAACATACTACGACAATGTTTACTTTGAAATAACAATTATATTTATTTTGAACATTTGTCGATATGTTATCGTATTGGAGTAATATATTAAGTATCTAATTTCATACTTATTTTAAAGTCAAAACACTTATTCAAGTTCACTTTTTAACTCTTGTAACTTGATTCAAACCCGTTCACATAGAACACGTAATTTCGGTCATAACCGAAGCATTTTTCGTAACTAGTTATTCATATAACTACCCTTTTCATTCATACCACTTTAGACACACATAATCATGCTCATACACACTGATTATACATCAAAAGTTGCTGGTCTAAAAACTATTTTACACATGCTTACGGTTTAAGCCGAAATAGTCGGTTTTACCGTTATTTCGTACATAGTTTGTTACCAAACAATGCTTAAACCACCAAATTTCATCATATAATAATCATACATATCTTTTCACATAAATAAGCATGTAAAAGCAGTAAAAATCTTATTCTCAAGTTTAAACCCATTTTCGAGCCGAAAACGACGTATTTTTACTAATAAAACGTCTAGTTTTGTTATACAATTCTTCCACAACTTACTTCCATTTTTCACATACATTATACACATTATTTCATTCTCATAACATGTGTAATATCATCAATTGTACAGAATTCAATTTAACCATCTTAGAGCATGAGATTGTATCAATTTTCTACATTTGATCAAATTTGACAATTTCATGGTTCATGCTCATGTAACAATTGATTATTGCATTTTAACACTTTTTCCACTCATATACATGTATATACATATGTTGACTTTTGAAAGTCAAAATTACCATTTTCAAGTAATCAATTCTAGATTACTATATATTGGCTTATTACCATATTTTTGCACCATAATCACCAAAATACTTATTTACTATCATATTTCATATAATCATAAGTTCAACTAAATCAAAGATTCATCTAAAAATTATCACATTTTATCACAAATAACACATTTATCATCATATTACTCAAATTTACCAAGACTCCTATATCACATAACTCATGTTTTAACATTATCATACTCATCATCATCATCATCATCATCATCATCATCATCATCATCATCATACGTATACAAATACAACATACCCATTTGATCATAAATATCATTTTGTATGTATGATCAAACTATAAATTTCATGTTTTCATACCATCTTAATATCAAACCCATAACTTTTATTTATCAAAAATACATTTTTGACACACCAACATACATATACATGTTCGTATATATGTATGTATACACACATTTCTCATTTGATTCTTTTGATTGTTAGAAGTGTTTGATTTGATGAACAACTTTATGATTCAAGGATGAATCATTCTTTTAAAACAAGAAATCAATATTAGAGTTTATACCTTGATGAACTCTAGATTGCAAGTATGTATTTCTTTGGTTTCTTTGCTTGTTCTCATCCAAATCACCTTCAATTTCACTTCTACACTTTGAATTTTGATTGAACCATCTTGATTGTTCTTGATTTTGGAGTATCTTTGTATTGATAAAAGATGAAAGTGAGAATATTGGTGTATGTATGTATGCCGTGAATTTGAGAGAGAGAAATAGTTATGGTGAGTTAAGGTGATTAATGGTGAGTTAATGTGAATATGTCATTTACTTGTATACTTTGTATGTGATGATGAGAATGGTTTGTTGTCAAATGGTGGTGATATTAGGTGGGTAGGATGATGATTCATCTGAAAGTTGTAACAATAGGTTGATGACTATTGATTTTTAATGCAATTTATGGTTTTTGGGTAGTATTTTGAGTGTAAGGTGGTATATTACTAATGTGTAGTGTTACTTGGTTTGTGTTAAAAATCTTTGTAAGTATTAATGGGTAGTATCACAAATAATATTTGTGACAATGGTAGTGGTTTTGGCCGTAATTTTTGGTTAAAAAGAGTGTTACGATTGTAGTGCGGTATTTATTTGGTTGAGTGGTGTTAAATTTGGAGTGTAATTTTGTAGTTTGTAGGCATTAATCATTAGGATGATTAATGAGTAAGTTTCTAGTGGAAGTAATATTTATTGAGTTTTAACTAGTAGGATACCTAGTATCCATTTTTATAAAAACTCTTTGTCCAAATCCCATGGATTTAAAAGTTGTACTCCTTAGTATTAATCATAATACTTAAGACTTATTTTTATGAGTTTCTTATGTTCATATTATAATTATGAACTACTCAAAATTATATTTTTCTGAAAACAGGCAAAATCTGAAATGTACGCGCTTGTCAGTAGTACAAATCGTAAACTAATATTTTTAAAATTTTACCTTTGTTTTCCTTTGTAACGCTTTTATACATGCTAATATAGCATAAAATCCATTCTAGGATTTTTAAAGTTTCCCGGGTCATCACCAACGTTCGTCTCAGTACTACACTGTGACTCCACACAGTATTTTCTTGTTAATTATAAATGCAGTAGCATTTATTACCAGGGCTTGGCTAGACTTAAATGACAATTTTTCAGTTTACTACTAATAATGCTATAACATATAATTTAGTTTTTGTCCTAGTACGGATATTAACCTGGAATTTTGCCGAGTGTCACAGTCTTCCCCCGTTTAGGAAATTTCGTCCCGAAATTTAAGCTGTAACATCCCTTTCTATCTATGTCGCAAACAAGTGAGGATATTTGAGTTTCATCTGGTCCTTACGCTCCCACGTGAATTCCGGACCACGCTTTGAATCCCACCTCACTTTGACGAGTCTTATTTTACTTCGTCTATGTTTTTGGACCTTTTGATCCATTACTTCAACGGGTTCTTCGATGAAATGGAGTTTATTATCGATACGAACTTCATCGGGAGGAATTACCAGTGTCTCATCCGTTAGACACTTCTTTAAATTTGATACATGAAATACATCATGTATACCACCGAATTAATTTGGTAGTTTGAGTTGATAAGCAACTGACCCAATCTGAGCCAATATTTCAAATAGTCCAACGTATCGTGGACTTAACTTTCCATGCTTACCAAATCTCACAACTCTCTTCCAAGGTGATACTTTTAGAAACACACGGTCTCAAACTTGGAATTCTAACGGTTTTCGTCGGTTATCCGCATAGCTCTTGTGTCTATCTCTTGCGTCTTCTAACCTCTTCCGTATTTGAATTATTTTGTCCGTGGTTTCTTGTATAATTTCGGGTCCTGTTAGTTGTTTTTGTTTTGTTTTTTTTTTGTTTTTGTTTTTTTTTTTTTGTTTTTTTTTTTTTGCCAACTTCAGCCCAACAAAGTGGTGATCGACATTTTCTACCATACAGAGTCTCAAACGGTGCAGCTTTAATACTTGTGTGATAACTATTGTTATATGAAAATTCAGCTAGTGGTAAGTGGGCATCCCAATTGCCACCAAAGTCTATCACACATGCACGTAATAAATATTCCACGTTTGAATGGTCCTTTCACTTTGACCATCCGTTTGTGGGTGATATGTTGTACTCATATCCAACCGAGTACCAAAGGCTTTGTGTAAGGTTTGCCAAATTCTTGAGATGTAACGTCCATCTCTATCAGAGATTACTGACGTTGGTACACCATGTCGAGATATCACTTCTTTGATATAGAGTTTTGCTAGTTATTTTTTTTTATTTTTTATTTTTTATTTATTTATTTTTTTTTGACAGGAT
This sequence comes from Tagetes erecta, assembly GCA_030867185.1. NCBI lineage: Eukaryota > Viridiplantae > Streptophyta > Magnoliopsida > Asterales > Asteraceae > Tagetes > Tagetes erecta. Next base: position 82,766,952 of record CM061487.1, read on the forward strand.
CATATTCTTTCATGGGTAAGAAATGAGCGGACTTAGTTAAGCGATCTACGATTACCCATATAGAGTCATAACCACTAGATGTTCGAGGTAAATTAGTTATAAAGTCCATGGCTATTCCTTCCCATTTCTATTGAGGAATTTCAGGCTGTTGTAGAAGTCTTGACGGCTTCTGGTATTCTGCCTTAACTTTTGAACAAGTCGAACATTTGCTAACGTATGTTGCAATGTCTCCTTTCATGTTAGGCCACCAATAGTGCTCTTTGACGTCTTTGTACATTTTATCCGAACCCGGATGTATAGGAGTATCTAATCTTGTGTGCTTCATTCATGACTACATCATGTAGACCACCGGTACGAGGTACCCATATTCTATTCATGAAGCACATTACATCATCACACTTTGGTTCCAATTCTTTCAACATACCTTTCAAATCCTCTTTCGACACATTTTCCTCCTTTAATGCTTCAACTTGAGCATCTCGGATTTGTGTCACGAAATTTGAACTAATCGTTAGTTCTAAGGCACGAACACGCTTGTGTGTTTTTTTTTTTTTTTTTTTTTGTCTTTCTTTTCTGCTTAAAGCATCGGCTACAACATTCGTTTTACCTAGATGATAGCGAATTTCACAGTCGTAGTCGTTTAATAATTCAACCCAGCGACGTTGTCGCATATTCAATTCTTTTTTTATCAAAGATATGTCGAAGACTTTTGTGATCGGTAAATACTATACATTTTGTACCGTATAGATAATGTCTCCAAATCTTTAATGCAAAAACTACCCCGTCTAGTTCTAAATCATGTGTAGTATAATTTTTTTTTCTCATGTGTTTTTAGTTTTCTTGACGCGTAAGTAATCACTTTATTTCTCTGCATCAAAACACAACCAAAACCTAATCGAGACGCATCACAATATACCACGAAACCCTTTGTTCCTTCTGGCAGTGAAAGGATAGGAGCACTACACAACTTTTGTTTTAATAATTGAAAAGTCACTTCTTGTTTATCACCCCATTCATAATTTCTATCTTTTTAAGTCACGAGTGTTAAAGGTTGTGCAATTTTAGAGAAATTTTCGATGAACCTCCTATAATATCCTGCCAATCCAAGAAATTGTCGCACTTCAGTCGGAGACTTAGGTGCTTCCCAATTCTTGATTGCTTCTATCTTTGCAGGATCGACATGTATACCATTCTTGTTGTTAACATGTCCTAGGAAATGAACTTCTCTAATCCAGGATTCACATTTTGAAAATTTTGCATACAAATTTTCCATCTTTAATACCTCCAAGATTTGTTTTAGATGTTGTTCATGATCTTCTTTAGTTCGCGAATTAATAAGTATGTCGTCGATGAATACGATCACGAATTTATGTAAGTATGGTTTACATACTCTATTCATTAGATCCATGAATACAGCAGGAGCATTTGTTAATCTAAACGGCATAACCAAAAACTCATAATGACCGTAGCGAGTCCTAAATGTAGTTTTTGGAATGTCTTTTTTTTTCAGCGACTAACAATTTATGATAACCAGAACGTAAATCAATCTTGGAATAGTAACTAGAACCTTATAATTGATCAAACAAATCATCTATTCTAGGTAATGGGTATCGGTTCTTAATAGTTAGCTTGTTTAGCTCTCTATAATCGTTGGAACGACCCATCTTTCTTTTTAACAAACAAGACCGGCGCTCCCCAAGGCGAGAAGCTTGGTCTTATAAACCCTTTGTCTAACAATTCTCGCAATTGTTTCGACTTTTTTTTTATTGCATCTCAGATGGTGGTAATCGATATGGTGATCGAGCAAATGGAGCAGCTCTTGGGACTAATTCGATATTGAACTCAAGTTGTCTTGGTAGAGGTAATCCAGACAAGTCATCAGGAAAAACTTCCGGATACTCTCGTACTATAGGAATGTCCTCAAGTTTTCGTTCCTCCTCCTTGGTAGTCACAACTTTAACTAGAAAAGCCGGATACCCTTTTTGTACATAATTGCAAGCTTTCATAACATTGACAACTTTAAGAGTGGTTTTTTTTTATTATTTATTATTTATATTTTTTTTTACCACGAGTGGTTAAGATTTCACCATTTAGGTCAGGAATACGAATCATAACTTTTGCATGATTCTTTGATAACCAATCCATACCAATTACGACATCGAAACTACCGAGTGTGACATGCAAAAGATCGGTAGAAAAAGGACGATTCCTTATTTGTATTGTACACCCTTTTATTATTTCGCCAGTTTCTATTTTCTTTCCATTTGCTAGTTCTATAACATACTTTTTATCTAACTTTTTAGATTTAAGACCAAGTAAAGGTTCAAAATTCTTAGGAACAAAGCTCAAATCAGCACCGGTGTCAAATAATATACTTGCATAATGATTGTTAATAAGAAACGTACTAGTAACAATAGTCGGTTCCTAGCGTGCCTCTCTAGCATTCATCTCGAATGCTCCACCTCTGGCATTCATCTTTTTTTTTTTAATTTTATTTTGGACACTCCTTTTTGAAGTGACCCACTGCCCCACATTCATAACATTTCTGACCCACACCTTCAATATTTTCGGTCATATTAGTCCGACAGTTCTCAGCTTGGTGCCCCAAACGATTGCACCTTTTGCAAGCTCTGCAAACACCACTGTGTAATCGGTGACATTGTTTGCATTCATTAGGTGGTTTATCGTTATTGTCAAATGTGTTGGCAGTGTAAAATTTTTTTAGCTTCCCGACCATTTTTCTTTTGGTTTCCAAATCGACCTTTCGAATTTTCCACCCCACTTTCTTTTGTTATCATATGATTTCTTACTGGTTTCACCCAACTTCTTTTTAGACTCTACGACTTTCTTTCCACGATCCTATTTCTTGGTCAGTACACCCCTTCTCACAACATCATCTGTCAAAGTATGTGCTATTCTGATAGCACTCTGAAGGTTTCTAGGATTAGAAGAAGTAACATTACTGCGAATCTGCGGTGCTAATCCCCAAATGTACCTTTCAACTTTGACGTATTCAGGGGTTACCATTCGAGGTACCAATCTGGCCAAATCATTGAATCTGGAAGTATAAGCACGAACCTCAGCCCCTTCCATGGTAAGGTTCCAAAAGTTTGTTTCAATTTTCTGCAATTCACTTCACGGGCAGTATTCATGAAGTAACCTATCCTTCAGTTGATTCTAGGTAAGACCATACGCTGTGTCTTCCCCTAGATTCTGCCTTTGAGTGTTCCACCAACTTAACGCTTCATCTTGAAAAGTACAAGTAGCGTATTTCACCCTTTGACTACATGAACAGTTACTGATTGCAAATACTGACTCCATCGTTTCGATCCATATTATAATTTCTAATGGACCCTCAGCTCCATTAAATGTTTTCGGTTGGCAGTCTCGGAAATTTTTTTTTTTATAGGTACAGCCTTGTATCGGTTCTCCTGTAGGATTACCGACTACTGTTTCACTAGAGCCTATACTAGCTCCAGCTCCTCCTCTACTTCTTCCACGTCCTATTGCAATGTTAACGTGCTGCGAGATTAATTACGCTAGTTCTTTAGCGGTAGCAGGTAATGTGGTACCTTCACTTCCGCCTCTACCACCTTCGCGTTCACCACCCCATCCTATGGTGGTTGTCGCTCGTCTTGGTGGCATTTTTTTAGCATTAAGATAAAATGACGTGATGAGTGAATATTAAATAAGTAAACATACTACGACAATGTTTACTTTGAAATAACAATTATATTTATTTTGAACATTTGTCGATATGTTATCGTATTGGAGTAATATATTAAGTATCTAATTTCATACTTATTTTAAAGTCAAAACACTTATTCAAGTTCACTTTTTAACTCTTGTAACTTGATTCAAACCCGTTCACATAGAACACGTAATTTCGGTCATAACCGAAGCATTTTTCGTAACTAGTTATTCATATAACTACCCTTTTCATTCATACCACTTTAGACACACATAATCATGCTCATACACACTGATTATACATCAAAAGTTGCTGGTCTAAAAACTATTTTACACATGCTTACGGTTTAAGCCGAAATAGTCGGTTTTACCGTTATTTCGTACATAGTTTGTTACCAAACAATGCTTAAACCACCAAATTTCATCATATAATAATCATACATATCTTTTCACATAAATAAGCATGTAAAAGCAGTAAAAATCTTATTCTCAAGTTTAAACCCATTTTCGAGCCGAAAACGACGTATTTTTACTAATAAAACGTCTAGTTTTGTTATACAATTCTTCCACAACTTACTTCCATTTTTCACATACATTATACACATTATTTCATTCTCATAACATGTGTAATATCATCAATTGTACAGAATTCAATTTAACCATCTTAGAGCATGAGATTGTATCAATTTTCTACATTTGATCAAATTTGACAATTTCATGGTTCATGCTCATGTAACAATTGATTATTGCATTTTAACACTTTTTCCACTCATATACATGTATATACATATGTTGACTTTTGAAAGTCAAAATTACCATTTTCAAGTAATCAATTCTAGATTACTATATATTGGCTTATTACCATATTTTTGCACCATAATCACCAAAATACTTATTTACTATCATATTTCATATAATCATAAGTTCAACTAAATCAAAGATTCATCTAAAAATTATCACATTTTATCACAAATAACACATTTATCATCATATTACTCAAATTTACCAAGACTCCTATATCACATAACTCATGTTTTAACATTATCATACTCATCATCATCATCATCATCATCATCATCATCATCATCATCATCATCATCATCATCATCATCATACGTATACAAATACAACATACCCATTTGATCATAAATATCATTTTGTATGTATGATCAAACTATAAATTTCATGTTTTCATACCATCTTAATATCAAACCCATAACTTTTATTTATCAAAAATACATTTTTGACACACCAACATACATATACATGTTCGTATATATGTATGTATACACACATTTCTCATTTGATTCTTTTGATTGTTAGAAGTGTTTGATTTGATGAACAACTTTATGATTCAAGGATGAATCATTCTTTTAAAACAAGAAATCAATATTAGAGTTTATACCTTGATGAACTCTAGATTGCAAGTATGTATTTCTTTGGTTTCTTTGCTTGTTCTCATCCAAATCACCTTCAATTTCACTTCTACACTTTGAATTTTGATTGAACCATCTTGATTGTTCTTGATTTTGGAGTATCTTTGTATTGATAAAAGATGAAAGTGAGAATATTGGTGTATGTATGTATGCCGTGAATTTGAGAGAGAGAAATAGTTATGGTGAGTTAAGGTGATTAATGGTGAGTTAATGTGAATATGTCATTTACTTGTATACTTTGTATGTGATGATGAGAATGGTTTGTTGTCAAATGGTGGTGATATTAGGTGGGTAGGATGATGATTCATCTGAAAGTTGTAACAATAGGTTGATGACTATTGATTTTTAATGCAATTTATGGTTTTTGGGTAGTATTTTGAGTGTAAGGTGGTATATTACTAATGTGTAGTGTTACTTGGTTTGTGTTAAAAATCTTTGTAAGTATTAATGGGTAGTATCACAAATAATATTTGTGACAATGGTAGTGGTTTTGGCCGTAATTTTTGGTTAAAAAGAGTGTTACGATTGTAGTGCGGTATTTATTTGGTTGAGTGGTGTTAAATTTGGAGTGTAATTTTGTAGTTTGTAGGCATTAATCATTAGGATGATTAATGAGTAAGTTTCTAGTGGAAGTAATATTTATTGAGTTTTAACTAGTAGGATACCTAGTATCCATTTTTATAAAAACTCTTTGTCCAAATCCCATGGATTTAAAAGTTGTACTCCTTAGTATTAATCATAATACTTAAGACTTATTTTTATGAGTTTCTTATGTTCATATTATAATTATGAACTACTCAAAATTATATTTTTCTGAAAACAGGCAAAATCTGAAATGTACGCGCTTGTCAGTAGTACAAATCGTAAACTAATATTTTTAAAATTTTACCTTTGTTTTCCTTTGTAACGCTTTTATACATGCTAATATAGCATAAAATCCATTCTAGGATTTTTAAAGTTTCCCGGGTCATCACCAACGTTCGTCTCAGTACTACACTGTGACTCCACACAGTATTTTCTTGTTAATTATAAATGCAGTAGCATTTATTACCAGGGCTTGGCTAGACTTAAATGACAATTTTTCAGTTTACTACTAATAATGCTATAACATATAATTTAGTTTTTGTCCTAGTACGGATATTAACCTGGAATTTTGCCGAGTGTCACAAATGATAAAAATATTAAAACTTTACTCAAACATAACAATCCATAGTAAAAAACAACTAAACATGAGTTTACACGTAAATTAAACATTCATCACAATTCCTAGATGGTTCAAGGTACTTAGCCAACCAAAATCAAAGAAAGAAACATAAGTTTAAGTCTAAGGAACAGGGCAGAAGAAATCAAAAACAAAAGAATGAAGGAACTCGGAATATTTAGATGATAATCCTTGATCTTGTGCTCTTCTTTGGCTTTGTTTTCTTCCCTTTCACCTTGAAAACACTCTTCTTCAACCTTTTTTCGTCCTTCAATCAAGCAGAAGTCTAGGGTTTATGTTAAGAGTTGTTTACATAGTAAAACAGGAAAAAACCCGTCAAAACAATCTGTCGAAAAGCCCTTATCGCATCACTCGGTGAGGAATGAGTTCATGACCGCGTAGCTTGGCTTGACACACCACCAACCAGCCCCAAACCACACGCCGCGTCACGTGGCCAGAAAGGGGTGGCTGGTCGCGTGGCGTGGCCAGCTCCCCCGAGTGCATCGCGTGCTCGGTTTCGTTCTGTTTCGCGTTCTGGCTCGCTCTCAACTCCATTTCGCATCCCGTTTTCACCTACGATCTTCTTTTCTCGAGATCTTTTCATTATTTCATCAACATGGGACCTGCGAAACACAAATGGATCAATAGTAAACAAAACTTAATAAAAACTATATAAAACAACCCGAAAACGAATATAAACTCTACAAGGAAATTCATATAGTTTACACTATATCAACTACCAATATAAAAAATCTAACAACTCCAACTCTAGCTATTTTCTAATGTAACTAATTATCATATTTCTCTCCTCACTTTTTTATTTTAAAATTATAAAATTCAAAACTCAATTTTTTAAAAATATAATAGTTAATAGAAATTTTATGATTAATTTATTATAACCACCCTAATTAAAAACCAAAGAATTTTATTAAAAAAAGTATGAAAAAAACCAAAAATTTTAAAACATGTAGTTTCTTTCTATTCATCTGTGTGAGACACGAGGTTCTAGTCTAGTATTATAAATAGAAATAAAAAAAAATTATGATAAAATCATTTCTTTGTCTAGTATTATAAATAGAAATAAAAAAAAATTATGATAAAATCATTTCTTTAAAACCAAACTGAACCCACTAGTAAATTTGTTTAGTTTATGTGTCTCAAAACGCATCTAGTTTCATTCACGGTGTTTGTACATTTTCGAGTCATTAGTTAATAGTTTTTATTTTTTTTGCTATATTTACTTGTTGATGTGTTTTGTAGGTGAGTTAAATTTGAATGATTTATCGCGTTATTTGACGATTAAACTTATCCAATTCATCATAAATTGTTATACGGATGATTTAGATCAAATCAATTTGATTTTTGGGACTGATTTCGTCGAGTTGCAGTTAATCCGGCCAGGATAAGTGGGTTTTTGGTTTGGGTCGATGTTATCAGTTAATAAATGGATTAAATGGTGATGTTAGGTTCGAAACCCACAGATAAGGATGAGAAAACGATTTAAACGAGTCAAACAATGCAGATTTGGTTAAATTGGACATCGCCGGAGTCAACCGGAGTTAGGCCGGAGCTGGTCGCCGGATTTTCGGGGGGGGGGGGGGGTTGGTTTTAATTCCATTTTTCAGTTTGCCACCTTAAACTTTGAGTTGTTGTTACTTTATGATTTAAAAGTTTGTAATGAATTATAATATTTACACAACTAGCCCCCTTACATTTTAACTTTGTTAATTAGCAATTTGACATTGTAAAACTTTAACATTGTTATAATAAAAGAATTTTATAAAATTTGTGTTCATAATTATTTATATAACTATGTTAATTACCTTTATAAAATCACACCTTCTTAAGACTAAAGTTGATAATTTTATAAAAGTTGCACTATCAGTTAACGTTTCATTATTTTATGAATCGACTAATATAAATAAATAGATAAATTTTAATATTTAGATGAAATAAAATGATAATATTAATGGTCTTTGCTTCCGGATAAATTTTATAAATTTTAAGAATACCCAATCGAATCCGGGTTTAACATTCAGATCCGGATTTGATATTCGGATCGGGCAGATGTTACATCGGCCATAGGCTGTTGGACCAACCGCTATTCTAAAATAAAGATACAAATTTACTGATTGTTCTACTCTATTAAAACACGAAGGTTTATGTCACATATCAATCTATTATGGTTTATGTCACATGTCAATTTAATAAGCATGTTTGCCATGTGTCATATTTTTAGATTACTACTCATGCGTGCAATACTATATATAAATTAACAACTAAAAACACCTAAGTTTTAAATTTATAAAACCAACACTAGACAACTATTTCACACACAACCGGCAGTGGACCGGTTGGATATAATATAGTGAAATGTAAGTCCGGGTGTCGACCCACTGACTCTAATATAGTGAAAGTTAGGATTGAAGATTGGATCGCTTTACTAACTGTTGGATCCTTGTAAACAAGTTCTGTTGAATTAGAACTTAGAAAATGCGGAATCTTTGATAATTGTTAAGATCAAACACAAACAATACTATAAATGAAGAAGTAAGCACACAAATTATAACATTCAAAAGTGTCTTCGATATATTGTAAATAACACAAGTTTACAATATGACTAGTAATCTCAAAACTATATACTAATGAGGTTATATATTAGTCTAGAACAAATCCTAACCTTCCATTCTAGACAAAAGTATCAATGGCAAACCACAACACATGATCATATATATCACGACATACCATGGATATGAATTACTATTGGATAGTAAGAAACAAACAAAAAATACAAGTAAAGCAATGAAACATTCTCTGCAGATCTACAACAACTACTAAGTTGTGGTGTCTCCACTACTATTTATCTCAACACAAACATCTCCTGAAGATCTATAGCAAACGGAAATTCAGGGTGAATAACTATAATTAAACGGGTAAAGCAAAATTACATAGATTTCAGCACATGAATTTTAAAATTCAGCAGTTGGACTTGATGGCAGGAGGTAAACACAGTTGTTCTAGGTAGCCTCATCCTTTCATCCCAACACTAACATTGCTTTATGCTTTCATATTTAGTTCATATTTTCTACTTTGAATTCATGTTTGGTTTAATATTTTTGACTTTTTTTTCTAGTTGTGAACTAACATTAGTAGCTAATCATCTAGAACTATCAAGGTTAGATGATTGATTGTTGATATTTAGATGATTTTCGGTTATGGAATTGATTTGACTGGATCATAAACAACATATTGATGATTGATTTGATGTGTTTTGAGTATTTAGATCTGATTATTTATGCTTGTATGTTTTATATACTCTATCCGTTTCAATTTAAGTGTCTTGAGACCCACAACACAAAGTTTAAGAAAAAATTGATTATTATATATTTTTAACATATAAAATGACAATAATGTCATTAAAGTCTTTTGTCTTTTAGTCATAAAGTAGTTTTTTTATTAAATAATTATGGGTAAAATTGGAAATTATATTTTTAGTTTTGGAATTAGCATTTAAATTGGGACAATAAAAAAAAGATGAACATTTAAAATGAGACGGAGGGAGTAGATGTTTGTTTAAAGTCTTTCATTGATTTGAATGGCTTAAACGTTCATTCAAATAACTTACAACGAGCTTTTAATGACTTTGGATGTGCTACAAGGTTTGAATGACTTTGAGTATTATGACAAGGCATAAAACATAATACAAATCATTAAAAAAACAACAAAACCCCATTCAAAGTATACATTGTCATATTACAAGTTCATGAAAAATGGATATGATCAAGATATGTTTACATGTATCCAAATGCACATCATAAACAAATGTTTCCGATCAAATACAAGTATAAAAAAGTGACATTCGGTTGACGACGAACAACCACGAGTAAAGACGTTTTTATTACATTTTACTTAAAGAAATTTGTATAATCATGTTGTGCTTTATTGTTTTGTTTCTTAGGTGTCTATAAGTAAAAATATCATACTAAGATGTCTTTTATAAGTTTTGCACTACTCATTCATGTTCATATTAACCTTTTAAAACACACACAAAATCAATCCAACCTTTGAGATTATATTTTACTTCTTATTCTTACTTTTTCTTAATGAAATTAATCATCGTTGATTAGTTAGATTTCACGTCACTAATCATAACAACAATCCACAAATTCATATCTAGAACCACTTTAGAAGCTAATTTTGAGACAACACGACCATAAAGTAATGAAATGGGAAGTTTATTGCGTCTAAAGTGTAGTTTAAATAGTCTACTTTCAAACCAAATAATTTCATAAAAATCGAGTTAGATTTGAGTCCCTAAACAATTACAAAACAAGTGGCCAAATCTGATTTCCTTAGGCAGATTCTTATCTGAATTTTTTTTTTTTTTTTTATTTTTTTTTTTTTAAAAATAAGAAGAAAATATATTAACCATCAAAGAATTTACAACAAAGTGGCAGGTAAACGGGCAACAAGTACCTATCAGAATTTAGATGTACATAACATTCTCGATATATTTTCATTGAATTAATCCTAGGCCCGTCCTGAATTTAAAACCCATCTCATACTCGACCTAGTACCTATCAGGCATGCCCATTGGTATCGAGTAAACCGGTCAATTACTTCCACAAATTAAAATTGATTTTTATTTCCACAAGTACAAGGCTAATTATAAGCTCATTTGTACTAACTTGAACTTGTACATTACAAAGCTTTGCTAAATTGAACGTTAGGGTTCATTTGTTTATACAACACATATATCCTACTTATACAACAGAACACTACTTTTATCATATTAAACTTAGCTCACTAACTATGTGTTATGTGTTGATATTTTCGAGCATTTCTTTTTAGGCAACACCACTACTTGAGTTTTATAATGACGGTCATTAATCACTTAAGAGACCCTTGCATGGGATATTTTTTTTTTTTTGTTTATTTAGACATTGTGTTGGTTTTGACTTGTATTTTGTGGATTGCTTGATGGTTGAGTGTTTGGACTTGGACTTGGTTAAGCGTGTTTTGCCCATTTGGTTTGTTTCATTATGGGACAAACCATGTTTTATTCCATTAATCAGTACCACCAGCATGTGTGTGACATACCAGAACCCTAGTATATAGTTACACCAAACGAAATTATATGAAATTTAACGGCGTGTAACGTTTATCATGTGGAAGCGTAAAAGTAAGGTAAACCAAAGCATTTAATGTAGAAGTATATACACAAAGACATGCACCCAAAACTATATGTTTTAAATTTAAATAAAACCAAGTTTGTTAGAAAAACATGTGACCCCGTGTGATGGCTTAAGTCGTGAATACCTTAGCGACCCGAGAAAAATATACTAAAAATGTCAACACAGGGTTGATGAATTCATAGGTTTTGTAAAATATCAAATTATTAAAAAGCCTAGTTAGATCTTACTAAAAAAAGTTATGCCGGATTTATTGATTGTTTAAGATCAAACACAGACAATACTATGAAAGAAGGAATGCAATAGTAATACACAATATTACTTTTGAAAGCTTCTTCATCAATATTGCAAATAACACAAGTTTAGTAGTGATAATTTTGTCTCGGGCAACAGATTAGTTGATTGATGAATCAGACCGCAATTCTGAGGAGTGGTTTTAGAATGGGGAATATGTTTAAAATCGACCGAATTACTATGATTTAGAACTAGAAGGTTTTCGAGAACCGGCACAAGTGATGGTGGTATGGAAGGATATAAGTTTTTGAAATCGGTATTTAAGGTCAAAAGGGAGGTGGAGGAGGAAGAAGAAGAAGTGGTGCCTACGGACCATTTTAAAATTTTACTCTTTTTTATAATAAAATCAGACTTTGGAAGAAATCCAAGTCATATTATAATATAGATGGATCTCATAAAAACCATTGACCAGTTCAAAAGTTGAAAACCCTAGCACCACACCATTCTTGTTCATTCGTCTCCATCACCGTCGAGCACCGACGCCACTGTCACCGCTGCCGTTCACCTTTGGTTTCGATTATAACGTTCTAGATATCGTTTTTGTGATTCAAGTCTACTAGCAAGAAGCTCATTGATTTAAGGTGTTTGGTATATGGTTTTTCATCACAATGTAACTTCCTTAAATAGTTGAAGTTTTTTCTTACAGTTTGTTCATTTGGTTGTAACTAGACTAGGAAAGTATTGAGTCTGATCCGAACCGTGTATCAACTACCACTGTGAAACCTGATTTTAAATTTTAACAAGTACACAGGTTCCTAACGATATTAACCAAATTATTTTGGTTATTTAGAGCATCAACAACCCATCTATCATCCTTATCCTTATAATTACCTTAAAAATCACTATCTTTTATCTCTTGTTTTCAAATTAAAAAATATTTTTTATAAGTTTTTCATTATAGTTTTTTCCTCATACATTCACCCCCAGTTTAGAAAAAATAGAAATTTATAGGGGTGAGTAGTGTTTTTCTAAATATATAGATGAAAAGCAACTTTTCACTTCTCAATTCACAACTAATTCTTAAAATATACAAAATCAACTCATAAATATATGAATGACCCGCTTATGCTCTTACACTTGCTTGTGCTTTGTAGTTTAGTGGCTAATAACACCTATCTCATAAGTGCCCACTATACCATGTGCTTATACTTAGACGATTGTTGCTCGCAATAAGCAAGAAAGTGAGGTTACATAGAAACTCAATTATAATAGATAACTCACACACTCTTTAATCTTAAATCTACTACTGACTTCAGAAACGCTAGACAACATACTCTTTGGGTTACCATTTACTTGGTTTATGAGTTTCTTGTTCCTTGTATGTTTGTAAGAATCTATCTAACAAATCAAGATTTTAGAAGACCACCAAATCCTCTTTTGAGGGGAAAATAGGGAGAAAAATTAGAGAAATGTAAATTAAGCGTTATTTCACATCTTGATAATGTTTTGTTTTTTCCATTTTTTTGTTTAATATTCCATCCTCTTTTCACAATCATTCATTCCCTTAATTCATATTTAATCTTTTTTTCTAAATTATTCCTTCCCATGTTATAACTACTCCATAATTTTTAAATTTAAATTTTAAATACATATAAATACAAAAGAATATGTAATATAACTAAATATTTAATCCAATATTTAGTAATATTATTGAACTCATCTCGTGCATCACACGAGTATTAGACCTAGTAGTAGATTAAAAAAACTAAAGATGATGTGGCATTTCTACATCAAAAGTCTAATAAGAGATCACCCAGATACATTATCATGTAAAACTATTTAAGTTTTTCTTTAAATCCTGAAATCACATGTTCTTGTTTAATCCTTGTGAGATTGGGAAAGATATGTGTTCATATTTCTCTCATTCAATCATGCACTTCTTCTCTTGTTTGGAGCTAAAAATATAACTATTGTGATCCAAAATAGGGTCCAAAACCAAACGAAATAGAGAATAGTTACACATACACAAACTCAACAAGTTCCAATTTCCAGAAGATAACTAAACATTGTCAGTTGCATCTCTTTCGGGTTCATCCGTCTTACTTTTTGCTCCTGCACCGATCAACCTCTCTGTTGCTAATCTTTCCTCTAACGCCCGGGCACCCCTTTCCCTGCAGTTAAGACATCCATGTATTGACAAAAGGACAAAAACATCTTATACGTTTGATTATAAATTTATAATTATTTAGCAAATATGTGGAAATGAATCATCATAAGCACATATGAACATGTCAGTTTGGGTTATGTTTTACCTCTAATGGGTCAGATTGGTAAATCAGTAAGTTTAATAAATTGCCAAACCAATATAGTAAATTATTGCATATACAAATATATTCATTGTAATCATACTTTAAACAAAAATTACTAGAAAAATGGAACGAGTACTTTGACTTTTGACTTGGTAAAACACAAGGCAGCCCGTTACCCATACCAATAAATTACATGTTTGACCCAAAAACCATTTTGACCCGTACAAAACTTTGGGCAGCCATCCTTAAAGAAAACCTACTATGGAGTTGATCACCTTTGTATGTAGTTATAGTTGATTTTTAGTATTAGTTTCATATATTGCATTGGTGTAGTTAGTTACCTTCTCCTGGTTGCTTCAATGGGATCAGAACCAGGCAATGGAGCACTGCCGACAGTGTAGCCCCTAGCATCATTGGATGCTTCAAATCTTCCGCAAAGCATTCGATTAAATATTGAAGCCACTGGATCAATTACTGGTCTGCAAATAACAGGTTAAGATAGCTATTAGCTCAAACAGGAAAGGACCAAATGGGTGAAATTGGTTGAAAGTGATCCAGTTGTACTCTAAATGTATATAACATCCTAAATCGCTTAATTAGAAAAACAACGTATATATTTCAATAATATAGCTTTTGTATTCACCGCATTCGCTGTTTATAAAAAAAATTCAGACAAACAAAAATCGTTAATTTGTCGATGACTTAAGCCCCACCTTACCCATTTGACTCATATTAGTGTCATTCATTTTGACATGTTTACAGCTTGCTTCATTATGTCAACTATAATTTTGCTTCAGTTAAAGGTAAAACAGGGAGTGTAACCTGGAATGTCCCATTCAACTTGCACAAATTCAAAGTATGGATATTTTCAGTTACAAATTTACAATGGTGTATTTTCACATTGTGGTCATGTTGATAAACTGTAAATATTACATTGGGTCCACAACATTGTATCTTATGTTGCCAATGTAAAAGATTTATACTATGTACATAACCAAATATTCAAGAATATCTTCAAAAGGTATACGCTATCCAGCGTCTCAATTTTCATGGGACAGGCATTATAACTCTGCAAAAGTGACTGCATATTCTCTTGGTCTACTTTCAATGGAGAAAAGGTAAAACATGAGCAGAGAAAAGTCTTGAATTACCTAATGAATTCTGGGAAGAAAGTGGAGAATGCAAATTCATCACTCGGGTCACCCTTAAAACCTGTTTCTTGTTTCCTTTGGAAGTATCTGAGGTAAATCCAACCAATATATGTGCCAAATATCAAGATTGGAAGGTATGTTGCCGGCTCCACTGCAAAGAAGCTTATAACAATAGCGAACAATAACATGATGGATGGCAACCACTGCAAAATGGATTGTTACATATCAGAGGTAACAAAATGGGCGGGTTTTACTTACTTTGGGTCGAAACGTTATTTGTAACTAGTATGGCAAACAGATTCCACAAATGATATTATTCTAATTATAGTCTGTTTTCTTGAATAAAATTTAATAAATATCTCAATGAAATAAAAACACACTTTGGGTGACTCTCAATTAATTGGACCCGTTTCCTTTTAGGTTTTTCTTCCTATATGCATTTGACCCGTTAATATAAAACAATAGCTAGATTGACACATTCACAATCACATGTACATGAGGTGAAATTGCAACCTTCATTTCTGCATTTCAAATACTTTGGTACCTTTGCTTTAATTTTTAATGGAGAAATTTCCTGGTCAGGAATGATCTGCTTGACACCGACTAAGAGTCCTGAAAGTACCCCGCTAAATCCAGAAAGAGGCATGTAACTACCAAAAAGAATATGTAGTTGTCAGAACTGCGTTGATAAAATTGTCCATCCATCGGACAGACTTTAAAAAGAAGACCAAAAGAACACAAATGTAAGGTAAAGGGATTTTTGCATCACTGACAGATAATTTTCCTGCATTGTTACGTAGTACAAGGAGATGGCTGTAATGAACACGCAGACAGAAGTCAAGAAATTGACGATGAAAATGAACTTCAAGAATTCTCTAGAACCCCATATGGGCTCAAGAAGCTTCCCAATAAAAAGAAGACCAATTGTGCTGATAAGAACCTGTTTAACAAATGTCATGAAGCTCACAAAGGTCAAGAAATTGTACTACCATGTTTAATAGTTTTTTTAAGAATAAAAGTGGCTCATACCCCGTGTACTGTCTGTTCTACATAACCAGCTGTTACGAGATTCCAACCAAAAGGAATTGTCCTGTAATTTTATAAAAAGCAAGAGATGAGAAATATAGGTGGCAATAATTAGGTTGTAAATAAAGCTAATAAGCTTAGTAGGTACATCTAGTTTTTGAAATTCTACGAACAGCAAAGAGTTGGTAGTTAATGACTTCATATTTAGCTTAGGGAAGTTCATAACCAGAAATAATATATTAACTCAAATTTACCACAGATTTAGGTTCTGTATTTGGACCATTACCACTATACTTCAAACAATTTGTTGAATAAAGTGGATCAGGAAGAAATGCGTAGAAATGTATTCTATAAGTGCTATCATAAGTGCCTATAATCATGTTAAGAACATGCGTGCAAGATGTTGAAGCACCTAAGACTATTTTTAGTGCCTAGAATCATGTTAAGATCATTATCGGATGCCTTGTTAGTCGAAATTAAGTGCTGAACCAGATTAAATGAACTTCAGAAAAGTTAAGGCTGTCATACTTGAGCAACTTATGACAAACATGATACGATCGAAAGCATGTTCAAACTGTTCGGTACAAAATTAGATCTTATACATAAATGTCAATGCATTAGTATGACTGTAAGATGTTGAAGTATGAATATTGAATAAAATCTTAATAAGACTTGTTGTACAAAGTCACACATGCAACTAAACCAAGATTATGGACCTTAGAAGTGAAAAACAAGGACATGGATATCAAAAATCCAAAGGTGTGCACACGAGTTGTAATAAACTAGAAGCCAAGCATGCACTGAAGGCTGGTCGATATCCTTATAGGCCTCTCACATACAATGATGGAGACTCAAATCTGATTATGACAATTGTATTCAAAAGTAAAAGCCAAACTGTAATTGGATTGATAGTGTAATGAAGAAGATGATCCAATCGGATCTACTGACTCAAACCACCACCGAAATGGTCCAGGGCAATGCCCTTCTCAATGCCTAGCAAAGAGCCTAACAAACTCACTAATACTCATCCTACCTCCCTAAGATTTATTGATACCTATTTATAGATATATAAGTTGCACTTGACCCCCTCCCAAAATAGACAAATGACATTTAGACTAGAAACTAGAACATGATTCCTATCATTACTCTGCCCTTCAAAACAGTCTTTGGACAAGACTATTGGAGTCCCCTTTGTTGCGTCTTCCAGTGGTCGACCCTTCCCATGCACCACCCATGAGTGAATTGAATGAACATGACCCAATCTAACAAGCTCAGCAACATGACTGCTCGTGTAATGGTCTGAATATGTATTCCAAGAACGTAATGCCCTTGCTGATGTATCAGCTGAATGTGTATTTTAGTTTGGAATGCTCAATAGATCTAATAAACTCTTCCACTGTTTGAAAAGTATGTATCATGAATGTTTTGTTCCTGAATTTATCCCTCACCACTTTAAAAGAATGAAATATCATCAAGTGAGGGTTTGTATACGGGTCGGGTGGTTTAGGATCAACATCCATACAAAACAACTGAGTAATGAGCATAAACCAATGGGGAGCACTTTTGATTAACTGAGCAAATGGTAAGCAAAACTCATCAAAGGTGTTAATGAAATTGAAGTGCAAATTTGCCATCGAGCCTTGAAGACTTCAGCCAAAAAACTCCGACAGTTTAATCCCCCTCACCTCCCGAGGAACGCCAAGCTGAGCATCCGAATTGGTGTGTGGACTGGAAAACCCATGGAGGGCCAATTTTGGGACAGGAAAAGCATCAGGACTAGGTTTTGGTCCTTGACCAACCAGAATTTCATCACTAGACTCTTGAATCTGATTCTCAAACCTCTGAGGCATTTCATCAAACACTTGATGGGCAGACTCAAGTTTTGAGAAATTAACACATGTAGATGTTGCACAAACGCTTTCCAAATCACCAATAGAACTAAGTTTGTTTAGGGAAGTCATCATACTTACCTCATAATCCGAATCACGGGTATGATATGTAATCCCATTTGATGCAATCCCGTTCACAGTTATCGTCACTGGTGATTAAATGAATTTTCGTCAGATTTGGACCTGATGGAAGCAACTGGAGTACCTAGGGTCGGAAAACTGGAACCCTGTCGTTTTATCCAAGCAAGTACCATCTTCCGAAATTCACTAGATTCAGCTAGATCGTCTTCCAATACCTTCAAAGTGTTTTTGATTTCAGCGACATCACCTTGAAGTTGTTTGATCTGCTTTTCCTGAGCATCTAAACGTGTATTGATCAAAGTTTCCATGGAAGAAGAAAGGGAAGCGGCAGGTCTACGGCAGGTCGAACCAATGATGGAGACTCAAATCTGATTATGACAATTGTATTCAAAAGTAAAAGCCAAACTGTAATTGGATTGATAGTGTAATGAAGAAGATGACCCAATCGGATCTATTGACTCAAACCACCACGGAAATGGTCCAGGGCAATGCCCTTCTCAATGCCTAGCAAAGAGCCTAACAAACTCACTAATACTCATCCTACCTCCCTAAGAGTTATTGATACTTATTTATAGATATGTAAGTTGCACTTGACCCCCTCCTAAAATAGACAAATGACATTTAGACTAGAAACTAGAACATGATTCCTATCATACAAGCTTACAGAAAGGGTTCATTTATATACACTATATAAAGCTTTAAATAAACAAAAAGTAAGTGGATAAAAAGAAATCCAACTTCACATACGAATGAGCCAACTACATTGAAAAGAAAGGCAACGATGATTTGTATGTCTCTAAAAGTCCTAAATGCATTCATGTTGATAGCCATAAAGACCCCCTTTATTTAAAAACCCTTCCAACGGATACAAAGATCAAATATGGATTATTTGCAAGTGATGTAGCAGGAACGGGTCCGCCCACATTATCCGATTGAGTGCATGAATTAAGTAGTGTCCCATGATGATGGAGGTTGAAACTCATGCAGAAGTGCAAGCCCACGTTCCTCACCATCTAATTTTAATTTCTATTTCACATTTTGCAAGTATTTAATGCTATTCCATTTCTTATGCTTTGTTTGGTTGTACTTTTAGCTAATAGGATAGTACTAGTTGGTTCCTTATTTCCAGAATTCCAGTAGTTTGAACGTGGTAGATAATTAGTATTTATATGTAATGGCTTTTCTCAAGGAATGAATGGTGGTGAATTTTATGATCAAATTTTCTACGGTGTTTTTGTTTTTCTTGTGAATGACCAGAGTTTCTTCCATTGCTAGCACAAAATTGGCTAAGTTGTGTGGTGTTCTTTGGATTCTATTGCTGAATTTTGGTGGTGTTTCTGTATCCTTTGATTCAATTCTAGACACCCCTACGAATTCAAGAGTGGTGATTGTATATCTCTTTGATTCATTTCTTATTCGTTTTGAATTCCAAATTCTGCCCGATACCGACTTGATTCCTATAATTAGGTATCAGAGCCGAAACGCTCTTGATTTTTCTTCAAAACCTATTTCCAAAATTCAAATTCTACCCGTTACCGACTTGATTCCTATCATTTGGTATCAGAGCCGAAACGCTCTTGAATTTTCTTCAAAACCTATTTCCAAAATTCACAGCTTCTACTCAATTTGTACCCAATCTGATTATCACTTCAAAATTCGATCATTCATGGCTAGCGAGAACCAATCTGTTGAGTAGCAACTTAAGGAGCTGCAAGACCAATTTCTTGAACTGACCATCGCTATGCAACATCAGCGGGGACGGAACGAACACCACCTCGTTACTAACCAAATGACGAGGATGATGATTATCACTCTCAAGACGACGACTATAGCCCTATGGTTGTCGTAATCGTCAACCGAAGAACAACAACAATGATATAAAAGTCAATATACCAGAGTATGACGGACCTTTAGATCCGGCTGAATTTGTCGAATGGCTACCTACGGTGGAGAAGGCGTTGATTACAAGCAAATGACAGAGCAAAAGAAGGTGAAACTTGTTTCTTTGAAGTTAAGGAAGTATGCATCAACTTGGAGGGCAAATGTGTGTTCACAACGAGAGAAACTCGGTAAGGAAAAGGTTCGATCTTGGAACAAAATGAAGACGCTTCTCAAATTAAAGTCCATGCCCCATTATTATCTCCAAGAGAGTTTTTCCAAGTTGCACTTTATTAAGCAAGGATCAAGGACAATTGAAAAGCTTACACTGGAGTTTGAACACATAATGAAATGTGATGTGAACCCGAATGACCCGCAAACCCTCGTGAGATACTTAGGAGCAATTGACCCAAGAATTGTTATTGTAGTGTAGCTGCAACCGTATTCAACAGTGGTTGAACTCTCCTTATTAGCACATAAAGTGCAGGCCCAGAAGGTTCATGGTAAGGTGGAGGTGCTCAAGTCACTGTCTAAAACTACAACACCTGTCTAACCCATTCTCACTTACACCTTCCATTTCAACTCCTTCAAAGACCCTAGACCTACCAAAGAGTTCCAACATTGCTTCTAGACATTCATGACGTTGTTTTTGCAGCCAAGGACTAGGCCATATTGCCTCTAAATGCCCTAATAAACGAATCATCACTTTGGTAGAATTCAAAGCCTTCAGCAAACCTAAGTTTGATGAAGAGTCGGACCAACATGTTTAAGAAGAGGTTCTATTAGGTCCAGATAAGGGGGCGTGTTTGGTGTTGTAGCGAGCACTACACGTGAACGCTGATCATGGTGAAAACATGCAAACGCGAGGGTTTGTTTCGTACCCGGTGTACCATACGGGACAAGGTGTGCTCATTGGTTATTGATAATGGAAGCTACACAAACATTGCATCTTAATCTATTGTTCATAAGCTTAGTCTACTGATTGATCTTCACCCCTCTCCTTATGATATACAGTTGCTAAATCAAGGAAAAGGTATACGTGTAACCAATCGAGTTTTACTATCATTTACTATTAGGAACGAATACAATGATGAGGCTTGGTGTGACATACCTCCCATGCACGCGTGTCACGTGCTATTGGTTAGGCCTTGGTTATTTGATCGTCAAGTTGCTCATGACGGGTACAAAAATACCTACTCGTTTGTCAAAGACTCGTTTATCATACTACCTTGGTTACTAATTATCTTTCAGGTTGGATTTGACAGCTCAAAAGCTACCGACAAAGATGCTAGTCATGAGTTGGAAATGGTCGATTACATGGCAAACTATCCGAGCACATAGGGTAATCTCAAAAGTTCAAGTTGCAGCTAATGGTATGGACTTCTTCAACAACTAAGGGCCTGGCAAACTATCCGAACACACATAAACTCATGCAGAAGTGCAAGCCCACGTTCCACACCATCTAGTTTTAACTTCTATTTCAAATTTTGCAAGTATTTAATGTTATTCCATTTTTATGCTTTGTTTGGTTGTACTTTTAGCTAATAGGGTAGTACTAGTTGGTTCCTTATTTCCAGCAGTTTGAACGTGGCTAAACAACTAGAATCTATATGTAATGACTATTCTCAAGGAATGAATGGTCGTGAATTTTATAATCAAATTTTCTGTTGTGTTTTTATTTTGTGAATGGCCGGTGTTTCTTCCATTGCTAGTACAAAATTGGCTATATTGTGTGGTGTTCTTTGGATTCTATTGTTGAATTTTGGTAGTGTTTCTATATCCTTAATTTAATTCTAGACAACCCTACGAATTCAAGATTGGTGATTCTATATCTCTTTGATTCGTTGCTTATTCGTTTTCGTTTCGAAATCCAAATTCTACCCGGTATACCAGTATGTACATTAAAAAAAAGACTTGTGGCCTGTTTCGAAATAGTTCAAACCCACATAATGGTTAAGAGGCAACCTTAACTCTAAATGGTTAAAAGATAACTTCTTAATGATAAGTGATCACAAGTTACATGGCCCTTTACCTTTGAACCTCGATGGTGCTATCACGTCCAAAGAAACTACTAGAGCTTATTTCATCTTGGCATCGTGTATCATAAAACATTTAAAGGGTTTCTAATTATCAAGAAACTATCTCCTTTTGTATAACTTTCTCAAACACCCAAATAGTGTGAATGTCCAAAATATTTCACTATTCCAACATCAATCAATCAATCTATATAAAAAAAAGATAGACATACTTCAACAGCAGAGATGATATCCAAATTAGCAATCAATGAAGTTGAATGTAATTCAAAAATCAAATATAACCTGGCAGGAATGAGTGCAAGGTAAGTAAGGAGAGAGGGAAAGATCTGAAGAGCAATGTGAGCAGAAACAAGAACCACCGCTAACCCTTTACAAAGCTTCGTAAATCCGGTAAACAAGTTTGCACCCTGCCACAAGTATGATCAAATAACAAATCACAACCAAGTTTATTTAGGTTTGATGTGAAAATGGACTGAGATTTATACCGCCGGAGAGCTCATTATCACAGGATAGTGTAGTTCGATTTAGGGCTGATTTGATGTGATTTGATTATCAAAGTATAGAGACAGATCGATCGTAGGCTTTATTTTTTTTTCTGTTGGGTGACGATCTGGAGGAGTAGATCTTGGAGTCAAATGGGATTGAGTGAGATTAAAGGGAAAACTTATTATTGTCACGTTCAAAGTTAATGAGGGGTTTTAGTAAAAAACGATAACCTTTATGGAGTAATTTAGGGGTGGATCGGGGCCGATGAGAACACCGTCTCACCTTCTGAGGCTTGAAAATTAAAGGAATAAATTGATGAACTTTTACCGAGTCGTATCTTGAGTCGGTCTCTTATTCTTAAAAGGCTACTTTTTAAATTTATTTTTTTTAATTAAGAGATGAATTGTGTTGAGTTTCGGTAGAATCATAGTAAATTTTGGTGAGTTACTGGTGTAGTGAAATGATAAGAAAAAATAGGGTGGATTATAGTGGGCTCTCTCACTCGTGTGCATAAGTTAAGGGATTGCTTATGATAGTTTAATATATCATTTATTAGTGGATAACTATTGTATTCTTATTAGATTATTTGTCATCATCTATTCTTAATTTATAGTTTGTAATTATCTCTTATATAATGGGTATCTATCAATGGGAAAGGTAACAACTTTGATATTATAAACACTTTCATGGTATCAG
Organism: Tagetes erecta; assembly: GCA_030867185.1. NCBI lineage: Eukaryota > Viridiplantae > Streptophyta > Magnoliopsida > Asterales > Asteraceae > Tagetes > Tagetes erecta. The sequence continues at coordinate 82,790,257 of CM061487.1, forward strand.
AGCCTAAACTACCAAACCCTAAAAACAAACCCTTGTCGTCACAATGGCAGGTAAGAATCCGGAATCATCTATCACCGTAAGAACAAAAACAACAAACACACCCTTCATCCCGCCTATACCATAACCAATATAAACACCAAAGTTCCCACCCCTTGATGGTGTAAAGATCTGATGTTCTACATGGGTATAGTTGTTTCAAATCCAAGCCAACCCCTTTATCAATCATATTGACGGTTCAAAATCCCCGGAAGTCACTGATCCAGAATACGTAGAATGGTTTCAACTTGACTCGTTAGTTCTTCAATGGATCTACAGCACCGTCTTAGATGAAATCTTGTCCAGGATCATCGAGAAAAAGGCAACCACCGCCAACCATGTTTGGACTAAAATAGAAACTATCTTCCGCAACAACAAAAGTGCTAGAGCCGTCGCTTTGCAGGATGCTTTTACTAACTTGTAGTAAACATCTTGTGCATCTCTCGAGGTATAGTTTCAAAAATTACAAGATCTTTTGAATCAACTTGCTGATGTGGACCATCTAGTCACCAAAACCAACCTTGTATTACAACTAGTTTGTGGTATCCCAAAAGAATACGATGTTGTTGGTTTCGTTATTCATCAACAAAACCATTCATGGGATGAAGCTAGAAACATGTTGGTTTTGGAATATCAACGTCACATCGTCAAAACTCATCATCAGCTTTGGTTTTAGTCGCTCAAGGAGATCATCAAAGCACATCCAATAACAATACTAATCCTTCGAATGGCAATCGCACCACCGTGTACATGTCACACCCCGACCAAGGGGGTGGGCGGTGACGATTGAATATCCAACAAACACAGCGGAAACTATGTATGCATTGATAGTGGGCCATAGGTTTACACGTAATATCAGTGTATTCTACGTGTACATCAAAGGGTACAATAGTAAACTCTAACAAAAGCAGTGAGGCTAGTTGGTTTACTATTCCCAAGTAGTCTTCTTCTATAATTCGTCTATAATCTTTGCGTGTTTCTTCTAATCGGGGTCTTCTAAAGCTATCAACCGTGTCTAAATGCACATCCAAAGTTATACAGTCTAGTTGTATACTTTCATCGATAAATCGTCTAAATACCTGAAATATATACCCGAAAATACGTCAACATAAAGTTGGTGAGCTCATGGTTTAACAAGACAAACAATGTCATAAAACGTTTAATCCACAAAATTCTGGACATTAAATAAGTACGTTTATGGTGTACGGTCGACAAAATATGTAGCCAAGCCTGTTCGGGTTATACCCAACCCGAATACCATATATAACAGGTTATACCCAACCCGAATACCATATATAACACTCCCCTAACCCACAATGGGCTAACGTGCTCTGCTAAGCACCGACATATCATTGAACATGTGGCGTAACGGTTTTCAACCTCAGTGGGGGGGGTATGCCACTGTACGCGGGGGATTCCCAAATAGTACTATTCACATATCAAAGGGCTCCTACAAGAAGTTAATGGCTACCGAAAGTTGTACCAACGTTCGGGGACAAGTAGCAGATGTATTACACCATGAAAATCAGTTTATATAAACAAGTTTAGTAGGTATGTATCAGCCCCAAAAGCATTATGTAAAAAAAGGGGGTTCATGAACTCACCTTGTGTCTAGCCTGCTCAAGATTTCTAAAGATATTGTACATTCAGCGTGGGAGTTCTACCTCATAGCAGGCTTCCTATGTTTAGTTTAGTCATGTTAGACCCCAAAATACATAAGTCTATGTGTTTCATTGTGTCGGTGTCGTGTGCGTACGGTTTTGGTTACGTTCGTGTAATATCATGGTTTTAGTCATTTACGTTGACTTATACGTCTAAGTATGTATATACTTATGGTATTCTAGGTTATATAGGTAGGTATTAAGTGTAGGTTGATGTAAAATCAGTAAAGTTTGGTACTTGTCGCTTTTAGTCCCTAGACTTTGTTAAATCGTCGGATTCGTACTAAAGTTGGGTTTTTAACTAAGGGTTGATATTAATAAGTACTATACATTATACTTATGGTATGTATAGCATTTTAGGTATGAATCTACTGATAAAAATATATCTAGGTATTAGATTCATGAAAGTTAGTTTCCATCGGTCTACCGAGTACGGTGCGTTACCGCGCATTAAGTTACGTTTTAGGTTTAAGTCAAAATACTTCAATATAATTGTACCCATATGTTAAATGGTCATATGCTACTGTAAAAATACACTTTTTATAATTTTTAGATATTTCTAATAATTATTATATTTTATTTATGAATGTAGTTTAAACATAAATAATTTGTATAAAATAAACTGTGACCCAATAAATAGTGAAACTTCATTTTAAACATACTTATACAGTAAATAAGTAGTTACAAACTTAATATTCGAGTTTTATAGTCCGTCGGTCGTTTTCGTACTTTAACGCGCGTGAAACAGATGAATAAACGATTTACTTACAAAATACTCTTTTAAAGCGTTGTATACTTCAAAAACTTCCTTGGGTCTTATGTTACTGTATAAAATGTATTTTTCTTGAAAAATATGACTTTCTCCAATTTTTATGCTTTTTGTGAAAATACTAGGTTCGTATATTCGAAAAATCATAATAAATAGATTAAGCATATAAAAATTATGTAACTTGGTGAAATACTTTATTTAAAGTATAAAAGCTCATGGATATTAAAAATCTCAGGTTTTTCTTGTGTTTCTCGGTTTCGTGTTTTTAACGCGTTTGGTTCGGTTAATGTTACGTTTAAAGCATAGAGAGTCTTTAGAAATGTTTAGGGTCTAAATTTACTTACCTTATGTCCATATATAAGTTTTGGCTCTGTAAATTTGATCTTAGGAGTCTCTAACTATTTTCTACAAATTTTCGTATTTTAATCCCATTAAATATTAGAAAATTTGTAGTAATTAATATAATGCCCATAAAAATATGAAATTTATTTTCTAACATGTTTATATCATATATAAGCTACTGAGAACACAAAGACTTGGTATTTTTATATTTTTGGTATTTTCGTTGTTTCGTACGTTTAGTCTCGTTTGTTCTTCGATTCTTAGGTTCACCCATCAACAATCAACTATTTTCAATCCTAAGTGTTCACATCCATATTTATAACAGTAGAATAGCTCATTTTTATATTTTTACACTTCCCATAGGTTTTTAATAAATAAGTGTGAAAATATACATTTTTAATATTCAATAATGCATATTAAATAATCTATAACTCCAAAAATTATGAAATTTAATTTATAACCATATTTTGGTAAAATGAAAGTGCAGAAAATATAAAATCTCGTTTTCAAGATGGTTAGTCTAGTCTTGATGTTTTGTTCTAAATAGAGTGTTTGGTTTGACTAGTTTTAGTCAAACTTGTGTGTTTTCTTTAGGAGATGACTTCTATCATTTTTAACACTTTTGTTACTGAAAAAGATGTGTTTTTATGTGTTCATAGTATATGGGAAGTTATGGTATTCATTGTGTGTGAAAATGAACGTGTTGTGTACGTGTAGTGTGTTTTCGGGTGTTTTTCCGTTACCTTGAGATTGAGAGTGAGTGTGGGTGCACTTGGGGTGTTAAGAAGGTCACGAAATGAGCTGGAACTCAACTGGAAAAAGGCTGGTCTTGGCTTAATTTCTCGCGGGATGAACGGTTCGTGCTTCGGTTGCTCGGGAGTTCGTTGCTTTGGACTCATGGGCTCCTTGTAACACCTTAGTCTTTGTTTTTGCTCGATCTCCAACTCATTAGAAGCTGATTTCCAGGGTTTGTTAATGCTTGTGTGTGCTAGAGGTTTAAGATAAAGGTTGGGAGAGTGTGAGAAAGTATCTTTGTGAAAGAAAATGAAATGTGTGTGTGTGTGTGCTTGAGTTCGGTCAAAAAGAAAAGAAGAGAGAGTGGAGTGGGTCCTACAAGCTCTTGGTTTCTACAAGATGCTCTTGATTAGTGCAAAATATGGAAGGTGTATCAAGCAAAAGGATTTTGGAAGATTTGTGTAAGGTGTAGGTGGTTAGGTTAGGAAAATAGGTTGACAAATAGCTAATAGGGGGTAATTTGTTAATATGGTGCATGAACAATAGTGGTCATATGCATGGTGTGTGTAAGTATTATTTTAGGTTGATGATTGTTTTATAAAATGGATGGTTTTATAAATTGTAGACTTGGTGAGTTTTATATATTTGTACATATATACATATGATGTGTGTGTAGGTAATTATGTATAGTTATGGTTTGTAAAATAATAATGTGTATGGATGTATGGTGGTAATTTATTGTATGGTACTTGTATGCGTGTTTGTGGATTTTCGTAAATATACATATGTTAATGTATGAATGTGAGTTATAAATATTCATGTATATTCGCATGCGTATGCATGTATGTGTGGGTTGATTTTTATGTAATGTTGGTGTTGGTTTTTATCACTAGTTATATGTTCAAAAGGTTTAATTATCCATCTCCAAGTATTATTGTTACACATTTGTGTTGGCTTTTATTATTTGTGGTAGATAAATATATTGTATATATATATATACGTACATACATATATGCATGTATGCATGGTTTCGTATGTGTATAGATATATAAATAGTGTATACTTATAAAATGATGTTTTTTAATTTTTTGTTATTCGTAATTAATTATTGTTGTTCCTTCGTTTATATGCATTTCTAATTGGTGCAGTCAAAATGTTGGTTTGGTAATTCATAACCAATTCTAAAGTAATAACCTTATGGTAGAAGGTAAATCATACACGTATCTAGGTATTAGCTATGACGGGTTTCGTCACTTGCGTTTAATATAACTAAATGGGCCAAGCTCATGTATATCGTTGGGCCGGATCCAATAAGGGGTTGGGCCAAGCCCAATGGGTTTCTTAATAATAAAAAAAAATTCGGGCCCAAAAACCGGGGTTGTTACAGTACAAAGGTAAAAATTATGATCCAAATTATTATGCTAACCGGGGTCGTGGTAATTCACACCATGGTCGTGGTGGCTCTCAAAAGTGGTTGTGATGGCCAAGGAAAGAACCAGTTGGCAGCAGAACAATTGGAGTGGGAATTGGACCCCTCCAACAACCTGGTCAAAACAGATGTTGTCAACAGTTTAGACAGCCTAGTGGTAACCAGCAAGCCCATTACTCAAGTGACCCAAATGGGCACTCTCGGGTCGGCCCACAGGGGCATCTTGAACAGCAGGCAGGCGGCCCAAATGCGCAATTTCAAGCCACCCACAAGGGCAGTTTTACACAGGTCCGCAAGGGGTCACTTGGTGGGTTTGTTAATTATGGTCCACACAAGCTCGATCAAGCTATGCAACAAGCGAATCTCACTGCCAAAGATCAAAGCGGGTACATTGACACGGGGGCGACGTCCCATCTTACCTCGGATCCAGGTAAAATTTCCACCCAACTTTCATCTTGTCCTATAAATTCTATTTATGTGGTAGTGGACTGATGCGTGTAATATATATATATATATATATATATATATATATATATATATATATATATATATATATATATATATATATATATATAATAAACACCTAAAAACACCTAGTTTTAATATTTATAAAAACCTAGACGTACTAACTAAACTACACACAACCGGCAGTGGACCGGTCGAATGCAGTACAGTGAAACGTAAGTCCGGGTGTCGACCCACAGACTCTATATACTACGTTAAATAAACCAGACAAGACTCAACTAACTAGACACGACTTAAAAGAAAGATTATTTGAAAGGGGGGGGGGTTGTACTGCTAAAAATAGTAACCTGCTAAAAATAGAAAGTTACTAAAAATGGAAACTGAGAACTTGAAAACAAATTTAAAACAGATGAGAGAAAACAAACCACCTAGGCTAGAATCATCGTTAACTTCAGTTATCACTCACGTTGGATTAATGGTTATGGAACCGGGATCTAAAGTTATTCACTTAAAAGCTTCCTAATTAAGACCCTCGACCCTTCTCGAGAAGAAACCTAAAGGATAACTATTAAGTTATTAGCACACCGGTTACGGGATTAAACTTCCTCACGGTTATCTAATCAAATTATGCCTAATTGACCCACGCTAAAGATCTATCTCACGATACGACCCTTAAAGCCATTTAAACCCAATTATTTAATTTAACAAGCAAGACTAATAATTAACACTAAGCCGGAATTTTTCACAAAAACCTAAACCTAGCAAATTTGACTAATCAAGACTTGTTAACAACCTATCACCTCACGGATATCTAGGTTGGCTATACATTATTACCAGTTTCATTAATACTGTTAATCCTATGGTTATACTGCAGTTAAACCATAATAATCACATCACAACTCACGTCAATGACTAAACGAGCCCTATTACGTGACATAGACAATCACCAAGAACGCATGGATTAATAATATCAAATCTACCAATTCAAACATATATAATGCATTAAACAATCATAAAGGTTCAAACTTTTAATTAAACATAAACCATAACCAACAATCCAAACATGAGTTCAAACAAAGTTAACGAATCAACATAACGCCTAGATAGTTTTAACGAGTTTAGCCAAGCATGTTCATAATCAAAAACACAAATTTAAAAGTAATAAACATGATGAAAAGCAAGAAAAACAGAAGAACGATTAAACCCGAGAAGCCTAGGAAGTGATCCTTGAACCCGCGAACATTCGTTGCCTTCGTTCCGTCTTCTTGACCTCCAAACCGCCTCAAATTTGATGGAAATCGCATCCAATTCGTCCCAAGAAAAGTCTATGAGGCTAGGGTTTCATTATATGTGTTTATATAGCGAACCGGGCCAAAAATCGCGAAAATAATCTTCTGAAAACGCGTCACCGCGTCACGCGGTGACGAAATGGATTGTGGCCGCGTACCATGATGTCATCACGTGCCCAGGCCTCCACACACGCCACGCTGCGCGGCCAGACCACCCTTGGTGGTCGCGTGGCGTGGTGAGTAGGGCTGGCATATCGTGTCAGACACGACACGATAAGACACGAACACGATAAGGTCAAACACGAACACGACACGATAACTTATCGTGTCATTTTTTCCAAACACGAACACGATAAAAAGCAGGTTACACGATAAGACACGATATGACACGATAAAAACCCAATTTTAAAAAAATTAAAATTTTCAAAAAATTTTATAAGTCTTAAATAATAAATATGACTTAATATGATAATTCTTAAGACACAAAACAACAAAATTACATAAAAATAGTATTTATCCATAATAATACTTGATAAACAAATATGAAAAAAAGATTAAAAGTCTATTAAAGTCCATCTCCACCTTCATTCTCCACTAACATTTCATATAAATAAATATTAACAGGTGACCTATCGTGTTAACAGATCTTTAACCTGTTAAGACACGATAATTAACGTGTCTTTATCGTGTTAACCTGTTAATGACACGGCACCTGTTAAGGTCAAACACGAAACCTGTTAATTCCGTGTCGTTTCGTGTCGTGTTATCGTGTCAGAAATTGCCAGCCCTAGTGGTGAGCCTCCCCGTTCGCACGTTTCGTTCGGTTTCTTCGGTTTCTCGTTCCGGTCCGCTCGTAACTCCGTTTCGCGCCCCGTTTTCGCCTACGGATTCGATTTTTCACGATCTATCCGTTTCTTTATCAACATGGGACCTACGAAACACAAAAACATCAGTTGTGCCAAAAATGATATATAAACGTTACCGAAACGACACAAAATGTAATTAAACACTACTAGGGATTTATGTATATTTATCACTATATCAAATATCCCCACACTTAACCTTTTTCGTCCCTGAAAAAGCATGCACATAGAATCATAACTAATCAAGGCTTCAACATTTTATCACAGTTTCTTAAACAAGAACCGAATTCAGATAAACAACGGTGCGTTTAAATAAACACCCTAACACTAGCCAATTAAGTTTCCCCTTATGTTTAATTTAAATTTAATTAGATCATTTGTCTACAAGGTCTCACACAGAGGAAAAACAAGTCAGCCCGATTAAGTGTTGCTTGACGAGGCACCGGATAAACCAAAAAGGTTTTCCTACGAAAGTAACCTGAAGAACTTAACTAAACTAAGAACTAGTGCCATATTAGGGTGGATTTTGATGGATGAATTTTGTGGGTATAGACTGTTTATTCTTTTTTTTTTTTTTCATAAAACAAGATCACCTCACCTAGGGGTGTCGTATCCAAGTCGCTATCCCGGAGGTAGAGCACATGAGGTCTTGGATCACTTGCCTTATATTTTTCATTTTTTTTCTTTTTTTTTCTTTTGATTTGGCTACTTTGAGCTCTTTTATTTAGTAGCTACTTTGAGCGCTTTTCAGTACTATACCCGGTGGACATTTTATTTGCGGATGCGCCACTTCTTTCACAAGAAGTGTGTTATAAATCCTAACATGGCACTACCCCTTAACCTATTTAAGTTCTAAAGCCTACAATGGTGCCTAATTGTTCTTTAGTTAAGGCCTTCCTATTCTTCCTAAGATGATGACCCACGAGATTCACAACAATTAACTTTCTATTAGTACATTTAGGGAAACCATATCAGCTAATTGGGTTACCAAAAGTTTATCCAAATTCATCTTTGTTTTAAAAACCACAACTCATTTGAAAGCCAAAATCAATTTCCTATCATTTTCTATTAAAGTGCACAACTTAAACAAAGACATTTTTCATTTTTTTCAATTTTTTTGGATTTTTCATGACTCTATAAGACTCGAAACAAACAAACAAGACTCAGAAATGACTATTTCCCATCCCCACACTTAAGTTCTACATTGTCCTCAATGTAGAGATAGAAAACATCTAAAAATAAAATGCAAAAATAAAAATTAAAAATGCAAAAATAGAATAAAATAAAATGTAGAAATAAAAGGATAGATAGGTGAATTGGAAAAGACTTAGCTGGTTTTGTGAAACGCGTAAGCTCCAAGTCTTCATTCCAACTGCAGCTTCGATCGTATAGCATTTCGGTCGCGATCGAGCTTCACCGACACTCCCGAGATCCATCTTCGTCTTCACAAATACAAACTCACCCGAATGGAGATTGAGTACGGGTGAGAATGATTTAAACCTGCAAAAACAAAAACAAGAATACCCGAGCATAACACTGACTTGACAAAAATAAAATAAAAATAAAATAAAAACTGACTCGATAAAATACCTATACAAACTCTACAAACCAACCTTCCTATCCAAGAGCAACTCAACCAGCACCTTGTGGGGTATCCTCAAATCCACCAGGATCCCCACACTTAAACCTAAGCAACCTCTTAACTTCAGCCCACTCCTTTGTAAAAAACACACTACCACTCTCATAGCCCTCCACCCACCTATCCTCGGCGTTTATCACCTGAACCCGACTATCCCAACGCTTAACCTTTTCTATCGGATCGGGAATCTTAAACACAGCTATCTCCTCTCCTACCTGCAAACTAATCTGTCCCTTAAAGACATCTATATTCGCATGAGCAGTGTGAAGGAAAGGACGACCAAGGATAATGGGGACTTTCGCATCAGCCTTCATATCTAGCACGACAAAATCCACGGGGAAAACAAACTTATCCACCTTAACTAACAGATTTTCCACAATCCCCCGTGGATACTTAATTGACTTGTCGGCTAAGGGCAACGACATATTTGTGGGAGTTAACTCACCTAGACCTAGCTTCTCGTACAACGAATAGGGCATCAGATTAATGCTAGCACCTAGATCAGCTAAAGCTCGGGCTTCCAGATTACTACCGAATAAGCAAGGAATCGTAAAGACTCTTGGATCAGAAAGCTTTTCCGGTAGTGTATTCGTTACAACTGCCGAGCACTCACCACTTAAGGGAACTGAAGAGAGGTCTCCCAGCTTGCATTTGTTCTTGAGGATGTCCTTCAAGAACTTAGCATACTTAGGCATCTGTTGGAGAACCTCTATGAACGGCAGATTGATCTTGATTTGCTTAAACATATCCAAAAAGTGCCCATACTCCCGCGTATACTTCTGCTGCTTAAGACGAGCGGGATATGGGACACGAGCATGATCAATCAGAGGGGAGGGCCTAACATCCACTGGCTTCCTCCCCATACTTAACTCAGACTCAGGGTCACTCACGGGTTTTGGATTACTAAACTCAGCCTCTATACTACCCGGACCCTCTAGCACTAACTCCTCATCCACTAACTCATCATCACTCTCCTCAACTACAACTTTCTCACTCACTACAGGCTCATTAAACGTAACCTTCTTCCTAACGGGCTCTAAGACTCTACCACTACGGGTTGAGATTGCATTCAACTGAGCCGATGGGTTCGTTTGAGTGGATCCAGAGAACTGGCCCTGTGGCCTCTGGGCAGGTGACTGCTTAATTAACTCCCCTACAGCTCTTTGGATATCTAAGATAATAGCATGTTGGTTCTGTAATTGAAGCTCATGTTTCGCTAGGGTTTCCTCTGTAACCTTATCCCTAGCGACTAACTGAACTAGCATCTGTTCTATCCTATGTATGCTATCACTAGACCCCTGTCCACTAACCTGCTCACTACCACTACCATTAAAAGAACTACCCACCCCCTGATTATTATTATTATTGTAGTTAGACTGATAACCAGGTGGGGCACCTGAAGAACGCCAAGTTGAGTTATTGTTAAAGTTTGAATTACGGTTCCAATTTGAATTACCATTATTAGAATTAGGGAACCTATTCTGATTAGCTACGAACTCAACCTGCTCCTCCCTAGACAACAACGGACAATCTAGAGTGTTGTGCCCTCCACGACACCTCTCACACTTATCCACTTTAGCTTTTAGGTCCCTCATCTCACGGGTTAGGTTTTCTAAAGCAGCGGCCACACTCGTTTCCATGCTAACATGGTGCAACCCTCTAGTGGAAGTAGAAGGTGTGCCAGTGACAGGAGTGGAATTCCTGTGAGTGGACCGCTGTTCGTGTTCAGCCTGGGCAAAACTCTCAAACAGTTCATTGCATTGGTCAACATTCATTTTACCCATCAGATGACCCCCCGCAGATGTATCAAATCGGGCCCTGGTTTCATATGTAAGCCCATTATAGAATTTCTCAACCAAGGCCTACGGTGTAAGCCCATGTTGGGAGCAGCGAGATAAAAGATTTTGAAATCGCTCCCAAGCTAGATAGTAGGGCTCATCTGGTTCCATTCTAAACGAGTGGATCTGATCACGAAGGCGGGAGGCCTTAGCAGGTGAAAAGTACTTCTTCAGGAAGGCTGAAAGAAGTGCTTCCCACATCGTGAACGTCCCCTCTGCTTGTGAATCGAGCCAGATGATTGCCCGATCCGCAAGTGAGAATGGAAACAGATGCAGATAAATCGCGTCATCTGATGCACCTTGGAGTTTAAACGTGCTCACAATTCGCGCGAGGCGCGAAAGGTGAGCCGGTGCATCTTCATCATCCCACCCATGAAATTTATCGTTAGCAATGGCGGTCATGATGTATGACGGGATCTGCCACGAATTTGGATTCGTGATCGCAGGCGTTGCGATAGACGAACGGTTTCCGGTGAAACCGTCGAACGCCTGTTGATGGACAGTACAGTTCGCTGCCATCGAAATCCTAGGACTGCTAGGTGGTGTGTTGTGCGGTGTGGGATGCGGGGTAAAATCAAACTTTAAATTACTTACCTTGACTTCCGCAGACGAGTCAGCAACAGTCTCTAGCTCCAGATCAACCTCCTCGAATGTGTGCTTCACTGGTCCGTGCGATCTCAAGTGTGGCATAAACCTGCACGAAACCAACGAGATAAATCAGACAAAAACTAAACAAACAAGAAGATAAACTGGACACGAAAAACAGGAAATAAGGATAATAAAAACTAGACCCCTACGACTCAAACAGAACAACCTAAGCACATATGTAGCAGTTAAGACTCAAAAGTTAAATAACGCAATTACCAAGAGTCCCCGGCAACGGCGCCAAAAACTTGATGCGTGTAATATATATATATAAAATAAACACCTAAAAACACCTAGTTTTAGTATTTATAAAAACCTAGACGTACTAACTAAACTACACACAACCGGCAGTGGACCGGTCGAATGTAGTACAATGAAACGTAAGTCTAGGTGTCGACCCACAGACTCTATATACTACGTTAAATAAACCAGACAAGACTCAACTAACTAGACACGACTTAAAAGAAAGATTATTTGAAAGGGGGGTTGTACTGCTAAAAATAGTAACCTGCTAAAAATAGAAAGTTACTAAAAATGGAAACTGAGAATTTGAAAACAAATTTAAAACAGATGAGAGAAAACAAACCACCTAGGCTAGAATCATCGTTAACTTCAGTTATCACTCACGTTGGATTAATGGTTATGGAACCGGGATCTAAAGTTATTCACTTAAAAGCTTCCTAATTAAGACCCTCGACCCTTCTCGAGAAGAAACCTAAAGGATAACTATTAAGTTATTAGCACACCGGTTACGGGATTAAACTTCCTCACGGTTATCTAATCAAATTATGCCTAATTGACCCACGCTAAAGATCTATCTCACGATACGACCCTTAAAGCCATTTAAACCCAATTACTTAATTTAACAAGCAAGACTAATAATTAACACTAAGCCGGAATTTTTCACAAAAACCTAAACCTAGCAAATTTGACTAATCAAGACTTGTTAACAACCTATCACCTCACGGATATCTAGGTTGGCTATACATTATTACCAGTTTCATTAATACTATTAATCCTATGGTTATACTGCAGTTAAACCATAATAATCACAACTCACGTCAATGACTAAACGAGCCCTATTACGTGACATAGACAATCACCAAGAACGCATGGATTAATAATATCAAATCTACCAATTCAAACATATATAATGCATTAAACAATCATAAAGGTTCAAACTTTTAATTAAACATAAACCATAACCAACAATCCAAACATGAGTTCAAACAAAGTTAACGAATCAACATAACGCCTAGATAGTTTTAACGAGTTTAGCCAAGCATGTTCATAATCAAAAACACAAATTTAAAAGTAATAAACATGATGAAAAGCAAGAAAAACAGAAGAACGATTAAACCCGAGAAGCCTAGGAAGTGATCCTTGAACCCGCGAACATTCGTTGCCTTCGTTCCGTCTTCTTGACCTCCAAACCGCCTCAAATCTGATGGAAATCGCCTCCAATTTATCCCAAGAAAAGTATATGAGGCTAGGGTTTCATTATATGTGTTTATATAGCGAACGTGGCCAAAAATCGCGAAAATAATCTGCTGAAAACGCGTCACCGCGTCACGCGGTGACGAAATGGATTGTGGCCGCGTACCATGATGTCATCACGTGCCCAGGCCTCCACACACGCCACGCTGCGCGGCCAGACCACCCTTGGTGGTCGCGTGGCGTGGTGAGCCTCCCCGTTCGCGCGTTTCGTTCGGTTTCTTCGGTTTCTCGTTCCGGTCCGCTCGTAACTCCGTTTCGCGCCCCGTTTTCGCCTACGGATTCGATTTTTCACGATCTATCCGTTTCTTTATCAACATGGGACCTACGAAACACAAAAACATCAGTTGTGCCAAAAATGATATATAAACGTTACCGAAACGACACAAAATGTAATTAAACACTACTAGGGATTTATGTATATTTATCACTATATCATGGACAATCAATACCAATTCACGGATCCGACCACAATAACTACCAAACACCAACCCACAACTATCATTTAAATAGCATACTTTTCACGCCCAAAATTATCAAAAATCTTTTATCCGTTCGAAAATTTACCATTTACAACTTTATGACCGTTGATTTTGATCCTTTTGGTTTTACTGTGAATGACTTCAAGGCTGGAACACATCTTTCACGTCAAAATAGTTTGGGGGGCTATATCCATTTACATTGTCATCAATTCCATTCGTTTTTACTGCTTCATTTTCTGATCAGTGGCATAACCGTCTTGGCCAACGAGGGGAATCTGTTTTAAATTTATTGCGTACTCGTTTTAATCTTCCATGTAATAAGACTCTGGTTTCATCTTTATCTAACTCTTTTCAAGTTTCAAATAATAAAATACTTCCATTTTATGATTCCACCTCTATTACATTTAAGCCATTTGACATAATACATTGTGACTTGTGGGCGTCCCCAATTCCAGGTAACACCGGATATAAATATTATATGGTGTTAATCGACAACTTTAGTCAGTTTGTTTGGATATACCCACTTATATATATCGGAAACCTTTCTTAATTTGCCAAAATTTCATAAACGCATATCCACTCAGTTTAATTGCACTATTAAGTCTTTTCAATGTGACCTAGAAGGTGAATTTGACAACAACCAGTTTAAATCATTTGCAGCAACCCATGTTTTTTATGATGACGATGATGATGACGATGATGATGACGATGATGATGCCGATGATGATGCCGATGATGATGCCGATGATGATGATGATGATGATGACGATGATGATGATGATGAGATTGTTTACCTTGAAGAACTACTAACGTACATGATGGGGTATGTTAATGAGCAAATGTATCTTTCTGAGGTTCTTACATTGGATTCACTATATAACAGGATGGATACTGGTTTTAATTTTTTGCTGGGGTATGTTAATGAGCAGATTGGCGAGGTGAGGCAGACGATGCGTGAGGGCTTTGATAGGTAAAATCAGGGACTGACGTACATGATGGAACATATGAACATCAGGGTTCCTGATTACTACAGTCAGTACCAGCATCAAAATGTGAGTACCGCCAACTACGCCCAACAACAGAACATGGGCAACTCAAGTTATCATCAGCAGTCAAACATGGGGAGCTCGAGTTATTACCAGCACCAACAATACGTGCCCGGTTCTAGTGGTTGGGAAAATGCTCAACCATACAACACATTTGAAGAGGAAGATGATGAGGAGGAGGATAGCACTACTAAAAAAATTAAGTAATTGTCACCAAAATTTGCCATATAAAAAAATTTGGTAGCAAATTTAAGGGTATTTCTCGCTTAAAAACACTTTATGGTGGCAAAAACGTTGTTTTTGTTTCTAGTTAAATAAACCCGAACTTCATCAATATTAAAACGCTTATTCTAAACACATCAAAAGCAATGGCGAAGACACCTTTTTCTCCAAAATTTCTCTCTGACGGTAGGAAGTCACCGGCGATGGAGCAGCAGGGAAGGATATTAGTTGTATCTTTTTTTCGTTTGTTATTATTTTTATTTCAGTTTGGTTTGTCTATCTTGGATTGTGTTTTGAACTAACTCTATGAACAACTGTAAGGGCAAGATGGCGGATTGGGTTGCTATGGTTTTATGATGTTGGTTTGTAATCATTTGTGATGTTTCCAAAACAAGATATGTTGGTTGTTTGTTTGTCTTTAGGTTTGGAACATGGAAGCAAGAATCTATTGGGTCATAGTGGACGTTGTTTAGTAGGGAACGAGTAAAGTGAGATACCCATTAGAAATAGACTGGCATTTGACAGTCTTGCAACATTATTAGCTAAGTCTTTGTTTATTTACTTGTTCTTTATTAGTTGATTTTGTTTTCTTTATTTTCGTGTTAGCTTTTAGTTTTGAGTTGTGTTGGTAGTATTAACTTCTAGTTAATTTGTCGAGTTGTGTTCTATGCCCACATTGGGGACAATGTGTCGTTTAAGTGTGGGGATGGGAGACAATTGTCTAGTTGAGTCAAAAAGAGTCATAAAAACATAGAAAAATTGAAAATGTTTTTGCATAAGTTTTGCAAACAAATGGAAAATGATAGGAAACTAGGACTTTGGCTTTTAAAAAGGAAGAAAATGTGTGTTTTTGTGACAAAACGAATCATGTAGTAATTTGTGGGTGACCCAATTGGCTTTTAAAGAATCCTTAAGTGTTTTAATCGAACCATTAAAGTCAAAAATCTTGTGGGTCATCATCCTAGGAGAAGTAAGAAAGCCTTAACTAAAGAATATTAGGCACCAGTTTAGGCTTTGGAACATAAATAGGTTAAGGTTTAGTGCCTTAATAGGAATTATAGCATGCTTCTCGATTAGAGAAGTGGCGCTCCACAATTAAATGTCCACAGGGTGTAGACCGAAAGCGCTCAAAGTAGCGACTTAAATAAGCTCAATGTAGCCAAATCAAATGAAAAAAAATGAATGATAAAGCAAGTGATCTAAGATCTCATGTGCTCACTCTACCTTTGGGATAGCGACTGGAGCCGACACCCCTGGGTGAGGTGATCTTGTTTTAGAAAAAAAAAAGAAAATAAACAGTCTATACCCGTAAGAATCATCCATAAGTAAACCACCCTAATATACTAGTCTTTAATTTATTTAAGTTCTTTAGGTTATATTGGTTAGAGAATCTTTGTGATTTAATCATGTGCCTTGTCAAGCAATCAATTAAAAGGGGCTGGATTATGGCTTCCTAGGTGTGAGACCTTTAGATAAGTTGATATCACATAAATCTAATCAAGCACGAAAGGAAACTTAACGAGGTAGTGTTAGGGTTGAAATGGAAACATTACTGACAGTTACTTTGATTCATTGCTTGTTTGAAAGTTTATATTTTGAAAGCCTTAGTTTTAATTATGATTCCATTGCAAAAAATTTTGCGAGGACGAAAAAAAGATAAGTGTGGGGATGTTTAATATATAGTAAAGTATATATGTTTCCCGTGTAATGTTTGTACGTATTTTAATTGCTTATCGTTGAGTTTTAATTAGAATTTGTATACTATTGAGTCGAGTTGGATTTTGCAGGCTTTGGTGTTGATTTATGGTTAATGGGCTATAAATGGAGTTATATGAGTGAAGACTCGGAAGCCGGAGCGAAGCAGAGATGGCATGAAGAAAAAAATGAAACTTTCTGAAGAAATCTTCTCACCGCGCCACGAGTCCAGGGAACAAGGTGTCATCGCGAGACGCGGTGACAATACAAAACATGTGCGTCTGATTGAGCACGTCGCGCTACGCGGCGATGAAGCACCACCTCACCGCGTGACGCAGTGAGGCCTTTTGATCAGATTGTTTCGACGTGTTATTGGGTTTTGTTGCATAAAGTGTTGAAAAAACTAAAAACCCTAAGTACATACGAACGGAGATCAACTTTGGGCGATTTTCAGAGCTAAAGACTGGATTTTTGCAGCGTTCGGGAGAACGGGAACACGTTTCTGAAGTGAAGTAATCAGAGTTAGGAAGAGTTTGCGGGTTCTATAATCCGATTTTCTCTTTCTTTACATTCTTATTCTTCAACTATGAACTTTTTCACTTGTTTCTTGTTTATTTACATGATGTTAGGCTAAACTAACTAGAATCACCTAGGTTGAATGATGAACCATTAGTTTGTTTGATTGTTATTTGGGATTTCGTGAAGTTTTGGTATTATGATTAAAGTAACCATTTATTGTTTCTTTCAATTGATGAGTTCTATATGCTTGAATTGATTTGGTTGATTGCCTTGTTTTACTAGACTCTAGGTGAATGTCTTTCATATAATAAGGTTTAGTTGAGTCAAATATGTTGCAATGTTTGTCTCTTGTGATTGATTTGCAACAAGATCATAAAAACAAGTACTTTAAACCAAATGAACAAAAGTGTGTAGCTTTTCTATTAACCGTGAGGTGAAAAGAATATTGGTAAGTCCTATTTGGTAAATTAGCTAAACTTAGTTCTTCGTGAGGAGTCCGTTTAGATTTAATTGGGAAAGTTTGCTTATCAAGTCAATTGATGTCTTTAAACTACCATTTGATGTTTAAACTGTGAGGTATAATGTCAAGTTAGTTGCTTTATCATAATTTGTTAGTGACTGTGAAGGAGCGTAACTCAATCAACTAGTTTTCTTAAGAACTTGTTAGAGATTTATAGGTGTCTTCTCGAAAAGGGTCGATGGTCCTAGTCAGGTTTCTAATAGATGACTATCATAAGATCCTAGTTCCATAACTTTTGCATGTTTCAAATAACTAATAATCAGACTATTGGGGATTCTGGCCTAGGTGGTTTTACTCGTCATCTGATAGTGCTAGATGAACCGAGCTTGGATCTAGATCTGAGATTGATTGGGGATGTTGTTTGCAATCAGTGATGCGAAAACTCACTGATCACGTATTGATGCTTGAATGTTCATGAAGATCAAAGCAAAGTATGATGAAGATGATGATAATATGAATAGGTGAATTGTATTAGATCAATAGAGAGGTTACAAAGGATATGGAATGAAATATAGGCAACTCTTTAACAAATGACCTAGGTGATGGTATTTATAGTCCATACCATTCACCTTACATTTCAACCTAACCACGTGCAGTTAAGCACAAACGCGCATTTAAGCACGAAACGATTACACAAATATTCTAAGACAAATACAAATTATGAACGTCTTCACCCGTGCTTGCTCGTGATGATGCTCGATATCTTCACTCGCTTATATTTGGAAAGTGATATCTTCAAATAACCCCAACAGTACTCCCCCTAAGATGACACTTTACAAATCCGACATATCAGCTTAAATCTTCATGTGGCGAGTATAGAGAGCAACTTAAAGTTTTGGTATGCATTATCTTCAAGAGGACCCAACAGTACTCCCCCTAAGATGATGCTGCCAAAACTCTGTCTTTCAACAAGCAATCTGCATCCTTCTCTCCCTTTTGAGTAACATCAGAGACTATGGAAAGAAAT
This sequence comes from Tagetes erecta, assembly GCA_030867185.1. Lineage (NCBI taxonomy): Eukaryota > Viridiplantae > Streptophyta > Magnoliopsida > Asterales > Asteraceae > Tagetes > Tagetes erecta. The sequence goes on from CM061487.1 coordinate 82,808,913, forward strand.
AAGCAGAGAGTAGATTCCGGTGAATCTATATATCAGCAACGGGATCTTCTTCAACAGTTGAAGTAGAGTGCGAAGACTTCTTTGACTTAGAATACTCCCCCTCAACTTTTTCTTTAGAGGTTAACAGGATCTGTGTATGAGATATTAAGAGGAGGATTCTTAACACTCAACAATCTGACTTGGAGATCTTTTAACTGGAATCAGGCTTGAACAGGAACATCTTCAAGTCGCGTGGAAGCTTGTTCTGCAATGGAAACTATTCCTGCAACTCAAAGAAAAAACATTAAAACTCAGGCAATAATGTGCATTTATCATCAATGTAAAGATCAAGTTCTCAATCGGATGAGATATTGCTTGATGAACAACTCCTACATCAATAACATATGTTAATCTGCCAACACAAAAGAAAAAGATTAAAATGACAATATTTTTTTTTGAATTTTTCAATGTTTTTGATATTTTTGGAATTTTCTCTTTACATTCTGAATCTTTAACCTGCAATGAGATCATACCAGCAATTAATCCAACACATGTTTTGCAGTTTTTAAAATAGACATTTGAATTGTGAAGTAATTGAGTGATGAATTGTTGAACAAATCAATTAGCTCGAAGTGACACACTTACTTTTTCTATTCTTAATGATCAATTAGGTTGATTAGGAATAAGTTTTGAGTGACCCATACTTTGCACATTAGAAAGTTATACACCTCATCTAAATATCCTGAGAACAACTCAACACGTCAGGTCACTTACAATCATAAACAGTGTGGAATTTGGGTTCTATTTGGATTTGGTCCACTTTGGGACTTCTTTTGAATTCCTTTTTGGAATTTTTCTTTTTCCTATTGTTCCCCTTGGGAATCTTCTGAATTCCATTTTGGAAATTTGATTGGTAACGGTCCACATTTGGGACTCTTTTTGTTCCATTTTGGAATCTTTTGCTGCATCTTGAAGCTCAAAAGAGACTTCGTGTGAGACTTCAGGTCTGTGGGTACCACAACAAAGAAGCTCACGATGCGGTTCATCACACTGAATAGATTGCATCGTTACCCGATGTAATTTAGATGCTTCACGAGATATCTATTTGATTTGTATAAACGTTTCACATGCACTAAGATGTTTCAACCACAAAAACTCATTAGAATTTAGTTAAATCATCATAGAATATACTTGTTCAGTATAATTGTCTGAGCTGTCTCGCACATCAATTTTCACGCTTCAGTCTTTATTGTTTAAAAATGATGTGTCAAATAACTCTAGTGTATCTATCATTTCTCATGTACGTGCAAGTAGATTCAACATATTTTTGGATTTTTCTGATTTTATCATTTTTTTTAATAATGATTTCTCCCCCTAAACTTTTAAATTTCTTGGAAAATTGAAAGTTTAATGAAAAGAAAAAGGCAGATATGTTATCAACGTATGAAGAGTGCATGCAATATACTTAATCTAAACAGACGAAATGAAACATCGGTTGTTTCTTGCACTGCCATCATTGTTTGATTTTTGAAAATGTTTTAAAAGTTCCTTCAATGATTCCTTTTTGTTTCCAACTCCATTTGATGTCAGTTGCATCAAAAGCATCATGAACAAGATTCGGTATCTTGTCATGATAAGGGATCAGCCACGGTCTTCTTTTTCTTTGTTTGACCGGCCTCCATAACTGTCCCTAACACACTAACAAATCAGTTGGAGGTAATGACCCAAACCATTTCGGTTTTGGGTCGTCCAAATTCATCAACATAAGAGATATTCTCATAAGTGCAAGGAATACCTTCAGGTGGTGGTTCTGATGATACAATGTAATTTGTACCTTCATCTTCTTTCATGGATTGTTTGTCAAACGAGTAATTATAGTCATTTTCAAACAAATTGTGAATTTCATTTAAAAACAGGTTTTGTTGACTATATTTCTTATTCAAAGATTGATTCACTATTGGAATCATTTTATCATTTAAATCATGATTTCTCTTTTTGTTTTTGACAAACTTTGGTGTCCATGAATCATTGACATGTTGATTTACATCAAACGAATGTCTATGATTAGATCTTATAAAGTTAGAAACGTACCTGGAAGGGTATGCACATGATGAACTTCTTTGGACTGACCTTCTCGGCTTGTAGTAGCACTCGGATGTGTTGTGATTTACCATGTCACAGAAAGAACAGTACTTGTTGTAGTAACATTCCATTGTGTCGTGGTTGTACATCTGACAGTTGGTGCAGTACTTGTTGTAGCAACATTGTGATGTCATGTGATTGTACATCTCACATATCTCGCAGTACTTCTGATGAGTCTTGAAGGGAGACTTCTTTCTTTGCTTCTGAGAAGTCTTTGCTGTTGAAGATTGTTGTTTCTAAGAAGCTTTGACCTTTGAATCTTGTTGAATCTTTCTTGAAGGAGCTGGAGTCTTGAACTTGTCACCTTTTGACCCAAAAGGAAAGACACCTTCACTGTAAATACAATCTGAGATATGATGAGTTTCAGAGTCACAGATTAAACAGTATACGTCACTGTTTGAATCACTCGGGGATTCGGAATCTTGAGACTTTGAAGTAGAAGGAGTCTGTGGTGTAGAATCAGATGAAGCGCCCTTTGTCTTGTTCTTCTTGGCTTTGCTCTTCTTTCTTCTAACCTTCTTCTTCTTCTTCTTCTTCGACTGAAACTCTTGTGTCTTTTCTTCTTCTTCTTGAGAAGATAGTGATCCAACAATTCCGGTTGGCACTAATCTCTCATCTTTCTTTTCAACAGACTTTTCTTTTTCGACTTCTTCTTTGATAAGCACAAGATCAGATTGTGATCTGTTGAGTTTATAAGTGAGCTCCATGAGTTGAACATTCAGATTATGTTTTTCGGTAAGCATTGAATCAACATTCAGTGTAAGAGATTTGAGTCTATCTTCACACAATTGGTGATCTTTTTGTAGACTTGCATGCTTCTCTTGTTCTTCTTGCAGTTTGTTTTTCAGAGTGTTGTTCTCTGAATTGAATATCTCAGACAACTTCTTCAACTTTAGAATCTCTTCTTGCAAATCTTTGATCACACTGGATGAGTGTTCATTTGATTTTGCAGCTTCATTCTTTATATTTGTAACTTCTTGTTCACTTTTCTTGAGTGACTCTTCGAGAGATGTGATTCTTTGATCAGATATTTCATGTTGTTCTTTCAGATTCTTGTGCATTTGCTCTTCCTTCTTGAGTTTATCATAAATCTTGAAAGAGTATATTCTGTAGTGTTCAACTTGTTGAAAACATTCTTTGGTGCACATCTTTTCTCTGACTTCAATTGGCATTTCAACATAAGAACTCTGAACATCTTTCTCGTTTTCTGTTTCTGACATCAATCTCTTTATTTCTGAATTCAGTTGAGCAATTGTCTCATCTTGCTTTGCAATGATTTCTGACAAGTTGCTAATTTCTTTATCTTTCTTTTCAATCTCTTGAATGGAAACAACATCATTGTTTTCACTCCAATCATATTCTTCTTCATCTTCCTGATTGTCATGAGAATTTGCTTGACTCACAAGAGCAAGTTTTGTACGTTCATGAAAATCTCTTCTCTTTTGATCACAAGCTTTGGCTACTTGAAGATATGTTGTTTCAAACATATGATTGAATTCTGTAATAAATTTATTGATATCTTCTCTTTTATTTTCTTCTCGGATCACAATTAACATGCCTGTTGACATTTTTCTTGAATTTTCAAAGTCATCTTGATACTTTTTCTGGGAAGTCATGGTGGCTAAAAATGACTAATTTGAAATTTTGGAAAAATGAATTTTTCGATTTTCCAGACTTTTTTTTTTTTTGAGACGGGTCACTGTTGGGACGGGTGACGGTTTGGACGGGTCAACAATTGAGACGGGTAACTGTTTGGTCGTGTCAGCAACTTGGGACGGCTGAACAGTGCTTCACCCGGCTGAACAGTGCTTCACCCAGCTGATCAGTGCTTCACCCGGCTGAACAGTGCTTCACCCGGCTGAACAGTGTTTTTTCTTCTACTTCACCCGGCTGAACACTTCACGCGGCTGAACAGTGTATCACCCGGCTGAATAGTATATCAAACTTCACCCGACTAAAACTTGACACGGCTGAACAATTGAGACGGGTCAAAGTTGTTTCAGCACTTAGAAAAATTTCTTTGAATCAATCACTTAATTCTTCTTCAGATTATGATGCGTTTCTGGGCAAATATCAATCAATTCTTCAAATCTTCATATCAGATTGACTTTTCAAAGTCAAAATTTTGATGAACACAGGATCAATTCTTCAATTTTTGATGTTTTTGTTCAATTCAACACTTGTATTAGCTGAGGAATGATGTTTCTAACACTCCTTCAAAGTTTTTCTACCTTGAATCAAGCTAAATCTCATTCTGATCTGGATTTTTGATGAAGAACACAACAAGTGGGTTTTGAGACAAATAGACAAAATATGGATTGAAATCAACAAATCTGAATGGTTGGATCATCAACGAGGCTTAGGATTATGATTTCTAACATATCTCAATCAACAATTTCTCAATATCAACAACAAATTCCAGATCTCAAAATTGAGCAGTGAATATGACGAACATTAACAATTTCTTCAAAAACTCAGTCAAATCTTCACCAATTGATCTCAAACTTTACAATTCTTTACACAAACATGAATCAAAGCTAATGGTAGCTAAATTCCATCAATAACAACAACAATCAAAGATCACCCAACAGCTCTGATACCAATTGATAGGTTTAGATGAACCGAGCTTGGATCTAGATATGAGATTGTTTGGTGATGTTGTTTGTAATCAGTGATGCGGAAACTCACTGATCACGTATTGATGCTTGAATGTTCATGAAGATCAATGCAAAGTATGATGAAGATGATGATAATATGAATAGGTGAATTGTATTAGATCAATGGAGAGGTTACAATAGGATATAGAATGAAAATGTAGGCAACTCCTTTAACAAATGACCTAGGTGATGGTATTTATAGTCTATACCATTCACCTTACAATGTAACCTAACCACGTGCAGTTAAGCACAAACGCGCATTTAAGCACGAAACGATTACACAAATATTCTAAGACAAATACAAATTATGAACGTCTTCACCCGTGCTTGCTCGTGATGTTGCTAGATATCTTCACTCGCTTATATTTGGAAAGTGACATCTTCAAATAACCCCAACATCATCATTTGAATAATCATTTCCAAATTGTCATCCGCTTGAATTTACTTTAATTTGATATTTAATTATAATTTCAATTTAGTTTAATTAAACCCCTTTTTGTGTCACGTTTTAATTAATAAAAGTCGTATCTTTAATTGGGTCTTGTTTGCTAGTAAACGTAATCAAAAGAGTCTTGTTTGCTAGTAAACGTAATCAAAAGAGTCTTGTGGGTTAGATAACCGAACTTACTTAGCTTTACTAGAGTCGATCGGTACACTTGCCGGTTTTAGTTAAGTTTTAAGTGTCTAGATTTATTACTAAGTGTCTAGAATAGTTGTTTTTGTTTACTTTAAAACATAACTACTTTTTGCACATCAGTGGGTCTTTCCATAAATTTTTAAATAAACGTCCACTAGATGAGATATACTAGGGCTTTAAACTCGATCATTGCACTTCATATAAGTACAACGGTCTTTGTGTTTTATCAGTCGTCGTTCTAAAACTAATATTAAAAACATAATATAATATTATACATACACAATTCGAGTAATACATGAGTTTTGTTATAGCAAGTTTATAGAATGTAAAAATAATAAGAGATTAATTTTAACAAAAATGTGATTCAAGTGAAAGCCTTAAACTCATCCATGTTCGGTGACAGGGGCGCAACTAGGTTCACTGGTGTGGTGCTGGAGGACATCAATATTTTTTTTGTTAGTAGTGTAACATATTATATCAAATGTTCGAACGATGCCAATTTTTTTAAGATTGACACCATTGGCAGAACTACAACAAGGTCTAAAGAAGAGAGAAGAGTTAAGAAAGTGTTTGTTTAGATTTTTCCGTCCGGAAACTATACAAGACAACTGAAAGTGAAGCCGGAGGATACAAAGAAAAAGATTAAGGTGATATTTGACAAAATCGGAATCATTAAGTACTGAATGGTTAAGAGGTCAGAACCATTAAGAAACTCTATCAATGGGATGGATGTTGGGGTAGAACTTCATATGAGGGTAAAGTTGATATATGTTTCATTTAGTTCCATTTAGCATTTCTCTGTCTCTTAACCATTCAGCACTTAACTGGACCATTCAGATGCTCTTTTTGTGAAATAAATGCTATGAGTGCTGAATAATTAAACATAACAAACAAGCCGTAAGGGATTATATATTGAACCGATGACTTCGTTAAGTAATATTTGATTTTTTATTATTGTCTCTTTATATTAAACGTACAATTTGTCTTTCTGATATGTTGTAGTTAGGGGTGTTCAAAAAATCCGAAATCCGAATAAAACCGTAATCCGAACCGCATCCGAATCCAAATAAACCGAACCGAATTTCTTATTCGGATTTTGGATTGGATCTCATCCGAATCCGAATGTCTTATTTGGATTGGATTTGGATATCAAAATTTCTAATTTGAATATCCGAATAAACCGAATAAGAACCAATAAGTTGCTAGGATTTATAGCTCAATAATCATTATTATATATACGGGCCCAATAACTATTATTGTAGTAGCCCAAAGCTTGTAGAGATGAGCAATGTGTCGATCGAGTGAAAAGAATTCGTCGCATGTTTGGTGTGCTTGTTAAGAACATGAAGACTTAATGTTTCAATTTTTATGAATTATTATCGTTATTTTGGACTACTTTATGAAATTTGAACAATGAATATATGGTCAGAACTATGTTTAAATTTTAATTATTTCATGTTTGTATCTTTTACTGTTGACTCTAAGGTACTAATATAGTACATGTTAGAAATAAATAGTTGGGAAAAAATAGGAATATAAAGTTTAAAAATTGTTGCTCAGTTTTATTTGGATTTATTCGAATCCGATCCGAATTGAATTTGGATAATTTGGATCGGATTGGATAATTTCTTATTTGGATTGGATTGGATTGGATTTGGATGGGCTTCTAGAATTTTAAAATACATATAACCCGATCCAAATAACCCGAATAATCCGATATCCGATCCGATGAACACCCCTAGTTGTAGTGAAGCGTAACTTACAGGTTGTTCGATTTTAAAGGTTGTTTAAAGATTTAAAGAGTCAAGGTTGGTGTTTTATTTTGTTTTTGAAATCGGAAAGAATGAAAGTTTAAACTTACTTAAAATTATATTAGTTCATGTAAATTATATTGTGTGGCTAATCACACAATGACATGCTAACCATACACTCAGTCCTTACTATTAATACGACTCGTATTGGTCAATATAGGTTGTATTGATCTATAAGACTCGTATTAGATTAAATATGAGTCGTATTGATCCAGTATATGACTCGTATTGGATTAAATATGAGTCGTATTGATCCATTATATTGTCACACCTCGATCGATGACGGAAACCTCGGGACAGACGTAAGTGAATAGATTGTTCGTAGCTCATGGTACTTAAAATTGTTTAAATAATATTAAATTCAATATTCAGTTAGCATACACATGAATCAAATAGACAATTAACTCAAAATATGATAGATAACTCTTTGTTAAACTAGGTCCACGAATCCTATGTTTGAAGCATCTTGAGATAATCAACTACGCTGTAACATCTGAAATCCTATGAAAAATAGTATTTGTCAACTAATGAATTAGCTGGTGAGTAAACACATGTTTACATACATAGAGGAGAGTTATCCTACATAGGATTTTAATCTAAGAAGACTACGAATAATTTATGACCTTACGATCTCTTTTAATGGTTGAGATCAATTTGCTGGAAAAGTATTTGGTGGAAGGGTACATTAGTCATAGCCACTTTTGTTGACTTTCTCTCTTCACATGCAAGGCACATGTCAATTTCCCCACTTTTATTAAAATGTTCATAACTTTTGGATACGATATTATTTTTTTTTAATTACACCAAAAAAACAAGCATTTTTTTATCTTTAAAAAGCGTATAATATTGATATATAAAAAAGAAATTTTTTTTCAACACTTGTCAAGTCTTTGTATAATATCATGTGATTGTGTTATATTATAACTAGTAAAATATCATTTTTATCAGTTCATTCTTAAGTCAATATGTAATATCATCTAATTGTAAAGATTTGTTGTGTTATCTTATGTGTTTGAAAATTATCACTGTGTCATAAATTGTTAATATGTGTTTGACAAATGTTCAAAGACAAATTCATGTTTTGTTACAAAATGAGAGAATGACGCAATGGTAAACAAAGACACAATGACACTTTTAAAAAAAGTATAACTCACAATATAAATCAAATTTCAAAAAAGTGGTTCGGAGACCTTGTTCCCCATGTAATATATCAATATTATACGCGTTTTAAAGAGAAAAAAATGGTTGTTTTTATTGTGTAATTTATTTAGAGAAATAATGTCGTATGTAAAAGTTATAAACGTTAAAAGAAAGGGGGGAATTGACATGTGCCTTGCATGTGAAGAAAGAAAAAAAATGGGTATGACTAAAATACCCCGTCTCCTAATTTAAATAGATGACACATGTCAATCTCTTATTCCTTCTTAACATTCTTAAATTAAAATCCTTTGTAGGTGAACTGCACTCTGCACACACACACACACACACACACACACACACACACACACACACACACACACATATATATATATATATATATATAGGGGAGAGATCAAGAGAAAACTCCATATTAAGTTGAGAACTAGAGAACTACCAAAAAGACAAGGGATGGAATTTTAAAGAGGAGGGACAAAATTGGAACTTTAAATATATAAATCTTTAAACATTTCTATCTTTTGCATACATTAAGTTTTTTAAAAAATTTTCGCACCATTAGATCAAGAATTTCAGTATCTTTCATTTGAGTATAAATAACGTTATAAAAAAATAAAATTTTCTCGTTTTTTTAATTTCAATACTGCATATATGTAATATACGATATTAAAGATTTTTAAATTAGGGAAAGTGAATATGGTGTTGTTATGCACTTAAATTACATGACAAACCATCGAAACTACGTACTTTGATAAAATAACAAAAGTTCCTTGATATTGATTTCGATGATACCATCACAAAAAAAACACCATCATGCCTTAATTCTAAATTTGGATTTTTCTCATATGATAGTACTTACATTGCTAGCAATTACTTGGTTCATGTTATGTGATGTGGTATGAATATGTACAGCAAGGGCGTATCACAATACCGATTATGAGCCAAATTGACGTACGATCGAATTTTAAAGGGCGAGTAATCTTTTACTAAATATTATCGAGTAAATGGGAAAGAGGAATTATGATCTAAGAGAAGAAGACTGAGTCGTCCATTAAAATTGAATAAAGACCAATGAGTTAAGTTTTCTAATAAAAAATAATTTAAGTTAGTTTATCAAAGCTACGTAATTTTAATGGTTTTTACGTCTAACTTAGGTGCATAACATCACCGTATTCACTATTCCCTTTTAAATTTTATAGTATTGCATATATGTAGTATCATATACTACATATATGTAGTATCATACTACTACATATATGTAATATATGCAGTATTAATGCATTGTTATCTTATAGTTTCAATTTCAGGTTTATATTATTTTGTTATGGTATTTATCGTTTGTTTATTAGTTTATTATTATCTTTATGTTTAGACATAGTATAAGTATTGGTTTTGTTTTCATTTGTAATAAGTTTTTTTAATATGGAATATTATGAACTTTGTTATTGGTCATTTGAGATCGTATGTACACTTTAAATAATTAATAGACTCTTGAGCCATTTGGCCGCTTTAAAAAACGCATCAAGTACAATGATACTACATATATGTAGTATCAAAAAAAACCAAAACGTGATTTTTAATTTTTTTAATATAAATAACGTATGAAAAAGTTATTAACGTTTAATGAAAAATATAATCAAATGCAATATCGCAATACTACATATATGTAGTATGAAAATTAAAAAACGAGAAAAAAAATATTTTTTATAACGTTATTTATACTCAAATGAAAGATAAAGAAATTTTTGATCCAATGGTGCAATTTTTTTAATAATATTAACGTATGCAAAAGATAGAAATATTTAAAGATTTTTATATTTAAAGTTCCAATTTTACCCATCCTCTTTAAAATTCCATCCCTTGTCTTTTTGGTAGTTCTCTAGTTCTCAACTTAAAATGAGTTCTCTCTTGAACCCTACCCTATATATATAATGATTAAAACAGTTAAAATGATTAAAATGAACAACGTGATTCAATTGCATGTCATGTTACTAACTATCATGCAAAAGTGTATCACCTTCGATAAACCGAGTGCACAATAAAACCTAGATGACTGCAGCCACTTAATCACACAGATTAAGCCGTAATGAGAAAAAGCACATGTCTGTTACAATCACCACTCGAAAGCCATATGAGGTGGACTTGTCAGGCCAAATAAATCTATTATTGATAACCGTTGGTTTGAATAAATTAATGATTGTGATAGAATAAATTAATGATTGTGTTAGAATAAATGTTTATCAACCTATGAAACACATAATTGCAAGTAATAACACACCTTAATTGAATTGGATATACTGAATCAAATGAACAAAAATGAACGAAATGAAAAATATGATTTAATAGGTAACATGATTTCACCTTAAAGTATAAACTAAAAAAAGGGCTATGAATACTCACTTGATAGTTGCTTGATGAAAACGAAATGAAATAAGATTTGAATAAAAGCACCAGGATACTCCTTAAGAATCACCTAAAGGATGTCGTTCTATGTTAGAATGATAACTATAATGAATCTAGGAGTCTAGGGTTCTAATCGGAAATTGGGTTTCAATTGAAAATATATTTATTTTAATCATGATTTGATAAGTATTATAAAGTTTAACTCTTTACAAAATTAACTAAAATCAACTGTTCATTAAATGACATAACTGATATGATATACGTAAATAATTATTTATAAAAATTAATTTATAAAAACTAAACCTTTAAATATACCATTTTCATAGTCACACGTAAATAATAATAAGAACGTACTAATTACAAGAATCCGTAGATGAATTTGTTTTCTTAGACTTTTATAAAATCTAAACGTATTACGTTTTTCTAATGTTTAAAATTCAAAGGGTCTCGTAAAATAAATTTATAAACGTAAAGGTATAAGAGTAACCTTACTTGTATTAGTTTATATACTCTTGTACAAAAATATTTTGTTATAAAAATAACTTATAGGGTTTTTCTAATTACACCCTAATCTATTTTCTAATTACACCCTACTCTATTTTAATTAATACACTTATTAATGCTGATGCTATTAAATCCAATTAAATTTTAGAAACAACCAAAAGTTTGAGGAAAATTGAATGGTTTAACATGCACAAAATCTGATAAAATGAATATGGATCGATTAGTTTTTTTTAACTATAAATATTTTGTAGTTGATTAATTGGTGAAATTAAGATTTTGCATATTGTTAAAACACTTAGAAAAATTGTGGCTACCAACCAATTTTAACGGATGGAATTAATGAAGTATATACTTCATTGTCTTTCTCAAGTTCACCCACACCACTCGAGCATTGGATGGTTATGCCTGAGACTGGTATCTTAATTGCCAACAAGTTTGGCGTGGTCGTTCATTGTTTGAGTATTTAAGGATGTATAACTTGCTTTCCTATTTGGAAAAGTCCAGAAGAGTTTCATCACCATCAATTAGTTACAATTGCACATGTGTATGGTAATCATTATGTGATGGTACAATTGGACGGAGAGTACCCTATGCCTTGCATTTCAGCATATTGGGTACGTCACAAAGCTCCGTCTGTAGTTGGATGGCAAACCATGTATATGGCACGTCTAGAACTTTATAAGCAGCTCAATCCTTGTAAATCCGATAAAAGTGTTATACATATTGAGGATGAGGAAGATTAGTTGATATTTTTTTCATCTTATTTTTTTATGTTATTTATTTAAATGAAAGTTTTTTGCTTTTAAATGCTATCATTTTATTTCTTTTATGCTACTTTATTGTAGTCTTTTATAATTATCATGTTATAATGTTATTAAAATGAGAATAGTAATGAACTATTATAATTATTTAATTATCACATTCATTGTCATAAATAATGCATAGGGTAAATGATTAGAAATAATGAACAAGCATTTATGATTAATGATTAAAAATAATGAACTAGACACTTAATGATTAACTAGACCTTACATTTAATGTTTATAGAGTAGGTTGGGGTGCAAATAGCAACACCCAACCCTAAAACCCTAGTCGCACAAATTGATCACAGAATCAAATCCGTGGTTGAAATCAAGTATCATCACGATAACCAGCATATGATAACGACTAGAAGAAAGTATTTAACTACCTGAATTGGTGATAGGATGATGAAGATTAAAAGGAAATAAGCAACAGTAGCCGAACAAGATCAACAAATGATCTTAACAGATGATGATGATGATGATGAAACTTGCGATGTAGAATCACTTAATGATGAATGCCGAATGAAAACCCTAAAGAAATTGACGATAATAATGATCCAAAACAAAATAGACCGATTAATACGAGTTAAAACGTGTTTGTTTGAGGTTTTAGGGGCCCGGAGACTTAGACTTGCGATGAAGATGACGATCAACCGGCGTGTTAGTGTGTTGAAAGGTAAAATTGATGCTACAGAAAGATGCAGAGAGTATATTGGGGTGTAGGAGAATGAATTCGATTGATTATATTGAATCAATTTGGTTCCAATAATACCGAACGCGTTATGCGTTGATTTCGGAAAAGATTGGGATCGATTTAATAAAATTATGTGTTTTTGTCATTAAGTTTCGATTATTACCGAATTTTGTGTAACATCCCGATTTTTATGGTAGGACTTCCTTACGTGCATATGATTATATGAATGCATATTTAAATGATTTTGATTGAAATAGTGTATGACATTTACGACATATGTTATGATTAACTATGTAATTATGGGCCATTAAGGGTAATAGAATGAATTAGGCCCAAAATGGTATGTGGATTAGTTAAGAAATTTACCTAAAATAGCCTAATTATCTAATTAAAGCCCAAGCTTACCTAAAACCCAACCCAATATGGAAAACCCTACTATTTAAACCATCATTCTCCAGCCCCCAACCACACTTCACCATCTTCACTACACACACTCAAACCCTAATCTCCCTCTTTTGAAAGAAAAGGCAAGAAAGAAGAGTAATCTAGACTTTTGATAAATCCAAGTGTTAATCTGAAGAAAAAGGTGTTAAACTACTGGTAATCAAGGTAAGAATCATCCCCTAAAACATGTTTTCATAACACTAAACGAATTTGGTCTTTTATGGAGTTTTTAAGTTTTTCAAAAGTTTCAAAGAAATCAATAAAGGTTGCATTTTTATGGATAAAAACATGGAAAATGCTTAGATCTAGTCATATGAATGATAAACCAAGGTTTTGGACGTAAAAAGTTTGAGATTTGGATGAAAAACAAGTATTTTGGGTTGAAAAACGAGCTGTTACAGCGTATTGCGACACTAGTGTTCATCCTACGACACTAGCGATCATCATGCGACACTAAGGATAAAACTCGACTTCTGGGCGTGTGTCGGGTGTGCTTGCGACAGTAGTTTAAGTCCCAACGAAAGTTGGGCAAGAGCCTTGCGACACTGCAAGTGAAGGTGCTGCTTATGTAGCATGCGACACTGTGGTTCGTCTATGCGAGACTACATGCGACACTGTCCGCGACACTGCGTGCGACACTAAGAAAGAAATGACGATTTTTCATAATAACTTAAATGCAGATCGTGCACCAAAACCACTACCTTAACCTTGACCGAACGAGCAAGATCACTTAAGAATCAGGTGAGTTTCTAGACCTCACTTCCGTTTCAAACACATTTTTGAGGCTAACATGCATACCGAGATGTTTCCTGGACTATTGGATTTTATTATGTGAAGTGTGAAGATGACGTAAGAACAAGTAATTAAATACTTGTATATACTTATATCTATATAATCATATAAACGAATGTATGCCTTAACGGAAGACAAGAATCCTACTGGGATCATATAAAACCAGTTAAGCATCCTACTGGGGATCATATAAAACCAGTCAAGAATCCTACTGGGGATCATATAAAACCAGCTAAGAATCCTACTGGGGATCATATAAAACCAGCTAAGAATCCTACTGGGGATCATATAAAACCAGTTAAGAACCGCAGAACGGGTCTCTTATGACCAAAGAGGACACAATGATGATTTAATTCAAAGACAAGATATTGTGCTACGTATTATACGAATGTGATGTATGGTATAATGATACGATTTACGTGTATTATATGAGAAGTTTCTAAAGATGTTACGAAACTAGAACTCACTCAGCGTAGCTGACTTTTTGTATGCATGTTAGATTGATATGCAGGTTTGATGATTTAAGGAGCTGCTTGGCGAGAGCTAGGGGTTTATTGAAGACTAGCATGGAAGAAAATTCATTTAAGATCAGATTGATGTTTTGTAATGATTGAATGATGCATTAAGACAATTGCGACGATGTAATGATATTTTTAAACAAGTATTCTGCTGCAAATTATGATTTTATTTAAATTATAGTTGTTTTTATGCTTATGAATACCAATTGTGATGTTCGTCGAAAGACGGGCGTTTCAAGTTGGTATCAGAGCCAAAGTTTAAGAGAAAATGGGTAAGATGTTTTTTTTAAAGAAAAACCTAATACTTAAACTGAAAATGGGACCAAAGTAAGAATGCCAGTCTGCTAGCTCCACGCCAAGAGGTAAAGAACGGACAGCAACAAGCTGTATACGACATGTTTATGCAATTGAAAACGAAAGAAGTCATGAATCATATATTAATGAGATGCCTGGGTGTAATAGGACAGTAATTGTGATGCCTGTAGAAAGTTTTGTGACTTAAACAAGTATTTGGAAATAGAGGAATAGGTTTAGTGCCTATACATGTTACGTGTTCTATACGCGTTTAAATGCTCTTGTCTGTTTTATGTGATCTAGACTAGATTTGAATACTAACGGGATTCGGAAGGGGTATGTTTAGAACGTGAGCAGTAAAGTAAGTAGTTAATAACAACTGGCCACTGTCATTAGGAACTTACAGTACTTATCACGTCCTGAATTACTCTGACTGATGAACGTGAGTGTTTGAATCTTATAGGAAGTAAGAAATGGCACCCAAGAGAATGACTAGAAGCTCTACCCAAGCTATTAATGCTAATGCTAAGGCCACTAAGGCCCCTGTAACGAAGCGTGGAAGAAAGCCCACGAAGAAAAGTGTTGAGACCGAACCTGAGATCGAAGTGGAGGTTGCACCAACCTTTGAGCTTGAGCAAAACTTGAAGGACGCTGTGGCGCACGAGGTACACCAGGTCCTGACTAATGTTATGCCATCAGTCCTGAAAGAGATAATGAAGGAAATGAAGAAGGCTGAAAAGAAGAGTGTTGAAGGTGATGAAGAGGGAGAGGAGTCTGAGAAAGTGGAGAGGGAGATCGAGTCGTCTGATGACTCGGATTTTGAAAACGAAGGGAAGGGGTGCAACTATAGTGTTTTTCAAAGGTGCAGACCCCCTACTTTTGATGGGAAAAAGGGGTCCGCAGCCACCCTTGAGTGGCTAAGTGAGATGGAGGCTGTGATTGATATAAGCGAGTGTAGGGCCGATCAAGCTGTGAAATTTGCTGCTCACTCGTTTACTGGGGCTGCGATTTACTGGTGGACTACTGTGAAACAGTCCAAGGGAAGGAAGGCGATTAGGGAGATGGTGTGGGAGGATCTGAAGAAACTGATGATTAAGAGGTTTTGCCCGCAGTATGAGGTTGATCGAGTGGAGAGGGAATTCTTGAATCTGACTGCAGGAAGTATGAGCCACCTGGAGTACACCACGAAGTTCAATGAGATGGCATAGTTGGTGCCTTATTTGGTTGAAACTGAGCAGAGGAGGATCAAGTGTTATGTTCAAGGGTTGCCACCCAGAGTACGCACACATGTGAATGCCCACAGACCGGGTACTTTTGAGTCGGTTGTGGATTTGGCTGGGATAGTTTATGACAATGTGGCTGCTGAGGAAGTAGTGGAGGTAAAAGCAAAGCATTGGGATAATTCCCGAAATCAGTCAGGAAAGAGGTTTAGGAATGATGGAAAGGGGTATGACAACAAAAAGGCAAGGGTTGAGGCGAATCAGGCGGTAGTTCGTGACCAAAATGGGGGAAAAGAATGTGGAAAATGTGGCAAACCCCACTCGGGGGAATGCAGGATGGGTTCAGGACTGTGTTATAAGTGTGGGAAGCCGGGTCATCGTGCCTTTGAATGCAGGGGAACTGTTAAATGCAACAGATGTGGTAAATAGGGTCACGTGAGTAGGGATTGTCGTGTGAATCTTGAAGACAACAAGGGGGGGTAAGACGAAGGCTGCTGCTAGGGCTTTCACTATGACCAGGAAGGAGGCAAGGAAAGAGCCAGAGGTCGTTTCAGGTACGTTTTTCGTCAACAACATCTGTGCGTCTGTGTTATTTGATTCTGGTGCTAGTAGGAGCTTTGTGTCTGCTTTGTTTTATGCTGCCTTAAAAGTTCCCTCTAGAAAAGTAGAACGGTCCTTTGATGTAGAAACAGCTGAGGGTAAATTCATTAGAGTCGATCAAATGATAGAAGGTTGCACCATTACTCTTTTAGGACGTAGTTTCCCTACAAATCTGTGCATTATGACCTTGGGTAGTTTCGACGTGATATTGGGGATGGATTGGTTGTCCAATTTTGATGCCAACATAGGTTGTCGTGAGAGGGTGGTTCATTTAAAAGCTCCCGATGGAAGTCCCGTAACTGTATATGGTGACCAAGAAAGTAAGATTCCTCGAGTGATCTCAATGATGAAAGCAAGCCGACTAATTCAACAAGGCTGCAACTCGTTTCTAGCTTATGTTAAAGATGTAGATGAAGGACTGAGACGGTTGTCAGATGTACCGATAGTTTGCAATTTCTCTGATGTATTTCCCGAAGATTTGCCGGGAACACCACCCGACAGAGAGATTGAATTTCAAATTGACCTTGTGCCGGGAGCACAGCCGGTGGCAAAAGCGCCATATCGATTAGCGCCAAGTGAAATGAAGGAATTGATGACGCAACTGAAGGAGTTGCTAGATAAAGGCTTTATCCGACCGAGCACTTCTCCCTGGGGAGCACTAAAAAGAAAGATGGAAGCATGAGAATGTGTATTGACTATAGGGAATTGAACAAGTTGACCGTGAAGAATCGTTACCCTTTGCCCAGGATAGATGACTTATTCGATCAGTTGCAGGGTGCGAACTGGTTTTCAAAGATAGATCTTCGATCCGGTTATCATCAACTGAAGATTAGAGAACAAGATATCCCGAGGACAGCGTTCCGCACGAGATACGGACATTATGAGTTCTTGGTCATGTCCTTCGGACAGACTAATGCGCCAGCCGCGTTTATGGATTTGATGAATCGCGTGTGTCGACCAATGTTGGATAGATCCGTGATTGTATTTATCGACGGCATATTGATTTACTCGAAGAACGAAGGCGATCATGCGTGCCACTTGAAGGAAGTATTGGAGATGCTACAGAAGGAGAAATTGTATGCCAAATTCTCAAAATGTGCCTTTTGGTTACCAGAAGTTCAGTTTTTGGGTCATGTCATAAACATCGAGGGAATCATGGTCGACCCATCAAAGATCGAGGCAGTTATGAAGTGGGAAATTCCTAAGACGCCATCCGAAATCCGTAGTTTCTTGGGTTTGGCGGGTTACTATAGAAGATTCATCCAAGATTTCTCAAGGATAGCATCCCCGCTAACGAAGTTGACAAGAAAGAAGGTAGTATTTGATTGGGGAAAAGATCAACAAGAAGCGTTTAATAAGTTGAGAAAGAGGTTAACCGAAGCCCCTGTACTAACGTTACCCGAAGGGAATTATGATCTTGTGGTTTATTCCGATGCATCACGACAAGCTTTAGGATGCGTGCTTATGCAGCGAGGAAAAGTAATTGCCTATGCATCGAGGCAGTTGAAAGAGAATGAGGTGAACTACCCGACTCATGATCTTGAACTCGCGGCAGTTGTTTTCGCTTTAAAAATATGGAGACATTACTTGTATGGGACGAAATGTACACTGTACACCGATCATAAGAGTCTAAAGTATTTCTTTGAACAGAAGGATTTAAATATGAGGCAGAGAAGGTGGTTGGAGTTGATCAAGGATTACGATTGTGAAATCCATTACCATCCAGGAAAGGCTAACGTGGTGGCCGATGCTTTGAGTAGGAAGGAGAAACATGAACCGATTCGGGTTAAAGCTTGCCAGTTGATTATTACACCCGGGGTTATGGAAGAGATTAGAAGGGCTCAAGTAGAGGCCC
This sequence comes from Tagetes erecta, assembly GCA_030867185.1. Taxonomy (NCBI): domain Eukaryota; kingdom Viridiplantae; phylum Streptophyta; class Magnoliopsida; order Asterales; family Asteraceae; genus Tagetes; species Tagetes erecta. The sequence continues at coordinate 82,827,421 of CM061487.1, forward strand.
TAAATGGAGATCAGATTAAGGCAGAAAGAATGGTTGGGAAAGAGATAGAATTGACCGAAAACAGTTATGGAGTGAAGACGATATACGGTAAATTATGGGTACCCCGATTCGGGGAGTTACGGAAAGGTATACTTGATGAAGCGCATAAGTCCCGATACTCGATCCATCCAGGAGGAACCAAGATGTACCAAGATTTGAAGAGGGATTACTGGTGGCCTGGTATGAAGAGGGAGGTTGAAGCGTATGTGAGTAAGTGCCTGACTTGCCTTCAAGTCAAGGCAGAACATCAAAAACCATATGGTAAGATTCAGCCACTGGAGATACCAGAGTGGAAGTGGGAGCACATCACCATGGATTTTATTACAAAGTTACCACGAACTTCTAAGGGGTATGATGCTATATGGGTGGTCGTAGACAGATTGACGAAGAGTGCTCACTTCCTACCAATCAAGGAAGAAAAATTAGCCGGAGTATTTATCAAGGAGGTTGTGACAAGGCATGGAATGCCGGTATCCATTGTGTCTGACAGAGACACCCGGTTTACATCAAAGTTCTGGAAGAAATTTCATGAGGAGATGGGAACAACGCTCCATATCAGTTCAGCTTACCACCCACAGACTGACGGACAGTCTGAAAGAACGATCCAGACCCTGGAAGACATGCTTAGAGCCTGCGTGCTCGAATTTGGTGGTAGTTGGGACAACCATCTGCATTTGGCGGAATTCTCCTACAATAACAGTTATCACGCTAGTATAAAAATGCCGCCGTATGAAATGTTATATGGGAGGAGGTGTAGGACTCCCATCTGTTGGGGCGAGATTGGCCAGAGAGAACTCGGAAGCTTGGAAATAGTCGAGGCCACAACTGAGAAGTTGGAAAGGATTAAAGAGTGTATGAAAGCGGCTAAAGACAGGCAAAAGTCTTATGCTGACAAAAGAAGGAGGGACATTGTGTTCCAAGTGGGGGATAAAGTCATGCTGAAAGTGTCACCCTGGAAGGGGATAATACGATTCAGGAAAAGAGGAAAGTTAAGCCCTAGGTATATCGGGCCATTTAGAATTGTTGCTCGCGTGGGAGATGTTGCTTATCGGTTAGATCTTCCTAAAGAGTTGAGTGGGATTCACCCCATCTTTCATGTGTCGCATTTGCGTAAATGTTTAGTTGATGAAAGTATGGCAGTGCCGTATGACGATCTGGAAATTGATGAACGGCTGAACTATGTAGAACAGCCCATAGCCATATTAGATGAAAAAGAAAAACGATTACGAAATAAGACTGTGAAGCAGGTGAAAGTTCAATGGAGACATAGGAAAGGTTCTGATGTTACGCGGGAGTTAGAGAGCGAAATGAGAAAGAATTACCCCGCGTTGTTTTCATGATTAGAAGGTTTCGGGGACGAAACCTATATAAGGAGGGGAGACTTGTAACATCCCGATTTTTATGGTAGGACTTCCTTACGTGCATATGATTATATGAATGCATATTTAAATGATTTTGATTGAAATAGTGTATGACATTTACGACATATGTTATGATTAACTATGTAATTATGGGCCATTAAGGGTAATAGAATGAATTAGGCCCAAAATGGTATGTGGATTAGTTAAGAAATTTACCTAAAATAGCCTAAGGGGGTGTTTGTTTTTTTAAAAAAGGTCTTCTTGACCTCTTATGTCTGCACGGAGAAGACCACGCGCAGACGTTTATGTCTGCAGACTGTTTGTTTTTTGGAAGACATTTCATTAAAAAACGTCTTTCCGTCCTCTTTTTGGTGCAGACATAAACCTATGTCTTTTCACCTCTTCTCTTCTCTTCTCTTCACTCTAAACAATTGATCCAACCTGCAACTCCACTTCTCCACATCCTGCATCCCACTAGCCACCTCCACCCTCCAGCCACCGTCGCACCACCACCTCCACCCTCCAGCCATCGTCGCACCACCACCTCCCTTTCCAGCCGCAGTCGCACCTCCACCTCCCTTTCCAGCCGTCGTCACACCCCCATCTCACCGTCGCACCACCACCTCCACCCTCCAGCCACCGTCGCACCACCACCTCCCTTTCCAGCCGCAGTCGCACCTCCACCACCCTTTCCAGCCGCCGTCACACCCCCATCTTCCTCTCTAGCCGCCGCCACTTCCTCAATTCATCCCCGTAAAGGAGCATAAACTTCAATTGATTTGATTCCTGCTATGTTCTTGATTCCTGCTAATCGATTTGAGTGTTTTTATTCCTGCTGTTGTTCTTGTTATTGTTAATGGTTTGTATGGTGTAATGGTTTGTATGGGATGGCTGTAAACTAGGGATGGTTTGTATGGTTTGTTAGTGACAATTGTAACAAAAAATACACAAAAAGGTTAGCATAAAAAGGTTAGCAAATGAATTAATTTGTTGAGTATGTTTGGTTTGTCGACGTATTATTAAGTTTAATAAAAGGTTAGCAAGTGAATTTAAATATTATTGTTATTTTATGAATATTATTTTAATATTATTGTGGTTTTATGAATATGATTTTAGTGTTATTATGGTTTTTATGAATCTTAATTAAGTTTAATAAATCGGTTTATTTAAATTTTTGTTTATTACAGTAGTAGACTGCATAAGACAAAAAAAACAAACAGTCTTTTTCTTGCAGACTGCAGATGTTTGGTCCACCTCTTCTTCTGCAGATGTCTGCAGATGTGGTCCGCAGACTGCAGACATTTCCCTGCAGAAAAAACAAACAGCACCTAATTATCTAATTAAAGCCCAATCTTACCTAAAACCCAACCCAATATGGAAAACCCTACTATTTAAACCATCATTCTCCAGCCCCCAACCACACTTCACCATCTTCACTACACACACTCAAACCCTAATCTCCCTCTTTTGAAAGAAAAGGCAAGAAAGAAGAGTAATCTAGACTTTTGATAAATCCAAGTGTTAATCTGAAGAAAAAGGTGTTAAACTACTGGTAATCAAGGTAAGAATCATCCCCTAAAACATGTTTTCATAACACTAAACGAATCTGGTCTTTTATGGAGTTTTTAAGTTTTTCAAAAGTTTCAAAGAAATCAATAAAGGTTGCATTTTTATGGATAAAAACATGGAAAATGCTTAGATCTAGTCATATGAATGATAAACCAAGGTTTTGGACGTAAAAAGTTTGAGATTTGGATGAAAAACAAGTATTTTGGGTTGAAAAACGAGCTGTTACAGCGTATTACGACACTAGTGTTCATCCTACGACACTAGCGATCATCATGCGACACTAAGGATAAAACTCGACTTCTGGGCGTGTGTCGGGTGTGCTTGCGACAGTAGTTTAAGTCCCAACGAAAGTTGGGCAAGAACCTTGCGACACTGCAAGTGAAGGTGCTGCTTATGTAGCATGCGACACTGTGGTTCGTCTATGCGAGACTACATGCGACACTACCTGCGACACTGTCCGCGACACTGCGTGCGACACTAAGAAAGAAATGACGATTTTTCATAATAACTTAAATGCAGATCGTGCACCAAAACCACTACCTTAACCTTGACCGAACGAGCAAGATCACTTAAGAATCAGGTGAGTTTCTAGACCTCACTTCCGTTTCAAACACATTTTTGAGGCTAACATGCATACCGAGATGTTTCCTGGACTATTGGATTTTATTATGTGAAGTGTGAAGATGACGTAAGAACAAGTAATTAAATACTTGTATATACTTATATCTATATAATCATATAAACGAATGTATGCCTTAACGGAAGACAAGAATCCTACTGGGGATCATATAAAACCAGTCAAGAATCCTACTGGGGATCATATAAAACCAGCTAAGAATCCTACTGGGGATCATATAAAACCAGCTAAGAATCCTACTGGGGATCATATAAAACCAGTTATGACCAAAGAGGACACAATGATGATTTAATTCAAAGACAAGATATTGTGCTACGTATTATACGAATGTGATGTATGGTATAATGATACGATTTACGTGTATTATATGAGAAGTTTCTAAAGATGTTACGGAACTAGAACTCACTCAGCGTAGCTGACTTTTTGTATGCATGTTAGATTGATGTGCAGGTTTGATGATTTAAAGAGCTGCTTGGCGAGAGCTAGGGGTTTATTGAAGACTGGCATGGAAGAAAATTCATTTAAGATCAGATTGATGTTTTGTAATGATTGAATGATGCATTAAGACAATTGCGACGATGTAATGATATTTTTAAACAAGTATTCCGCTGCAAATTATGATTTTATTTAAATTATAGTTGTTTTTATGCTTATGAATACCAATTGTGATGTTCGTCGAAAGACGGGCGTTTCATTTTGCTCGAATTTAGTTTTGGGTTTTGATTGAGTTGAACGTAAAAGAAGATTTGGTTCTATAGTATCAGAAATTCACATTTAGAAAAGGATTTGGATTCAAATCATATCCAAAACAAAATAGACCGGTTAATACGAGTTAAAACGTGTCTGTTTGAGGTTTTAGGGGCCCGGAGACTTGCCGGAATAGTCGATCGGAAAAACGCCGGCAAAAAAAAGAAGACAAAAGAACGTCATTTTGAAAGTGGTGATTTTGATTTAATTAAAATTTACATCTGGGTCCCTTTAACTTAGTCATATTATTATTTTGTTTATAAAGTTATAATCCAATTTTATTATTTTCAAATTTAACCCTTTTAAGGGGCTGTTTGTTTACCTCTTAATGGTTCAGTTCAGTGCTTAATCATTCAGCATTCAGGATTCAGAGCGTTTGTTTCATAAAAAAATAGTCTCTGAATAGTTCAGTTAAGTGCTGAATGGCTAAGAGACAGAAAGATGCTGAATGAAACTAAATGGAACATATACCAACTTTATACCCATCTGAAGTTCTACCCCAACATCCCTCTCATTGATAGAACTTCTTAATGGTTCAGACATCTTAATCATTGAGCATTTAATGATTTAGATTTTGCCAAACAGCCCCTTAGTAAAACTAGTTAAATAAACATTAACTCAACTAACTATACTAACTAAATAGATTTTAAGGAACCTACTTATTTATGTTAGTTAAGTTTTTATACAATTACTTATGAAGTATATCAAAAAAAAATGTTTTATAAATTATGATTTCATTTATTAATAATAATGATTTAACAAAAACAAATGTTCTCATTTTATGATAAATTGGAATATTTATATGCATACCCAATGGGTTTGGATTTGGTTCGGAGCAACCGTTATATATATATGTCTCGTATTGACTAAATATCAGCCGTATGAGTCCAAAATTATTTTTTTCAATATGTGCCCATATATTCACCACCATAAAAGTCACCAGCATACTGATCGTAATAATTACTAGTGTAATAAAAATAATTAGCATCCTCATTTTCACCATTAAAGATATAGTTACTATCTCATATAAACATTTTTAAATATCGATAATATAAATGTATTAGCAAATTATTTTGTTTTGAATATTGAATTCGATCGATCGAACGATCCTTTATATTTGAATTTTAACAGAATTTTATATTATGTCAAATAAATATTAAGTTTTTCGAATTTTAACCGAAAATGTAACGTCTAGCTATATAAGTCGTTAGAATCTAAGAAACAAAGATAGACATAAAAAAAAACGTTCATAGAGCAATTGCATGTGAGCTTAGTAATACAATACAAGTGGGTAATATTATTGGATCCAATAACTAAGTTATGGGTTCATGAAGGCTGCTACTGCCTAGTGGTGTATAATGGAGTCACCGATCTTTGACCACGTTTTCTTTAAACCTTATGATAATACTAAAACATTTTTTTCAAGCTATAAAAACGTTTTTGTTACCAAAGTAACCATTGGACAAAATAAGAAACTTACAGGGACTAAGACCATGTGTTATGAGCGTTGCGTGCTCCTTGCATTTTGCTATCTAGTAATATTAATAAAATGACAAAATATATACATGGATCACACACCAAATTCTTACCCTTGTGAGTTATGAGTGTTGCAGGCCACTTGCATATTGCCACTTAGTAATTACATTTGTGCCCAATTAAAAAAATGAATAGGAAGAAATTAATAATTAAAACACCAATACCCAAATAAAAAACACCGTTCCAATACTCATTTCCCCACAATTAAATATGATTTGGGTCATTGATGGTGGTGCGATGCAAGAAGCTAGAGGTAGAGTTACTGGATTATTAGTCGGCGTTGGTGATGGCGGATAAGTGACGTCGACGACGACGATGATGGATGGTAAAGAAAGTGGTGGGATAAGATGTGTGTTTTGTATTTACTTTAATATTTCCATGATAGTTCACAAATGTTCCTTTTTTTTTAGATTTAATTGCATATTTACCCTCCTAAACAACCCTAAATGCATATTTCCCCACCTAAAAATATAAATTGCATATATCCCCAATGTTATTAAAATTTTAAGTTTGACAAGATTACCCTCCCTAATAAAATATAAAACCCTAATAAAATAAAGGAACGACCATCGGACTTCTCATACCAACTCCTCCCTCACCTCTGACTTCGCATACCACCTCCTTCCTCACGTTCGAGTTCGCATCTTCCCTCACGATCGACATTAAGTAATGCATTTGGTTTCTTTTCATGATAATCAATAGTATTAGTTTGATATTTTATTCTTATTTTCTGTTCGATTGATTTTTTGTTACTTTGTTCCTGCTAGATTATCAAGTTATAGTGTAAAACATTACTTGTTCAAGATGAGAGATGGTAATGTAGATGCTATGGAAAATAAGTCTTTAAATCCAACATGGGAGATCATGGTTCAATCACCCATACTTGAGCAAAATGTTCTTCAAATACCATCCAAGTATAAGATAAAATTAAAACATGGAGGCTACTTTCGGTTTGCTAAGAATTCATCTAGAATACGATATTGTTTTGGATATCAAAAGTGTATATACATTGACACATACATATACAACTTTGATGATTTGATCGAAGAGGCTACAAGTCGTTATCCCTCAAATAGGGATCTTGTTTTCTCAATTTATTTTCTTGACAAGTATGCCTCGAAGCAATCTTTTATCAAGCTTGATTCTAATGAGGACTTCCAAATGATGCTATTAATGTATGATATGGAAAAAGAAATAACTGTGTATGTGACAACGGATAATAATCTCGAGACATTATCAAGGCTAAATCTTGAGATATCATCAAACGTCAGTATCCAAAGGTGAATGTTTGTTTTTGCTTGTTTTAAAGTAGGACTAATATTGTATGCACCTAAACTTGATTTTGATGAAATATGTGTAGTGGTCAAGATGAAGTTGATGATGAATCAAACAACCAAGAAGAATCAGAGTAACAATTCCATTTATCCGGTGGCCTACGGTATACTTGAATCTGAAAATAAAAAGTCATGGATTTGGTTTCTTGAGCTACTTAAGAAAGCTATTGGTACACCCAATGGTCTTGTTATATCATCTGACATGCAAAAAGGTTTGGAAGTTGCAGTCACACAGGTTTATCCTACCATTGAGCATAGAGAATGCATCAGACACTTGTATAGCAATTTCAAGAGACATTTTCGTGGGGACATTCTTAGTAGAAATTTGTGGCGAGCTGCAAGAACTTATAGTGGTACCGAACATGCTAAAATATTAACTGAAATTGGTGAGACAAATAAAGAAGCATTGGCATATATTAATGAGAATCACAAGAAAATATGGAGTCGATGTAACTTTGGGACAGCATGCAAGTGTGATTAGCATATACAGTAATTTGCATATATATATATATATTATGTTCTTTGTTAACATATTTTTTTATGTTATTTATAGAATTTAGGTGAGTACGAAGTATGTAGAAGTGGTGAATATAGAGCTGAAGCCAAATATGGGGAAAAACGTTGGGAGGTCACACTTGATGAGCGAGGAGAAGATATACCCACCTAATTGCTCCCATGCCTACAAAGGATCAATGGGTGCATATAGACACCGAGGAGAAGATATACCCACCTAATATCAAACGACCTCCTGGAAGACCAAGAAAGAATAGAATTAAACCGGGTGACGAGCAAAAAAAAAGACATAAATGTGGGCGTTGTGGTGAGTATGGACACCATCAAAAGACATGCAAAAATGCGACATCTCAAGATCAACCATCAACAAGTAAACGAGGACGAGAAAATAGTACAAGTTAAAAAATTTGTATTCGTTTTTATGTTTTTTGTTCAATGTACTTTACATTGGTCTCTTGTTTGGTTTTTGGAATTATTTTTGGCATCGTAATGAATTAAGACTTTGGGATTTGTTTTTTTCCTTTTATGTTCCTCGAAAAAACTAGTTATAAATTTTTTTTGTTATGATTTGTAGGGGAAAATATGGAATTGGATATATTTGCAAATTAGTATAAGGTATTTTTAAGAAAGGGTAAAATAGTCATTATATAAATTATATTTAATAACAAAATAAAAAATGGGTATATTTGCAAATTAAAATGATTTATAGGGGGAAATATGCATTTGAATTTTTTTGTTGGGGAAATATGCATTTAAAGTCTTTTAGAGGGGGAAATATGCATTTAGCCCTTTTTAACTAAAAGGGTACTTGCATAACTAGTCCTTAGCGGAATGATTTAAATGTACTTTAAGTTAAAAGAATAGAGTTAGTACCTATTTGCTAATACAAAATTCCAAAATGTATTTAGAACTGGATCGGACGTTGAACCAGTCATCTCATTGGTTCTCTGGTCGGATCAGATTTAATAACCGGATGATGTTATAATATTATAAATATTTCCGGCCAATCTATTTTTTCTGGTTCAGCCACCTAATTTTCCGGTCTGACTGGACTATCAAGTTTTTAAAACTTTGCATATATCAAAACAAAGTATCTAAATCCGTTAATTTTTAGACTTTCTTTTAACAAAGATTTATTAAAAAAACAATCATTAACAAGACGCTATGATCGAACAAACACCCATCTAATACAATGGAGTGTTACACCAATTTTGCCAAGCTAAATCTCTATATCTAGCCCTACACTTCATCCAAAGAAATGAGTTAACCTTAATCGCTTCTACAACCCAATCGCACGATTGTCTTTTCGATGTAAATATGAATTCATTCCTCGCGAACCATATATACCATGTAGTCGTCATCCAAATCACATGAATAATCTTCTTTCCTCTCTCGGATCCATCATCTCCCTTTGCGTTAGTTTTAGAGTTAATACCCAAATCCGTTGTTTCCTCCATATCCTAGGGACCCCTTGTGTAATTAACATTTTTATTTACCTTTATTTCATAAAGTTACAAAAAAAGCCCATCAAAGCCATGGAGTTGTGCACTTATTGCAGTTTATCAATGATCTGCTGAAGCTTTGCAAAAATAAATATGCTACTATTTCAATTGTTTAACATAACAAGCCTTACATCCATTGGGGATGCAATTTTCAATTCTATTCATGGTATGTTTTCTTGATATCATTACTTATAAACCCTTAATTTATCCTACTTAAACAACACAATTTCACAATTTCATTTCTGCCTTGTGAACGAATGGCGGTTAAACTGTCTTTTCATCCTCATGTTTGCAAATAAATTGGATTATTTCTGGGCTAACTGAAGAAAATAAATAAATTCACTAAAAGGGGATTTTCATTTTTATTTTATGCACAAATGGTTTTTGTTCTGAAATACTACCTTACTAGTAGGGTGTTTTGTGAAGCATAATCGTCCCCGTCAATAATAAACGACATGTTTGACCGGACTAGTTTTTTTATGTGTAAGAACATTTATCTAGTTTTTGTTTTGTTAAAAGTTATAGTTTTTTTTATATGTAAGAACAATAATTTGTTTGAATGAAGAAAATTATATGTTTAATGTTGTTATTATTTGACCCGACCCTAATCAAATAACTAAGTGGCTGTTTGGTATTGCTTATTTAAAGCAACTTATAACTTATTAATTTTTGAAAAAATTAAAAGGAGATTAAAAAGTGTTTGGCAAACTATAAGTTGTGAGGGGAAAAATTTTGCCAGAAGTCAAAAGGAGAAAAAATAAGCAATCCCAAACATCCACTAACTGAAAATATAACCCAAAACATAGTGATAGGAAAAAAGTTATGGGTCATGTGATTGATTTTCTGCCCCTATTCTACAAAAGTTCAGGATCCGTGATGCACTCAAGGCGCCAAGGATGAGTCAGTGTAACTGTTTTAAACTTGTTTAGATGATTTTTGGCTGGAGTTGTGGCCTTGAACACCTTAAAAAGGGGGCTTTTGAAGCGATGCAACAAGGTTCGGTTGCACTTCGCCTGGGGGCCTAGGCGTGTGCCTTGTGTGCTTTTGACAATAGAGAACTACACATGAGCGGTGAACCTAACATATAATTCGTGTGTTTGTAGTCTAAACGAGTTTAAGTCATCAAGCCTGCAAGCACTTTTAGGTAAATCTAGTAGTTCACAGGTTAACTCATTTAACTTGTTTGTTTTAGGATAATATGTGTTTTAAGTCATACTAGTAGGGTGTTTTGTCAAAATTTATGAGTTCAAAAGAAAAGGTAAAATATTTTATTTTGGGTTAAAAGGGTCGTGTTCACGTGAACCCACTGAGCACGTGTCGTGTTTGGATCATGCCATGCATGTATGTTCATGTCTGGTTCAACCTGCTGACCGTGAACACGACCTGTTTAGCACCATTGTATGTAATATTGACCCCTAAAGCTCTGTTGCAGGGTTCGTCATCTCATGAAACGAATTCGTAAGTCCTTGAGGCTTGAGCTGATGATCCATGTGAGATTGGCACCTTGAAGTCGTAAACTGTGTTCTAAATTCAGCATGTCAGAATATAGCATCCGAAATCCAGATTTCCCTGATGATATCATTCGGGACATTCTTTCTCGACTCCCGGTTAAATCCTTGCTGCAGTTCAGGTGTGTATCAAAGCATTTTAGAGGTTTAATATCCGATAACCATTTCATCAAATCGCACCTTAAAAAAGCTGAATCTTTATCAACTCACCATCGAATCCTTGTTCCAGTTTCCCCTCTTCTTTCCTTGAACTATAGTTTACCACCAACCGACATCAATGCATCGATAGAGCTTAGTTGTCCGTTTCAAAACCCACGAAGCGTGATCAAGATTGTGGGTTCTTGCAACGGGTTGGTATGTTTAATTCATGGGTTAAGAGATCTGACCATCTACAACCCATCAACTAGATGTCTCAAGCCATTTCAGTCACCACAACAACTTCATTCTGATTCAAATCAGATTGAATATGTGTATGGATTTGGTTTTGGTTCAAACCCTGATGATATGAGAGTGGTTAGATTCCCACGTTTTGCTCGTGACTGCGAATATACGAAATTCAATGCATATGATTTCATTGATACATCTGGTACGTTCTTAAACGGGTCCCTTCATTGGTTAGCTCGTCATAGCAACATTCAGAATCAAAATAGAGTGATAGCTTCGTTTGATGTATCTAAAGAGACGTTTAGGGACGTTTCTCTGCCCCCTCAAGATCCGAGTCTGCCGTATTACATTTTGGGCGTTTTAAAAGGATGCCTTTATGCACTTTGTGACGGGATATACCATACAGAAGTTGAGATATGGTTGATGAAGGAATATGGGGTGGTCAACTCTTGGTCAAAGTTCGTCAAAATCCCAGTTGATATGTGGACTGGCAACATTTCGTATATGAGGCCTTTGAGATCTTTAAGTGATGATGAAATTCTTTTGGAGATTGATTTACAGTCGTATGCAATATATTATGCCGAAAAGAAGATGTTTAGGCGTGTTAAAGGCGTAGGTAATGTGAAGTGGTTTGGCGATGCTACTGTTTATGTGGAGAGCCTGCTTTCACCGCAAGTCTCGTTTGTGTTTTACTAATCATGAATTGGATCATTTGTGTTAGTTGCTTTGGTTGTATTCATGTTGTGTCTTTCATGAAAACATACTCCTGTTGTCATTTTTGAATCTATAATATTCTTATTGTCCCGATTTCAGATACACAATGGTTTGGCCCCATGAACTGATTCGGTCTATACTGGTTTGAGTTTCAAACTGGTTTGGTTAAGTTTGTTAGTCGGTTTTCAATAGTTTGGTTTTGAGTGATTTTTGCTTGTTCAGTTCGATTTCAAACAGGTTTTAATGGTGAGGATAATCTGTTCAAATCCTGTTTGGTGCTGTCTCAAACCAATTTGTTCGGCTGGTTTTGGTTCACGAGTAACAATCATATGAGCTCGACTCAAAACAGGCTACGGCCAAAAGATAATCTAATTTTTCTTGCAAGGGAACTGATAAACAAAGCCCTTTAAAATAGTTAAAAGTTTGGCTTTCATGGTTAAAAACCTTTTTTTCTCTGTTTTAGGCCTACGAAGTTGAAACCGATTTTTAGTAGAACCAGCTTGAGTTAAGAACTAATTTTTTAGAAAGGGAAAGGACTTCTTTTAGTAAAGGAAGCGATTAGTTCCGTTGCTGATTTTAACCGCTTTGGTTTATATTAGGTTAAACTGGCTTGAAGGAGGCAGATCACAAGCCAGCAGTTTGGGTACTGCTTTGGTTTATTTCAGACGCCGACTTTGTTTTATCACCTCTAGTTCACAGTTCACACGCATTTGACCAGCATAGTTTGTGATAACAAAATCCAAGTCAATCGTTAACTTTCCATAAAACAATAAGCATTTGTTGGGTCGAAACAAATCAATAATTTACAGTAGTCACCTGTATTTCAAATAAATTAATTGCAGAACTTTTGGTTCTTGTTCTTTACAGCTATACGTTAACCACAGAGGTAGGTTTTTGCGAGGAAGTTCCAGAACACAAAATACAACAGTTAGCCCTAGAGGTTCAAAACTAACAGCATTTGAATTTTGGACCTCACATATTCGCTGTAATCTTCATTCTTCATGTATTCATATACTACAAGATTCGTCAAACATTAGCTACTCATTGCAAGTTTCTTGGGAGTGAATGACAAGCGATCCAAATAAGCCTCCGATAAAGAAACAAGCAAACGGTGACATGCCATAGCCGATGCTGCAATAAGTGTGACAAAGCTAACCCAGCATAACCGGGCCATCAGAACTGGATTTTTTCTTCCTGATTCCAAAACCTTGAGAAAAATGACTCTGAGTCTGCGGTTTTTCACTAGGGACTGGTAGTTAATGGTGGAAGTTGAAGATGATGTGTAAATGGCACTATATCTGGCGACTATAAAGGTTTTGCATAAGGCTGCGCATATGGACTGGTATAGCATATCTGCAATGATTTTGCAGACTTGATGACGAAAAGGACTCGCTTCTTTGGAAATGATGTCGCGGATTAGTGAAGTCCCATCCTGTTCAACAACAAACAGATATTTGTATATATGAAGAAAGTGAATATTGTGCTTTTAGCCATCTAAACATGCGAAACCTATCATACTACATTGTTTTGATTCAATCCAACTAAAATTTAATATACAGAAATAGCAGAGATGACAAAATGGGCAGTGGAACAGGATGGTAATAGTCAAAACAGGAATTGTTGGCATGTGTTGAAAAAAGCTGGATCAGGTGGGTTAGCACGAAAAACTGTCCAATTCTTTTATGAAGACTTTTTGCTTAATATGGTTACTAATGACATCATTTTTCAGCAGTAAGATAACTTTTTTTTTCTAGTAAAGCCGATTTAGTAGGCTGTACGCACGAAAACACACTTTATATTCAATACCCATTTGATTAGTTGCGGTTCATAAGTAAAATGGTTGAAAGTAAAAAATTTCTTACAAATGCGTGTAGCCAAACTTAAAGTTTAATGTAAGAGGGAGGGCCAGAGGGGATAATGTGTTTCAAAGGAGGAGTAATTCTTTGTTTTAACACACACAAATTAGGCCTACAGTGCACCACTATACTGCAACCAACTTTCTACTTCCAACTTTCATTGTAAGGTATAAATGTTTAACACGGTCGCTGTTTTTTTCATTTTCACAAATAGTTGAATTGATACATATATGTTCATCTGTTTGACTACTAAAAGTATAATTGTAGCTCTTTCTTAAACCCATGATGGTTCAATGTGTAACTATTAGTCTTTTAGAATTAGATGCATACACAAAAATTGCATCTAAGAACAACAATGTTAAAAACAAGACCACCAGAACACATGGTAAGAAGTTAGATTTGCTAACTAAGAACAACAATGTTTCCACACTAAAATGGTTCTTTGATAAAAAAAAGTGTGTTATAGATGAGAAACCACACGTGAATTCAAAGTGTGTAGATTGATCAGATTATTAAATATAAAGGAATTTCCTACCACTAGAAATAGCAAAGGCCACATGACAATGATGTTTAGAGCTTATTTACAGCGCGTTTTAAGCTAAAAGTTACATATTAGTCAAAGGCGTTAGGCACAAGGCGCTTAAAAAAGCGTGGGTGTTTTTAAGCAAGGTGCACACCATAAACAAACCATTTTAGGGGTTTTAGGGTGGTGTAGGGCTAGTCTAGGCTGTCTTAGGCTTGTTCCAAGCCATTTTGGATGTTTGACCACCTTCAAATATTCGGACTGTTTTTCTGATCTCTTTGGAATCTCGGCAGAATGCTTTAATGGCCGCAAGGCGGTTCAGCTATGCTAGGCATCGCCTGAATGCCTTAGCTAGTGCTTGTTGCGCCTTTGACAACTATGTACCAGCCTTTCTCCAACGTTTCAATCTTGAAGGGTATACAAGTCATTTACTTACAAATAGATCAACTTGTGACATTTTTGACCCATTTACTAACAAATGGATCAAATGTGTTATATTGTGTCTCTAATGGGTCAACTGGTATACTAGAAAACCTGGCTAAAAGGATTAAAAATAACCCAAAGTGCATTTTTATGCATAGAATAACCTAAACCACTTTAAATTTTGTAAGCTATTGAACACCCTAACTGTTTACAATTTTTTGTTAACAAGTTTCGACAAAAAATCTAGTGTGTCAGGCCAACCAGTAACAAAAAACGGACCCACATTCTTTTTTGACTTGTTATCCAACCCACCCATTTTCCCAACTCAATTGAGCAGCCAAAAGAAGTCACTGCTCCTGACAAATCAAGATCCAAATTAAAAAAAATTAAGCTACAAGGAACAGGTGAAGGAGTAGGTTACTCACAGCAGTCATCACAAGTCGTCTCACCACCACACCATCTTTTGAAAGCAGGAGTTTGAGGACTAAGTTTACTGTATCTGATACGCTATTGGCGGGATCCTCGCCAGATGTTGCGCTTTTTGATGCCAGTTGCAATCCATTGCTGAAGAAAGATGTCACAGTAAAAATTATGCTTATGCAAAGGTTAATGCTTCACTGACAAAAAATAGGTAGCATGTAGAACAGAGGTGGTAATTCTAAATTGTTTATCAATAAATGAGAAATAAGGCTAAGACAGAACGGGTTGTGTGGTCTGAAAGTTGCCCAAAGTTTATTCAAACTGCATAAAGCCTCCTAACCGATTTACTTAATAACATTATATTACAGACTAAAATCAAATAACGATGTACATGATAAATCTCAAGCATATCAACAATAACCCATGTAAACGAAGGCATCAAACAAGGTCAGTAAAACTGAACCAAATGACACCACGAGTCACATACCTTGTTGCCCCAACTCTCAAGAAAAAAGAAACCTTCTTCCATTGAAGTTCTTTTCTTTTGTTTAGCACAACCTAAAGAAGAAAGTATGAAATTAAATACAGTATATGATGACAATAAGGAAAATTTTAAAACTCTAAAGTGTCAAAATAGTAATGAAAACATTTAAAAGCTGAATACCGTGTGTAAAATCTTCCTTGTATCAGGTGAGTTATCAGTGAGAAGTTTACGAACGACATATGGGTATGAATCTTCAAAAGTATTAAAATTTGGATCTCCAGCCATTGCCAACCCTACGTGTTACGAAGAGATAAAGTTAGTGTAAAGTCTATAAATGATTGGACAATGAGGAAATAGTTAGCTAAATGACAAGTATACCTTCAAAGGAAGCAAGGGATCGTAGCAGAAGAGTGTAATATGGCGGCATGCGAAAATGATACTTAAGGGCTATTGCCCACACCTTACCCAATACCTACAGAAAAAATCAAGAAAGCCAATTAGGTTATACACACACAAGGCATTTAAGCAGGCAAGGCTTAATGCTCAGAATATCACAGCTGCTTAATAATTTGAGAATTTGTCAGATTACAATAAAAAACCATTTATACGACAGATTATTGGTCTTTGAGAAAAAAATAATAATTAAAAAGGAAGTAGATATTCAAAGTTTCTCACCCTGCTAAACCTGACATCAGGGATTCCATCCTTGAATTCCACTTCATCCATGGCATTCTCTAGTTCCTAAACGATCATTTTCATAAGACAGAGTTACAGAGGTGGACGTTGTAATCCTAAAACAAAGATTGTCTTCATAAGTTCATGACAGCAGCTAGAGATGGCAATTTTGACCCATTTACTTATGAATGGGTCAATTTGAGTTAACTTTTATCTCTATCAGGCCAAACGAGTAAAGGAGATTAGACTAAAATGGATCGGGAAACACCCCAAAATATATTATTAAACATACAAGACTACTATTGTGAAAAAATTTGGGACAAAGAAGTATTTCACGCCAACACAACCCGACAAATCTCAAATATTACCAACTAGACCAAATAATGTCAATCCCAACATTTTGCCATGATGCTATCCGTACAACAAGCTAATGAAGTACCCTTTGGATAGGGGATCACTCAAACCCCATGAACTTTTTTTCTATTATAACATATATGTGATCCAATCCCGACCGACTCCATTAAATTGTGGCACTGACCCCCATAAATTTTTGAGACCAACCTATATGAAACTCTAACATCGACCCACAAGAAAATTTCATTGTAAAATTTTACTATTATAAACCTATAATAAACAAATATAAAACAACTAATTTGGATAATTCAATCCCATTTTAAATAAACTAATTTGAATAATTTACGCCCAAACAAAACAATGAACGCTTATACTCATTTAACTACTAACTTGTTAAGCCCATTTAACTTAAATGAATTAATTTTATAACTTACCCCGCTTAATTTGTAAATCAAATATTATAAAAATAACAAATAGTCCTTTGTTCCAAACTGATCAGCAAAGCAGCTTGCCATTTCTAAGTTCTGCCCTTCACCCCTTCAGCCTTCAAATAATCAAATCCCTAAATTGGATTAGCGATTATTTATTCCAAAGATGTGGCGGTGATTGTTTATTGCTTAATCGGTATTATCCACATGGTAATACCTCTTCACCCCTTGAGCAGTAGACTTCTAAATTTTTAGCTTATTCAAATTTCAAGCTTGACTATTAGATTTTACTTATTTAGTAGTTCAAATCATTTGTTAATACACTAATCAACGAGATATTGTATTTCTATTATGTATTTC
Source organism: Tagetes erecta (assembly GCA_030867185.1). Lineage (NCBI taxonomy): Eukaryota > Viridiplantae > Streptophyta > Magnoliopsida > Asterales > Asteraceae > Tagetes > Tagetes erecta. The sequence continues at coordinate 82,844,788 of CM061487.1, forward strand.
AACAACAATTAAAAGTATATTTATTATGTATGTTGTATTATTTAGCTTGAATGAAAGGGGAAATGAACTTCCAGAAGTTAATGCTGAAGACCTTCACATCTTTTTAATCAAGAAAGCATAAACTTGAATCCTAAATAAAAATTAATAAATTAAGAAGGTATTACCATGGTAACTCGTGAGATATTAGTTCCTGGCCTGACGACATCCATGTCAGCAAGGGATCCAATAAGAGATGCCCAGTCACCATTTACTATGTGGATAATAGATCCAAGCATGGCAAACTTATGTTTCTTTTCCATACGGCAGACTAATCCAAAATCAAGAAACCTAGCATGAAAACATGGAGAAAATTTGAAGAAAAACTTTAGATTGAAACAATCTAAAGTAATAAATAGGGTCATATAAAAATACCCTATTTGTCCAGATGGTAAATATATCATATTTCCTGGATGTGGATCAGCGTGCAATAAGCCAGTTTCAATAAGCTGAACTAGACATGCCTCAACTCCTTTGTTAACCTACAACATGCAGAGGGCGACAATAATGAATGATGATCAACGAATAAATAATGAAGAAATTATTTGGCTTTATAATAACACATAATTTAGAGATAAATGTGCTTAATGCAAACCAGATCACGAAGATGCCTTTTGGCTTCGGTTATCTGCTTCTCTGAGTATTGAGAATCATGTTCATCATTGTTGCTATTGCATTTGGAGATTAACTCTTTTGGATTCTCACCATCCATCCACTCCATAGTTAGGACCCTCTTTTGAGTCAAATGTTGGAAAACTTTTGGAACACGTATAGAAGGAAAGGAGGAATGAGCTTCCTGCAGGAAAAAAAAATACACTTCGCATTGAAAATCCATTTCGTTATTAAAATATTGGTCAACACATCAAAGCAATAAAAATGGGATCTTTTTAACCATTGACCAAGGTTGATTGGCGTTATTATTCAGCTATGTAACACTTCTTTTGAAGCGTATAATGACAAGGTAAACTAATGATGCATTAGTTATGAAGGATGATCCGACGATATACTGTTTGATTTCTCAATTCAAGGTATAGTTTTTGTTTCCTGAAGATGCAAGTTATCATCTAGGAACTGAGAAACCCAAATCAACTTAAGAAATTTACTGAGATATTAGTGTACACTGAATAGATATAATGATGGCGGGCCTTGAGGAACTAGTAAGGTTGCTGCTTTGTGAACTTGAGGTCATGGCTAGTTGTGGGAAACAGTCTCCTACACAATATGTAGGGTAAGCCTACGTACATCAGACCACAAAGTGATCCGGCGTCTCCCCGGACCTTGCGCTAAGTGGGAGCCAAGTCAAGCACCAGGTACGCCTTAGTAACATATAATAGGTTAAACCTTAAATCTAAGAAAATGCATCCCCAACTTTCTGGCAAATATTGTTGGTTCAGGCCACAAACAAACACACACTACTAGGGATGTTCTCTGTGTATTCACTAAACCTCAAACAATGATTGCAAAAGGGTGTAAATAAAATGGAAACATAAAAGCACATGCTAATATGACCAAGTACTCCTCTTACTTAAGTAACAACAGACTTCAATGTGCACTTGTTCCCAAGCCCATACGTTTACATCCCATAAGACTCGGTCAACATTAGTCGATTTCGGAACACGTGATCTATTAGCTATTTGATGACCCATTTACCCACTAACCCATGGCCCGTGTGATCCGTGAATGAACCTGATTAACCCAACAAATATGGTATCATAGCCATGAGGTGCAAAAAAAAAAAAGTGCAACATAAAAAAGAGAAAAAAGATCACATCTTTTTACCAAGATCACTTCCTAAAAGAATGGTACCAGATAGTAGAGGATCAAGTGGTAAAGTTTAATTAAAAATATACCATGAACTCTACAGCATTTGCAGCCTCCAAAGTATAGTCTAACTCTCCCACCAATCCTTTCCCGAGTTCATCAGCATAAAGGCGTAGATCATTTTTCCTTCTAGCCACTTGTTGCAATACGTCAAGCTGTACCGGTTCATGCATCATATGTTATTTGGTCTATACACTAGAATAAATGTACTGAACTGAAGAAAGTAAACAATTTGACAGACCCCAACTCGCATGATATAAATATCTCGAAACACTACATGTCGCAGATTAGGTCGTTGAACTTTCACAGCAACATCATGACCATCTACTGTTTTTGCCCTGTAGACCTAGGCACAACAATAAAATCAAGAAGAAAGGTTGATAAGGACCAAATTATTATATGTAGCAATTTTGACCCATTAACTTACAAATGGGTAAGTTACGGGTATGTTTTTAAACTTTAAAGGGTTGGGTTAATCACAATTTGAATGTAAAGGATATAGTTTAAATGGTTGAATAGGTCAAATGTCGCCCAAGGTGTGTTTTTAATGCAGACAACATTACAACATTCTAAACCAGGCTATTTCAAAAGGTTAAATTATTACTCTATTGATATGGTTTTTAAAATATTATTGATCACGAAAATAGCAGTTCATGTTACTTATCACTGAGCAGAGCGCACCTGACCAAATGATGCTGCAGCTACTGCTTCCTCAGAAATGTAACTATAGAAGGCTTCCACAGGAGAACCTAACTCTTCCTCTATGATTTTCATAGCTAAAGCCCGTGGGAAAGGGGGAATTTGATCATGGAGCTCACTTAAAGCCTGCAATCATAAGTACAGATAACTACAACCATTGATGAAATACACAAGAAAACAATAATGCACCATTATTTACCGACTGAAAGCTCAACACACAAAAACCAACTAAACTAGTATAGAAATGTGAATAATATCTGAATATGGAATTATAATCTAACTTCATTTGTAACATCCAGCCTCTCATACCTCCAGTATTGTCCGCTTTTCGCCATACGAGCTCACGGATTTGCTTTTTGTTGCCCAGGTGAAAACTTACGGGGAGGTCACCAATCCTGGGATATTGCCACCATAGCATGCTTAACTGTGAAGTTCTCTTCTCATCCACAGCCCGAAGTCTCCAACCGGGCAACCAAAAGTAAATTCGTGAGCTCTAAGGTGGCAAAGCAGAGAATATTAGTGGTATGAGAAGCTGGATGTTAAATCATCCAACAAACAAAGTGCTTGTGTAGACAAATTTTATCAGAAGTAATATGAAACCTTCAACTTATTTCCAAATAAAATATAACAACTAATTTGTGCTTATAAAAACGTGTAATTTTAGTATGTATTACTATCGATCATGAAAATTTTTCGACAGGAAAGCTTACGACATGACTTCAATAACGGAAAGGTGTAAGAGGTGAACATTATGAAAACCCTGGCTAAATCTTGGTTTGGTTAGCCTAGATTCCTTAATGCCCATCTGACTTTTCAAATGAGAATTGTTGGGTATAGGACCAACAAATAAAAACGACTGATGTGGGAGCATGTGTCCTCTATAGTTCAACTACTCTTAATTACACTAAGAATTGTGGGGAATCATAGAAAAATGATTTCACTTCCACCTAACCTTAGATATTTGAGAACCAATAATATCTGGCCTTGTAGAAAGGGACTGTCCAACTGCACCAGCAACCAAAAGCATGTCACAATGAATATTGAAGACCTAATAAGAGCATGAAGAAATCCAAAAGTCTAATGGACAGAAAATTAGAACTAAACAGCAAAAAAGACAACTTTGATTAAACCCTTCTGCAACAGTACCTTTGATAAAAGTAGGACCCAGGTTTAACATTGTTTCTTTTAATACCATCCCAAATTTGTACTGGGAATTGTATTCATCAGCCTCTGAGCTCCCACTTAAGTTTTTCGACCTTCTAACCCCTTCAATTCTGATTCTGATGGCAGCTGAAGCAAAGGATCCAAGAACCTTCCAAAACACAGCATTGTCAATCCCACAAAATTGCATTTTCATGAAACTAAAAGAATTAGGAACACAATATAACTTTCTAAAGCACATAATGAATACTTAGCAATCAAAGGTATATCTGATGGCCCAAATAAAAAAGAACTAATGACTTCTTAAAACGGGGAAAAAAACGATGAAGCTACCAAATATCATCTTACACTGGATGAACAGAATTATGTGAGGAAAAATAACCAATTAACCGGCTATCCCCATTTGGAGACATACTACATATATAGCATAAAAACAGAAAGTAATGCTCCGGTATAACTTAAAGGGAAAATGACAACTGACAAGTGAAATTGCTGTAGCCCACAACTTCATAGTGTAAATTTGTAAAATTTTAGACTAATTATGATTGAAATGGGGGCACTTTTAGCCTAATTTTTTATTAATATGCGGGCATTCTAACCCAAGAAGGGGCCCTTTTTAACAAGTTTGAGGGCACAGTTTGTTTAAATTTAAGAAGTTTTTTATTTGTGGTATTGCCCCCCATGATTGAAAATCCTGGATCCGGCCCTAGCTGGAAGCATGCGCTAATATCTACATTGTAACAGTTATATGCTTAATAACAATACCTGGAAAAATATATATGCCAACTATAAAAGGACACAAACTTTGTATTATAGTTCAACAATGCAAGTAATTTATCTGCATAGATCACAATCGTGCTATATCAAGGGTAATAATCTACCTCAACAAGTCGAAGGGCGACTACATGAGGCCGGCATTTGAAATAATCATCAGCTTCTTGTGCGTTATACACTTCTGGAAGTGGCTTGGCCCACATTTTTGACATAGAATAATAATAGAGTATATATGCTTCCAAGGCTTTAAAATCAGCCAACATCAGATCTATGCCAGTGAGCTCTGTAAAAGGGATATGAATGATCTCTCTGAAACTTCATTTATTTCTATTCAAATATCACAAGATCAGCAGAAAAGTTTGTTTCATATTAACTAAAATGCAATTGTACCCTTGGAGTTTCTCACTTCTTATTGGAAGCCAAAATCAACTCTCCAGTAGGTAGGCTCCAAATCATAACAGTTTATGATTTATATAAGACCATGTATAATGGAAGGAGCCCTTTGAGGGCTTTGTATGCCATGTGCCATCCACCTCATATAGGGGCTCTTTGGCAAAAAATGGTGTAGTAGTGGAAATGAGAGTGTTTTGGATAGTTTAAAAATTGTTTGGATAATGAATAAAGAGATATAACTGATAGGTAATGATTGAAGAGTGTGGTGGGTTGGTCGGTTGGGGCACCATGTACAAAACGTCGTGGACAAAAAATGGTTAAAAGAGCCTAAGGGGGTGGGGGTGGGGGTGGGGAGCTATAGGGGCGTTTTAGGTGGAGAAAACGCCCCACTACAATGGTAACAAAAAAGAAAAAGGTAACTTCAACCTTAAACACATAAGTATTTATCTTACCAAAGCAATTCCACTATGCCATTCATCTTAATAGTCATTTCAGAGGCTTATCTCTTAATGGTTCAAAACCTCTAAACCATTAAGTGATAAAAAGATACCGAATAGTTAAAAGGTAGCGTCTGAATGGTAAGACCTCACCATTTGTTATATTTCTAAATACTTACCGTTTAATAGACTTTTGAACCACTAAAAGGTAGTCTGTTACTGGTTATTCAGATGCGTATTCAGAGGCTACCAAACATCCCTTATAATAGTTTATAAATGATAAACTATTAACAAGTTCCATATTACTTGTTGTAGGCTTCTCCTTAAAACAACCAAATGCAGACAAAACAAAAGGAGTAAAAACAACTATCTTGAGCCAATAGAAACAAGCCCTAACAGTCTAATAACACTAACAAAAAAGGTGCTTGTACGGAAGTGTTGTGAAATAAAAGAATAAAACCTGGATAATAAGGTTGAGGCCAAGAAGGAGATTGATATTGATAGTGAGGATCTTCAAGGTTCCGTAACCAAACAACTTCATCTACCTTTTTCGAAACCTCCGGCATACCAATAACTTTGCTGCTCCAATTGAGGCCTGCGCTGATGTTCTTCTTGAGAAATTCAACATCCTTCTTCACGATTTGGAAGAAGTTGTTTCCGGCAAACGCACGACAATTGCTTCGGGAGGATTTGATTTTACTGGTTGCCGGAATTGATGCTACCGCAGCGGAGGCGCCGAGCATTTGATTGGTTTGTTGGTTGCAATGAAGGGTGGGGAAATGTGTAGCGTGTCCTCTTTCGTTTTATTGGCAAGTCATGACAAAGTAGAAACGGGTTTCTTTTGGCGCGACCAAAGTGATGTTTTTAGTTTATTAAACACTTTTAACATAACAAATTTTCATTGTTTTATCATTTGATTTTGTAAGTCATGTTTTCCGTTGATTTCTTCAAACAAATTTTCAAGGAGCTTGTTTTGGGTTCCATTAGTATTCGTTTGTTGCCGCTTTTGTTCATCATCGTTGTTTTGATTGGTGATTAGAGGGACTACAGAATAGACTCAGGGAATATTAAAGCTTCGTGTGTTATGTTGGTTTTCTTTTATTTGTTTGAACTAGTGAAAGCGTAAACTTGAGGAAGATTAGTTGTTCCAAGGATCTAGAAAAAAGACTAGAAATCTTTCCGTGGATCCAGATCAAGACGAGAAAACTTGTCACATGAGTCTTGAAGTGAGAAGAAGCTCTCACATCGGATCTTGTGAAATAAAACCGAAGCAAAAAAGTTCTACTCCTTATGTTTAGTTAGTTTACGATAGGTTTTCCCACCATAAGAGATGCAACAAATATGAGAATAAAAAGATAACACACATTAAATACTAATAATAAAAGTTAGCATATAATAAGGTTCTACAAATAAAAAAAGAATAAGATACTAGATGGTTACAACCATTAAAGATAACAATTGGCTCAAGAATGCCTCAACAATATAAGATGCTCGGAACTCAAGTCAAGATGATTATTGTTAGATATAAGGATGAGACTACCTAATACACTTGTGATTTGGATAAAGTGAATTTAAGCTCCTGTTATAAGTCCAACTGTTGCATTTCATAAGCCTTGATGTTAAGGTTGTACATGTTGCTTTACATGTTAAATAACTGCATCTGCTAAAACACATTTATTTAGCAGGTAGTCTTATGTGTTGGTGATCTTCGGGAGATACTTTATGTTAGTATTAAAGAGTAGTGAAGACACCACAACTTTGATGTTTATTGAAGATCTACAGAGAATGTTTATTTGTTTCACTTTTACTATTTGTTTGTTTTTTAGTAGCCAATAGTATTACACATTCGTGGTATGCCATGATATGTGATCACCGGATGTGGTTTGTCGTTGATCATTTGTCTAAAACAGATGACTATGATCTATTCTAGAGTAGTATATAAAGCTTACCTGTGTATAGCTTTGAGGTTAACCATTATATTGTAAATTTGTGTTATTTGCAATATAGTGAATATACTTAAAAAAGTTATAGCATGTGTTCCTATTGTTCTGTTCAAAGTATTTTGTATTTGATCTTAAATAATTAACAAAGTTATAAGCACCAACTTCTAAAACAAATCCATGTCCCACTTTCAACATTTGGAGTTCAACATCATCATATAAGCTCACCTTCATCATTAAACTTACCATATGCAACATTTGTATGTCCTGCTTTTGTATTCGTTGATCAAGCAAGCTTTTACATCTCTCAAAAGAAGACTTCAAGTGCATTTATCAGATGATCTTGAAGAAAGGGATACCAGTTATCAAATAGCCATGATCTCTTTCAAGGCTAGGCAATTTCAGTATAGAACTAGGAGACAATTTTAAAAGCAAAAAAGTAAGGTTTTAGGTTAGATAAAAGTAAGCTCACATGTTACAAATGCAACAAACTGGATCACTTTGCAAAGGGAATGCAAAGCACCTAACTAAGGCAAACCCAACTCCATCAACATCTTCAGCAGGTCATGCAAACCAAAGAACCCTACCTACCGCTGTATCAAACATATTGCTGATGATTGCAACATTGGTTGGAACTTTCAAGTTGAACTCCTAAATGCATTACAAAGTTAAGCATATATAGAATCAAATATTTGAACATTTAAATGAGGTTTAAATAACTGAAATTCTAAAAAAAATTATTTCACAAAGATTTACCAATCTCAAAAGGAAAAGACAGAAGAACTTGAGAAACCTGTTTCATCACTTAAACATGAGCAAACAAATCTTGAAACCCGGATTGATGATTTTTTTAGAAGGTTTGTTGGATCTGACTTAAATAAGTTATGATAAATCACGATGATCAAAAGTGTGGAATTCAAGTGATATTGTTAGATCAAAAACATAATACAACAAAAGATCAATGAAACCGTGAGAACATAACAAGTTTAATGTATTTTTACTTCACTTTATATTGTAAAATGTGCATTAGTGAACTATGCAAATGTTAACCATAAAACTTTACAAGTGTGGTTTGTATACTAGTCTAGAACAAATCCTAGTCATCTATTCTAAACAAAAGGACCAATGACAAACTACAACCATTGATCTATTCATAACATGACATACTATGAATATGCATTTCTATTGAATAGTACAAAAGAGAAAACTCATATCTTAAGCAAGTTTTGAATGTTGTGGTGTCTCCATTAACATTCAGCACTTATATGTTTGTCTCTCCTAAAGATCTTCAGCTGGAACTACCTACTAAAAATTGTCTTTCAGCAGCTATCGTGTTTCAGCAGCTGGACCTTGATTATATAGAATTTAGCAGATGTTCTATGCATGTAATCAATCTTGGACTTGTATGAGGAGCTTGAACTTGTTCAATCGTCAAATAAGTGTTGTAGGTAGCCTCATCTTTATATCCCAATAAATTCCCCCTAGGATGATGCTACCAAAACACTTTACCTTTTTCTTCTCATTCTCAGATTGCATATTGCCTTGATCATTTAAGTTGTGATCTCTGCATTTTGATCTCTAGAAGGATTTATTAAAGGAAGATTTACAAGGTCTCTGAGATCCTGATATGATAAGCTAAACTATCTAGCTTCAATCATCTCTATCTCACCAGCACAGGAAAATGAAAGCACAAATATATTCTTTTTAGCGTTAAACTTCTAAAGTAATATTGAATCATGAACATCCAAGAGTTTGATGTGTAGTAATTCTTCACTTTGATCCTTCTCCTCATCTACTCGTTTTTCTTTTGAGTTTTGTAGCAATGGAATTTTAGTTAGGGTTTTGCAAAGTGATTAATCGTCTTGTGAAGTCTTTTCAAATCTGATCTATCAAGCTTAAGACCTATATCTCTAAAGTGAATTTTTTTCTGCTGCAATCTTTTCACTTTATCATAATGGCTCTAGTCTTTGCCTAAAATTCCTAATCAAAGATCTTATTTTTATTAGCACCTGTTGAATCACGATGATTCATATGTGAATGAACGTTTTTGGATTCTGGCAGTTTAGAGTCAACAGATGGCTTGTCTGTTGAATTAGATGGTGGAGTAAATGATGATTGAGATGCTAGAAATGGAGATGGTTGATAGGGAGGAGGTTGAGGAAGTTCAGGAGAAGATGATTCTAGAAATTCTTAAGTTTCTTGATCTTCTCTTTCTTCTTTCTTAAATCGTCATGCTTAATGGTTTGATCTAGACATTCTCTATAGATCCTCATCAAGACTTTCTTTACCCCAACTGCCTTAGAGTGTAACATCCCAAAAGTCGAATCGAGCATTTAAAATATATGGGCTTTATTTTCGGGTTTTATGGTTAAAGGTATAGATAGATTGTGGACTTAACGAGTCCATGGGCCTAAAATTATGGGTTTAAGGGCCCATAATCCTTCTTTAAGCAACCCTAATCAGCCTCCCCTCCATCATTTCCATCCATTTCATTTCAATCCTAGAGAGAGAGAGAGTAGTGAGAGAAAGTGAAGAATTTGAAGATTTATTGATTTTGGGATTAAGGATTCAAGATCTGATTGTTTGTGCATTGAATCATAAAGAGAAGAGAAGAAAATCCAGGTAAGAATCATCTCCAAAGCATCTCTTTAGATCTGGATCAAATCTAGGGTTTTTGGGTTTTTAGAAACGTGAGCAAAATCATAAAACGATCACGTTTTTTTTTGTTTGTAATGGTATAAAAATGATAGATTTAGTGTTCTGGGTGATAAGCCAAAGATTTGGACATTTAAAGGTTGAATTTTGGGTGGAAAATGAAGATTTTGGGTTAAAGCCGAGCTGAAACCCCGGTTTGCGAAACTGCAGTTTCATAATTCGAAACTGTAGTTCTTTTTGCGACACTATAGGTTTGCATGCCTTGTGAAACTATAGTTTCGGTGATGTCTTGATTTTATGTCGTGTTTCAGAGTGTGTTTAGCTGAAACCCCGTTTTGCAAAATTGCAGTTTCATAATTCGAAACTGTAGTTCTTTTTGCGACACTATAGGTTTGCATGCCTTGTGAAACTATAGTTTCGGTGATGTCTTGATTTTATGTCGTGTTTCAGAGTGTGTTTGCGAAAGTAGTATAAGTCCCAACGAAAGTTGGGCACGAGCCTTGCGAAAGTGCATGCGAAAGTGCTGCCAAAACAGCATGCGACACTGCATGCGAAACTAGTTGCGAAACTAGCTAAAAATGACCAAATTGTATGTTAATCCTTATGCAGGCGGTGTAGTGTAATTTGCTTAGACTTGTGGTTAATCATCGTATCAGGTGAGTTCTAGATCCCCTCCTTTTATTGTTTTTAACTATTTTGGGGCTATATGCATACCGATGACGAGATTTCAAACAAAGATTTTATGACGGACTTTTATAAAAGATAAAGATTTCCTAATGAACTTTCCTTTGAAGACTTGTACCAAAATAAAATTTCTTCACGCTGACCTGGGGCTGCTGCCCCTTAGACCCCGCTTTCTATATGGATTTAAAGACACGTTTCTATAATTATGCTAAGTTGTGGATATTTGTGTAGTATCTTGGGTTGTGTGAAATATAGTATGTAAAACCTAAAGATAACAGCGAAACTAAAGAATGATCATTGGGCCCAAAGTGGAGTTACATCTAAAAGAAAGTCTTGCAAGCAAATGGGGGAATTGCATTCGTTGCATTCTTGGTGACGTTACATCTAAAAACAGTGGTGCTATATCTAAAAAAATAGAGGGACCCTATACTAAAGCAAGGTGAAAGGGCCTATGGGCATTAGTGGGTCAAAATATCAGGGGCTTGGCTAGCCACGAATTTATTCACCTGATGGGGGCTTAAGGCCACAGAGTGGGTTCGGCCTGTTGGCGAATCCAAGACGAGGATAAAGAAGTCTGATCCTTCGGCAGACTGTGAATTGACGGAAAGAGAATTGATGGATAAAGAAGATAAAGTATAATATAAAGTATAATATAAAGTATAAATAAATTAACGACGAAGTATTGCCAATGTGCTAGATTGTCTACGTGATAAAGTTAAAGTATTTTGACAAAGATTATGAGATGTTATTTGATAAAGTAAAAACTAGAACTTGCTCAGCGAAGCTGACTTTTGTATGCATAAGTTTGACAGGTGTGTTGGTGATTCAAGTAGATGACATGGATGGCAAGCTACTCGACAAGTGAAGTCTGGCATCCGTTTTGAGAAGACTATTTATGTTTATTTTTAAAAGACAAATATTAAACAATTTATGGTTTGTAATGACGTAGTATGACTTAAGACTTCCGATGTTGTGATTTTTAATTAAATGAATGTTTTTATGAAATGTTTTATGCTGTGTATGACCAACTCTGAGGCCCATTGGAAAGAGGGCCTTACATAGAGTCATTTGTTGGATTATGAACTTCGTCAACCTATTCAACAAGCCCTAAGATAACGAAGTTCATAATCAAAAGGGAAAATGGTGTGATTAAAAACCATCTCGAATGACCATAGTCAACCTATTCACCTGGAACCAGTTTTCATAAACCTAGTTAGCAACATTAAATGCTTGAAGTTTTTCATGTGGAGTCATTACTTGCTTCAGTCTTTATCGATTCATATGCTGTGGAATTATGGAATGTATGACTTATGGGTCAAAGAATGGATCAACTGCGTCAGCTATGGGAGCCTTTCCACCTTGTTGTAATACCTTAGTCTCATTAGGCCTTTCTGGGCCATCAGTCACTTCATTCATGTTGGAATTAATCTCTGTTTCAACATGCGCCTTAGGTTGACAAAATATGTCCTCCTCTAATTGCTGAGTACAACAACGAGAAGGGCCTTTGTTGTTTGGTTTCCCAATTTTTTAAGTTCAAAATTAGCTTCAGATTCTGTAGTTTGAAATCTCCATTCTAAGGCAAATTCCTCCATATCATATTCCATGGCCAGAATTTGCTTGGCCATAATCTGTTTCAACATTTCACAAGAGCACCACATTGGATATTTTATTTGGGTAAAGGGTTACCCCGATGATTCATATACTAACAATCAAGCAAAATAGACAAGTAGTGAGGATGAGTTCTACACTAGTTCATATATAAGACATCTCCCCAAATATGTAAACAAAAAAACCAATTAAACTAGCCACATATGGCAAAAATAGGGATCCTACAGTGATAGACAAAATCCCCATAAAAATACTACTAGATCGAGCACCAATGACTTCATATCCGGTCAAAATTTTGGCTAATTGATCAAAGTGGGTAGCTCTAGTAGATCAAAACTACACTAGCAACTATAACATAGTAAAAAATTCAGCTCCACGCTTCATGTTCGTTAGTCGTCACAAAGAAAAATGCACACACCATAAATATTCCAATCACCTAGAACCTGTCTTACTATGGTAGATCTCTTGAACTTCAATGCCATAAGTTTTAAGCGAACAAATGATATAATCGCATCACATAAGATGTCCAAAGGTCTAACATGATTACTAAACATTCTATTATTCCTCTCTTGCCAAATAAAGTACACTACATGCGCCACTAGTTCACCTACCACATTTAATCGCCTTGGATTTAGCTTTCAGAATTAGTAACTTCTTTATATCACACCACACTAAGGAACCTTGTGCATATGTGCATGTTTCCGCATAGTACACCAGATCTTAGAAGAGTACTTACGTTCAAAGAAAAGGCGACTGAGAATCATAATCTGCCAAAAATAGAGAAAAACACATCAGATTCATATTTTTACGTCTTCAGGGGCTCCATTGCAAGATTTTATCATGATTTAACAACTTCTCACGCATAATTAACCACATGAGAAAAGCATGTTTTGGGATACATTGAGAAAACCATACACTTTCAGCCCATGCAATGGTGTTCTTCCCACTTTGAATTGAGTTCCACACCTCACTTAAGGTAAACATACGAACAATATTGCCTATCTTCCAACACAATTGATCATTTTAAGTCTATAAGGGGCTGGTTGATCTATATTATTAAGCACTGAGCATAAATCCAACTAACTTGTAGGCCATAACCACCTCCTATTATCACATGGCATATTTCTTGTGGGATTAATGAGCTTTAACTTAACAAGATCAATAACATCAATTTCATCCTGTTTTGAAGCTTCATACTCCCTTGGATAGCTATGGTATCTTCTAAACCACAACTTATCAGGGGGTTCATCATATCCTTAAGCCACCAAATAATTTTTAGCAAGCGAAATCCTTTGACGTCATATTTCAAGAAAAAAATTTCTTGACAAGTAAGACATGACTTCATCAGATACGTCAAACATTATTAAGGTGCTTTGATGTCACACAAGTGTGAAAGGCACAACTGCCATTGAACTTGTACCTGCTGAATGAGAAGATTCAATAGTTGATTCATCAACATAAGCTACTTTTGACAAACTTTCAGCAACCATGATCAAAATGATCAATGCATCATCTAAATCAGTTGAGGGGGTCTTTGGCAAGGCTTCTGAACTCAAAACTACTTCTCTCACTTCAATATTCTCTTATTCTCTCTTCCTTATCAAGGATTTGAAAAGTCCATTCCCTTGCTTGGATTTGGTCTTTTTAACCGACCTTGGAGAAAAAGATTTCCTAACAGCAATCCTCCTATTGAACCTCTTCATCCCCCTCTTAGACTCATTATTTCTTCTCACTGTCATAGCCAGCTGTATCAAGAGCTTCATTTATTCCGGCTTCAGAGTTTGAGATGTCGTCATATGATTCCCATAATGAACTTAGTGTTAGTTCAATCTAAGGTATATTGTTAATAGTTTCTTGACAAATGGTTAGAAGTTCTTGTCACACCATCAATTTCTCATGCCATTAGTTACAGTTAATACTGGCTCAATGTTTTTAACAAAACATTTAGTTTGTGACGTAAAACCTAACTTTAGGGTTTAAGACGTAAATAAGAGTTAACGGAAGCATAACTAAATCATGTACACAAAACCCGCGTACAAAACCAAAATGTTTATTAAATACCAAACAATTAACTGCATTTAAAACATTCCATAAGGAAGACTCAAGCATGGATGCATGCCCTAGGTGCACAACTCTAAAAACATACTTAAAGTGTCAACACAATGGTTGGTGAGTTCAAAGATTTAATTATCCAATAATAAAAGAAATATTTGACTTAATAAAGTAATATACTAAATGTCCATTTAGTTTGCAAGACTGTTTACTTATCACTTGCATGTTCGAGACTGTTTTTGAACGTTTAAGTTTGTGCCTTGTTTCCTACTTAACTAGATTGGCCATAGATATAAGGACAATTTGCACCATTTGACTCCAAGCCAATGGTTGGGTCTGTCAAACCCGTAGCAGCACTCAAATTTCCCTGCTATATTCAGCATATTCAGAACTCGAATAAATCATCTGTTTCCTACTTAACTATATTCACCAATTTTCATCCATTAATTTACTCCAAATCATCTGTTATCGACTAAATCAAAAGAAAAAGTTCAAACCCTGTCGAAACCGCCATTGATGAACTTTGAATGTATTCATGATTTTAATGTCAAATGATAAATCACCTGCAATTGATTGATTAACTGATGTTAAAGATGAACTGAAACATGTTTTACAACTTCATTTTGCAAATAACAAATTTGTACTTAAGAATTTAAGCAGATAAGTGTGTAAAGTTACATGATCATTGATGCACAAAAGTTTTTGTTAAACAAGTTGATATTCTCAAATTGTTGATTAACTTAGGTGATTAATGTCTATGTGATTTGTTACATTATGTCTTTGTGCTTATTTCTTGTGCAAATGTTGTTCGTTTATTGAATTATAATGTCTAACACATGTGCCTTGGTTTTTGTTAACAGATGAATGATCTAAAGTTTGAGCCTAAGCATAATCTTGTGGTTGTATTGGATGAATCAATAGCCGAAGCAGAAGGGTATAGAGACATGATCAGATTTCTGAGAAGGACTAAGTATGTGTATGTGTGCCAAACCCATTGTATATGCTAGATTGATTAAGAGTTTTTGGAGAACAGCAGAGGTTATCACAAATGAGGCTGGTATATCGGTTGTGAGAGGTAATATTACCAGACAGTTACAGATAACTGTGTCTGAAGAGTCCATCAGAACTGCACTAAGGATAAATGAAGAAGAAGTTGGTGCTCTTGATGAATACACAACTGCTGAATGCCAGGCATGTTTTATAAATATGGGACATCCTCCTGTATTTCCTAAACAGCAGTTTGTGAGAGCCAGATTGGGAAAGCAATGGAAATTGCTATGTTATGTTATTCAGCAATGTATGTCAAGAAGAAGTGCTGGATTTGATAATTTTCCATCAGATATTGCATCCCCAATTGTTGCAATAGCTATGAACAGACCTTTTAACATGTCTAGATGGATTATGAAGGGATTCATTTTCAATTTGGTAAAAGGAAAAAGATTTAAATTCTTGATGTATCCAAGATTTCTGCAACTTTTGATCAACATTGCACATCCGGTTATTCGTGAAGAGGGTGTGAATGGTGACTTGCTAATGACTGAAGACATGAATGCCTTATCTTATCGGAAGATGAGCATTGGAAATGTTGCCGAAGTGCAAATGTTTGACTTTATGCGAGATATAGCAAACAATGAAGAAGATATTGGAGGGGTATATCATCATATTTCTCAAGGTGAAGTTGTGAATCCAGAAGATCTTATAGATGATTTGCCTGATGCACTCAAGTCTGAATCAAGTGAAAGTGATGTGAATGAATCTGAAAGTGAAGAGGTTAGTATCTCTAAAACATAAGAAGAAGTTTCTGAGAATGATGATGATCAGGATGATGACAACAATGATGATGATAATGTTGTTGAGAACATTGAAGATGATACAATTTCTGATCAAGTAGAAGAAGAAGAGATAGAGATAGATGTTCCTGAAGTGGAATCGATTATTATAGAGGATGTTATTGTGTCTGAAGAGCATGAACCGATTAATGTGCTTCAGATTGCACAAGAAGCGATTGCTGAAGTAGAGACTATGGCACAGACAGTTGATGAAACTGAACCTGTTGAGATTATTCCGGATCCAGTTGATATAGCCACATCATTTATTCCTGCAACTGAACATGCTGGTCAATCGAAGGAGTCTTCACCTAAGGTTGATGTAGATGTGGATTTAAATGAAGAAGAAGGTGAAATCTTTCATTTAAAGAGGATGATAGCCAAATTGTTGGATGAAAATGCTCAGCTGAAGGCTTCAAATGAAAGAAAGAAGAAGAGACTTGCCGATTTTTGGATTACTCATCAGAAAAACACTCAAGTGTTTAAAGAATTGGATGAAGAGTACGAAAAACTCAAGGCATATTATGAAGAGTTACAAGCTGAATGTAACACTTTACGAGCTGAAAAAGAGGTCTTGGAAAATTGGTTGAAAGAGGAAGAAACTGAAAAATCTGAGTTTGATAAAGAGTTTATTGCTGATGAAGACGTTGGAGTATCTGAAACTCCTAGGGACGTTACAGTTTATTACACCAGATCACGACGATCTAAAACTGTGACAGAACCGATTGTTGAATCAGTCCCTATTCCTGATGATGCTACTGCTGTTGTGCCTTATGACAAAGCGGAGGGAAAACGTAAACTCGATGAAGTTATTGAGATCGTTGAAGATGTGTCTGTGAAGAAGGCTAGAACGGAGGAAGCAGTTCAGGTTTCAGGTTGAGCCGGTTCAAGCTGATACTGTACAAGCAACTGAAGTGCTGAATGTAAGTGAAGAAGCTGACACATCTGGTTTTGAAACCGAAGAAAACGTATACAAAGATATTCCTATTGATCTTAATGCTCGGTTTGCTTACATGGAAAGGATGAAGTATAATCCTGTTTATTTGAATGGACTTACTGTTAGTCAAATAAACGAGGAATATGAAAAATGTGTAAATGCTCAAGATAGAGTTGAAGGTGATGAGAAAGAGTTTGTAGTTGAGCCAGGTGAGTGGATGCCTTTACAAGAAAGCTTAAACATTGATGATCTTCCTCCGGAAGAATTATATGATCAAAATCCTGAAGAGATGACTTCAACAGATATGCATCAGTGGTTACAGTCAAGGAACTATCCATATAAAACGCTGAAGAGGTTGAAGAAGGAATCATTGAAGAAGATCGTTGTGAGTTTTCAGAAGTCAGAAAAGATGCATAACCGTATGCTCTTTTTGGATTATAATAATCCACAATACTTTGAACTAACCAAATGGTTCAAAGTACTTGAACCAAAAGAGATTCCGTTGATAGCTTTGCCCGAAGATGCTCATAAAAAGAGGAAAGAATTGATTGATATGTTTCCAAGCGAAATAAAAGCATATCACATTCCTATGGATGTACGCGAGTCATGGCACAAATCTGCCATAGCAGGTGATATCGTAAGATCACTGCTGAGTAAAGGTCAATCCGTTGCTGACTTATTAGACTCGACGATCGTACCGGAAAAGTCCAAGGATGTGAAAATCATTGCATGGAAGTATGATGAGGTCTTTGATGCATTTTTGATGTTTATCACTATTATTCAAGTATTTTCAAGCTGCTGGTTCAAGACTTGAAAGAATTGCACAAGCTGAGATTGATAAATCATACACGAGCTGAACATGGTGATAAATGTGCGATGTTATTGGATGCTGGAATTAGTCGCATGCCAAAGTTGCTAGAGTTTCGTGGGCAGCAAGAAGACAAAGTATATTTGAATTCCAAGAAGAAGAAGCAGAAGAAGTTAATACTTCGTGACATGTATTTAGAAGAATTTTCAGACGAATACTTTGACAAAGTTACCAATCCGGGTTTGAAGGTATTCGATGGTTCGCAGAAGACGAAGCCTATTCTCAAAATTTTTCTATCATGAAGAGACGTATGAGCTAAAGTTGGTTTGTAATTTGGATGACTGGGATCAAGACATGATCACCTTATTCAGTACGTTTGAGCTTAAACTACTGCATCCATCTTATATTGATCATCTTCGAAGTCACAAAATGGAAAAGATGAAGGATCCAATTGCTGAAGCTGATAGAAGGCTATTTGAAATCATGGTTGAGGTTATCGGAGCTGCCACCGAAAAGATCTGATTAAGGAAAGCATTACTCAATGCTGACCTTGTGAAGATCAACATACCAGAGATTGAATTCATGAGGGTTACGTCCAAGGGTACTTTAGAAGTGCATGCCAAAGGAAAGAAGAGGCTGTACGAATTTTATGCTAATATTGATTTTGCAGGTATCACGTTGGAAACGCTGAAACAAATGGCTTCTTGTGACATTCTTACCAATGAGTCTAAACCAAGACAAGCTTTGATTGCTGAAAAGTTCAAATCATGCATTGAAGAAGCTATCAAAGAACAAGAAGAACATACTGGAAAACCGTTGCTGAAGGTCAAAGATGAACCTGAAGATTTTTGAATGAAAAATCAAGATTTAAGAGAGATTGAAGCTTAAAGCGAAAGAGTTGAAAGCTGAAGATTTTTGTTTTTAAAGACCAAAGTTAAATCTTAGGGGAGTACTGTTAGGGCTCGTTCCTATTAGAAGATTTACTTTGTTCTTAGATTAGACAAGTTTGTATAGTGTAGGGTTAATTTTGTATTTTCCCTAAAGTTGTGATGCATAAAGCATGTTGCTAGTGAATGTTAGAGAGAGAGAGAGTCTAGATCACATCTTACACGTTAGAGAGAGAATTGTGTGTGTGATTGTATTCTCCTGCACCATTGTACTGCAACTTTTGCTTTGATCATCAATACAAGAGAATTATTTAGTAATGGATTGTGTTGCTGATTGAGTTGTTGTGATTGTACTTTGATCATTCTGATTTCGAGCGGTATCGATCCAATTGAACCTATCAAGGGGATTCGCGTCGGTTTAGTGCTCTACGAACCCTCAGCAAAATGGAGTTGCTGAACGGAAAAATCGCACACTGATTGAAGCTGCAAGATCCATGATAGCAGATGTCAAAATTCCTATCACATTCTAGGAAGAGGCCATTGCTACCGCCTGCTTTGTACAAAACAGGACATTATTGGTTCAGGATAAACTTAAAACTCCTTACGAGTTACTATTTGGAAAGAAACCAAATATTTCTTACTTGAAAGCTTTTGGTTGTCCTGTCTCGATTCTAAATTTAATTGACCATCTCGGTAAATTTGAGTCAAAATCTGATGACTGTTTCTTTCTTGGATATTCATCAGTGTCTAAAGCATATCGTGTTTATAATAGACTAACGAATGTCGTACTTGAAACTGTAAACGTACAATTTTTGGAAATTCTTTTCCATCAGTAGCTCATGGTCCCGATTGGTTATTTGATTTAGATTTGTTATCCAAATCTTTCAACTCTAACTTGTTTGCTTTTTAAGGCAAATTAAAGAAGGAACCAGGAGATTTAGGATTTTTCAGTGATGATTCAGACAATGATGATAATGATCTCAATTCTGAGTATCCGTTCATGTCTTTTCACAATCCGCATGTTGAATCCTCCAATCAATCACAAAGTCCTGTTGTTTCTCAAGAAGATCAGGAATCAAACAATGAAGCAGACTTTCAAAATTAGCAAAATTCTCCTAATGATGGTGGATCTGTTCATACACAACCATCATCAGATCCGAATGGTGAAGCTACTCAGGAATCTCTCGATTACTTCATCAATTCACAAGAACATGTTTCTAATTTCACTCCGCACACTTATATAATCCTGCATGATCTACCGAATCTGAATGAGTCAAATTTGGAGACACAAGTATAAGGTGAAGATATTCCAACTTCACATATTCACAGGAATCAACCTATCTCTCAGATTATAGGTCCTTTTAATCAAAGAACGATGAGAAGCCAGACCGAACAAGTCAATATCTGACTTTGCTCATGTTTTCTTTCTCAAGTGGCACCGAAGAACATTTTAGAAGTGTTGCAAGATAACAGCTGGATAGAAACGACGTAAGAGGAACTACTTCAGTTCAGGAAACAAGAAGTATGGAAATTAGTGGACTTACCTGAAGGAGAAAATGCTATTGGAACCAGATGGTTGTACAAAAACAAGCCAGATGAACGTGGCATTGTTGTCAAAAATAAAGCGAGACTGATTGCATAAGGATACACTCAGGAGGAAGGCATAGACTATGAAGAAGTGTTTGCTCTGGTCGCTTGACTTGAAGCAATTCCTGTTTTTCTTGCTTATGCATCTTTCATGAAGTTTAAAGTGTATCAAATGGATGCTAAAGGCGCATTTTTATGGACATATTACCGATGATGTGTACGTCAGGCAGCCGCCAGGATTTGAAGACCCTGAGTATCCGCATCGTGTATACAAACTTAGCAAAGCTTTATACGGTCTACATCAAGCTCCAAGGATTTGGTACGAGATGTTATAAAAAAATCTACTAGAGCATGGTTTTACCAGAGGTCAGATTGATCCGACTTTATTCATGAAGCGGGAAAACGAAGATCTACTTGTGTTCAAGTGCATGTGGATGATATCATCTTTGGATCAACAAGTCTGTCAATGTGCAAAGAGTTCGAAGAAATCATGAAATCCAGATTTCAGATGAGTTCTATGGGGATTACAAGTTAAACATTCTGCAGATGAAATCTTTATCAATCAATCGAAGTTTGTTGAAAAATTGTTGAAGAAGTTCTAGTTGCAAGATTGTTAGACTATTAGAACTCCATCTGATGTGAACTGCGAAATCCAACCTGATCCAAAAGGCAAATCTGTTGATCAAACACTATATAGGTCAATGATCGATTCGCTGATGTATCTTACTGCATCAAGGCCAGACATCATGTACGCTGTATATAATACTAAAGAGTCGCACCTGATCGCCGTCAAACGTATATTCAGATATCTCAGAGGGAAACCTAATCTCGGTTTATGGTATCTTTATGAAGGAAATATTGAATTATATAGTTATTCTGATTGTGATTATGGTGGTTGTGCTCTTGACAGAAAATCAATCACAGGTGGATGTCAGTTTCTGGGTCCTCGACTTGTCTCGTGGCAATGCAAAAAACAGACCAATGTTTCAGTAACTACTATAGAAGCAGAGTACATTGCTGCATCGACAGGATGTTCTCAAGTTTTATGGCTTCAAAATCAATTGCTTGACTATGAGTTTAATTTTCTCAAAACACCTATCTACATAGATAATACTGCTGCAATGTTCATTACTGTTAATCCTGGCGAATACTAAAAAACAAAACATATTGAAATCCGTTACCATTTTCTCAGAGGTAACTCTGTAAAAGGTTTAATAATTTGGATTAAAGTTCACACCGACAAACAACTGGCATATTTGTTTACAAAATCTTTCTTGTCAGGACGGTTTGAATTCTTAGTCCAATCCATAGGATTAATCAACCATTATTAATTATTTTTCTCAAAGAAAAGAAAATATAAAATTAAAAAATCAAAAATCCAAAAATAGAAGAAGTCGATTTCATGTTTGATACCCATGTCTTTTTTCTTATGTAATGTGTGTTTGTGTGCTTGCATAGGAAAAGAAAAAGAAAAACAAGAAAACAATTATCATTTCATAAGAATCTGATTTGCAATGTGAGAAATGATAGTTACACTAATTTTTGTCTGATACAATATTTTCATCAATAAAGACTGATAAGTGTTAATTGACGTGCAAGCTCAGGCAATTAAACTGAAAAGTAGGTTCATTGTTGACAAATCAAAATACTAATAGTCTTTGTGTAATGTTCCATTGTCATACATGTCCTAAGATATCTCTTTTGATGACCTGCTAGTTATGTTACCCTAACATACCAGGTAATGATGCAATATGATTCAGTGTGATGAACCGCATCAGTGAGTTTCTTTGTTGTGGTGACCACAGACCTGAAGTCTCAAACGAATACAGACCTGGAACACTTTAAGGTGCAGCAAAAGATTCCCAATGTGGAACTGGAAAAGAGTCCCAAATGTGGACCATCACCAAATAAAT
Organism: Tagetes erecta; assembly: GCA_030867185.1. NCBI lineage: Eukaryota > Viridiplantae > Streptophyta > Magnoliopsida > Asterales > Asteraceae > Tagetes > Tagetes erecta. The sequence goes on from CM061487.1 coordinate 82,867,006, forward strand.
TCCAAATGGAATTTCTATTAGATTCCCAAAGGGAACGCAAGAAAAAGATAATTCCAAAAAGGAATTCAAAAAGATTCCTAAAGTGGAACAAATCCAAATAAGATAGAAACCCATTCCACACTATTTATGTTGTAAATGACCTGGTTAAGATTGTTTAAGTGCATTTCTAGTATGTTCTAATGAGGAAATAGCTTGATATATGTATACATGTGGGTCACATAAGCCATTCTAATCGAACCTTAATCTCATCATGTTACTGAAAAAGTAAGTGTGCCAACTCGAGCTAATTGGTATGTTTTCATATCATCACTCAATTCAACACAAGTCAAATCTCTATTAATCTAAAACATCTTCAGATAATTTTTGGTATGATCTCTCTGCAGTCTTTAGATTCATTGCATTGCAGTCATATTTAATTTATGTGTGATTTGCGTGTGCATGCATGTGGATTAATTGATGATATATCGACAATCCTTGTAAATAAAAAAAATTCAAGATATTCAAGTTTAGGGGGAGAAATAAGTTTAAATTTTTTTTGATAAATCTCAAAAATTGTGTTGTTGGATGAATTGATCAAGTTTTAAATGAATGCATTTGTTTTGTTCATGTCAAAATAATCCAAGGTCAAGTAATTAAAATATTTTGGAAAATGCTTTGGGATATTGGAAATTAGTTGTGAAAAATTTTCATGTCAAAAGAAAAAGAAATGAAAAATAATCTGTGAAAAATTTTTAAGTCAAAAGAAATGAAAAAGTTGTGTGAAAAAATGTGTGTGTGTTAAAATGATCTAAAATACGTTTGTTGTTATTTAAAATGATAAATATTTAATTAAATGTTAAGGTTGTCATGTCATTTAATGAAAACAAGTGTATTACAGGTGCATTTAATGCAGAAGAAGAAAACAATCAATGTTTGACTATGTTGTCAAAAGTTGACAGGTTCAATTGGATCGAAACTGCATCTAATATGATTAACAATCACAGATCTAAGTAAAACAACAATCAGATCAACACATGTTATACCGATAATTCTCTTGTATTGATGATAGAAGATTGCAGTACAATAGGTGTAGAGAAAACTGATTACAATGGTACTTGTTCACCCTTGTTCACCGTAGCACCTACAACTTTCTATTTATACCAACAATACAACTTTAGAGAAATAACACTTTATACCCTAAACAAAACAATTTGTACAAATACAGACAATGTAAATCTTTCTAGACAAGAGCCCTAATAATACTCCCCTAAGATTTAACTTTCGTCTTCAGTAAAAAATGTCTTCTTCTTTTACTTGAGCATCGAACACTAGTTTTTCTTTGAGTCCTTTTTTATCTTCAATAGCTTTCCAGATGGCTGCTTCAAACTTTTCTTCAACTGTCGACGTGCCTCGTTCTTTTCATTGATAATGATTTTTTAGTTTGGACATTCTCTTCAAAGTATCATACGTCAACCCTACAAGATCAATGTTAGCATAAATGATGTATGGTTCTTTGTTATCTGAAGAAACCACTTCCAACGATCCTTTTGTAGTGATACGCATATAGGATATATTCTGAATGTCCACACGTTCCAAGTTAGAAAAGGCAATCGCCTTTCGAAAGGTGATTCGCTCCATTGCAGCTGCCATTGCTTCAATGATGTCTTCAAAGTATTTTCTATCAATTTCAGACACTTCATCAACAACTTTATCCATTTTGTATCTTCTCATGAAGTAAATGTAGCTTGGATGCAACAATTTCAGCTCAAACGCTCAAAAAATCTCTATAGAATCTTCAGACATATCTTTGAGATTTCTGATGAGCTTCAGTTCATGATGGCCTTCATGATAAAACATTTTCAATATCGGCTTTGTTTCTTGAGTACCATCAAACACTTTCAGACCAGGTTTAGTAATCTTTTGAAAATGTCTGTCACTTAGTTCATCCAAATACACATCATCATCATTGTCATCAGCCTTTTTCTTCTTCTTCTTTTCATAGAAATATTTGCTATCTTCCTGTTGACATCGAAACTCTAAGAATTTCTTCGATCGATTGCCTCCAACATCAAGTAATTGAGCAAGCCCTTCACCACGAGCTGAATTGGACGAATTTCTCAATGGAAGCTTTGCCAATTCTTTCAAGTCTTGTACAAGCAATTGAAGAATGGAAGAATAGAAGTGATACACATCACATAGTGCATATACTCGCTTAATCAAAATGACATCGAAGACTTTATCATATTTCCACCTAACAATCTTCACTTCTTTATTCTTTGTAGGCACAATCATTGTGTCCAACAATTCAGAGATTGATTGTCCTTTTTGCAGAACACTTCTGACTAAGTCACTAGATGATCGAGATGTGTGCCAAGTTTTTCTCTGTTCCTCAGACACATCATATACACCAGAATTTGCTTAACGAAACATCTTAATCAACTCTTTACGTTTATCATGCACAACAGGTCTAAGAGACATATTGACTATTTCTTGTGGTTTGAGCATCCTTGTTCGTTTAGTCAATTCCAGATATTCAAGATTAGTCATATCCAGAGTCATCCTCCTTTTCTGTCTCCTTTCTATGGCTTGAAAAATCGTCACAAGATTTTTCATTCTCTCAGCACCCAGAATACTCACCTTTTTCCTTGGGTAATTTCTCGATAAAAGCCAATCTTTGAGTTCAAAGAATCTCATTCTTTCAGGATCTTTGTGATGTAATTCTTCAACTGGAATATCATCAACAATAATAGCATCAGATGTAGGTTCCCATTCTCCATGTTCTACAACTATTTCGGTGGGATCAGCAGGCAATGCAGTTTCAGCGGCTATGCATTTGTCATATTCTTCGCATACTTGTGTCATAGTTAATCCATCTAAAAATGCTTGGTTGTATTTCATTTTCGCCAGATTGTCGAACTTTTCTTCAATGTCAAGTGGTATGCCATCTAAATTTGGAACATTAGATTCGGGCATTGATGGACCAGCTTCAGCAGAGAACTGTCCGGATTCACCAATAGTTCCTTCAATAATTTGAACCGGCTCCACCTGAACTTCTTCCTCGGTTCTGACCTTTTTCTCTGGAATATCAGACTTTGTAATTTCTGGCATAGCATCAAGCTTTCGTTTTCCCTCGGCTTTGTTAGATGGACGTACAATAACAACTTCATCGGGAACAGGGATAGATAAGCGATCAGATTCAATCACTGGCTTTGATCTCCTTGATCTTGTGTATGGAACAGTGATTTCCCTGGGAGTTTCATATACTCATACTTCTTTATCAGACGGTTCAGGCTCAAATTCAGAATTAGAAGATGATTTCACATCTTTTTCTTCAACCTCTTTCTTAAGAACTTCATACTCAGTCTTTACCATATTGCATTCTGCTTCCAGCTCTTCATACTCTTCTTTTAACTTTTCATATTCAGAATTCAGCTCATTAAACACTTTAGTGCTCTTCAAATGAGTCTCCCAGTGTTGTTGTAATCTCTCCTTCTTTCTTTGATTTGAAGCTTTGAGCTTTTCATTTTCATCTAGCAGTTTGGCAACCATTCTTCTAAGATGAAATAGTTCATCCTCTTCTTCTTTGGATTCAACCAGAACTGTTTTAGTAACGGTCACAAACTTGGGTGAAAACTCCCTAGGATGTTAAGAATGTTGCAAAGCAGGGGATATAATGGCAGAAGTTTCAATAGGAATCGGATCAGGTATAATAACATCAGTATCTTCATCTGCCTATGCCTCAGATTCAACCTAAGTCATAACAACCTCTTCAGGTTTGGCTGAGACAACATTCATGTTATCATCTCCATTCTCATCATTAGAATCATCATTTTCTTCATTCGGATCAATCTCACTATCATCTTTACCATCACTATCATTTTCATTGTCACCATCAGTTTCAAGCTCATCAGCACCATCTAATTCTTCTGGATGTCTTTGGAAATACTCATCATCATCTAAAAGTGCATCAGGAAGATCATCCACTATATCCAAAGGATTGAAAGGTTCGTCCTGAGATATATGGATATATTCAATACCCATTTCTTCTTCTTCGTTGTTTGCTATATCTCGCATATATTCAAACAATTCAACATGAGCAACACCACCAAGACTCATCTTCTTGTAAGATAATGCATTCATATCTTCAGTTTCACATATTTCCCCAACAACACCTTTCTCTTTGACAACAGGATGTGCTTCATTAATAATCAGCTGCAAAAATCTTGGATACATGAGGAATTTGAATCTTTTGCCTCTCTGCAAATTAAAGATGAAGCCCTTCATAATCCATCTTTCCAAGCTAAACCTTCGATTCATGGCTATATAAACTATTGGTGATGTTATATCAAAGGGGAATGTGTCAAACCCAGCACTCCTTCTAGACATACAGTGTTAGATGACATAGAATAGAAGCTTCCATTGTTTGCTCAGTCTAGCCCTCACAAATTGCTATTTCGAAAACACAGGAGGATGTCCCGTGTTTATGAAACACTCTTGACATTCACCAACAGTAAATTCACACATATCTCCTTCTTCATTCTCTCGCAACATCAATGCATCTCGGATAGATTCTTCAGAAACAGTGACTTGTAATAATCTTAGCAGTCTTCCAGAACTTCTTGATCAACCTCATGTATACTATAGGCTTAGCACACATGGCATATACGTATTTTGTTCTGCGAAGAAACTTGATCATCTGCTGATATCCTGATTCTTCTGGAATTGAATCATCAAGCATAGCCACAGTATTATGCTTTGGCTCATACTTTAGATTTTCCATCTGAAATCAGTTACAAATGTGTCAATTGTCAAATATATGATTAAATGATCAATAATCATAAGAAAAGTTGTCAAACTGTTGATGCTTTTGATGAAACAGTAGATAGAATGGTATATGAAAACAGTTGTTAAAGCAATTTGTGGGTTTCAAACTTGTTTAGACAATGTTAACACACATATCACACGAACTGTTATATCCATCGTTCTTAACAAATTTGGGTGATTAAAATTTTGTTTGAAATCAAAATATTCATTGTTCTTAACAAATCTTAGTGATTAAAATTTTGTTTGAAATCAAAGTCTCAGTTTCATGATTTGATGAATAAGACTCAAATAGAAACATGATTTAGCATTACATGACAACACTTGATAAACAATTTCATGATATTAACACTTAAACAAAATCTCTATTTCAAGTTCATCAATGGTGGTTTTGGTCATTTCAAAATTTGTGAACGATTAGGTCCAGATTCAAGTTTTTGTGAAGATTAATTGGTGAATTTGATTGATTAACAGTAAGATTTTAACTTTAAAACAACAAAATTTTCAATTTTGGTCTTAAAATCAAAGTGACGGTTCAAGGGTCATGTTACTGTTCATCGATAATCAACACATTTTTGGGTTTATGATGACATAAATTGGTGAAAACGATGATGAATCATGTCTCATATACCTCTATTAATCTCACAAACAAGATATAGAACAAGTGATTTGAACAGGGTATGGACGGGTCAACTCCGTGTAAAATGAAGTCGGTTGAAGAATGATGAAATGATTCTAAGTGTGTGAAAAAGAGTATTTATATGATGTGTTAACACGGCTGATTATTAGGTTAAAAAGTTAGACGGGTCAAACTTTTAGATGGGTCAACACATATAAAACACCCTTAGACGGGTCATATACTGTTCAGGCGGGTGAACATGTATGGACGGGTCACTAGATGAATTATTAACAATTTCAATTCTAAAACACTCAGTTGTGTCAACCACTATTGAGACGGGTCAAGTGACTCAGACGGCTAAAAAATAACACATAAAAGCATTAGTCATGTCAACAACTGTTGGGACGTGTCAACAACTGTTGAGACGTTTCAACATTTTTGAGACGGCAAGATTCATCATTTGAAACCATGGGATGTGTCAAACGGCTTAGACGTGTGAAACACTGTTGGGACGGGTCATGTTTACCAGACGTATCAACATACTTGTCGTGTCAACACTTGTGACCCAGCAGTATTCAACACATGTTCAGACAGGTCATGCACTGTTAAGACGTTTTAACTGTTGAGACGGGTCAACTATTGAGACATGTCAACATGATGTAAAGACAAGATATAATAAACAAACAGGTTCATTATTGAGACGTATCAACTGTTGAGACGTGTCAGGTGTTGAGACGTGTCAACTGTTGGGGCGTGTCAACATGATGAACCAGCAAGCACAAATAACATGAAACAACTACATCTTGACTTGTTGACTTAACCCGGCGGCACAATAACACATGAGACGGTTCAACACTTAACACAATTTCCTTTTTCCGTGATGGTTGACTTTTTCACATTCAAACTTTGACCGATTGGTCTTCTGCATTAATTGCACCTACACACTTTTTGAAAAAATTAATTAAACAAGACACGCTTATTAGGGTTTTGTTAATTAAAATTTTCAAAAGTAGCATTTAGGGCAACAATTTGCAATAAACACACACACTTTTTATTTTCATTTTCTTTTCTTTTTCTTTTGACTCGAAAAATTTTGCACAACCAATTTTTTCAATATCCCGAAGCATTTTTCAAAAGATTTTAATTACAAGACCTTGGGTTATTTTAACATGAACAATACGTATGCATTCATTAAAAAACTTGATCTTTCCATCCACCAACATATCTTTGACATTTTTCATTTTCTTTTTGGATTTTGTAAGTCAAACTTATTTCTCCTTGTTGGTCCCAATATCAGATTTGAATCAGTAGTTTGTGAAGAATTTGGATCAAATGACATAAAATAAGATGAACAAATGATGAATAATCAAGAACACTCATAAAAACCTCACTTTGATCTCTTTGATTTGCATCAGATTTACAATAAGTGATAAGACCCCAAATCTAGCTCATACAAGCTTAATGAAACCCTAATTGTCATTTACTATTTATAGCCTAATGACACTTTGGACTAATGACAATTAGGACCCTATAATTAGACTAAAACATGACAATTAAAATAATACAAATAAAAGACTAAAATATGTCTAAAACTAGATTAAATATATTTTGTTGACACAAAATATATTTATTACATTAACGATCCTAGACATAAAACAACTTCAACGTCTTGACTCGGTTCTTCATCTCTAACGCGCCATTTGACTTTTACGTTGACTTTGACCAGACGTTGACCTTTTTTGACTTTGACTGTGTTGATAATATTAGACTAAACTTCAGGTCCAACAATACTCCCCCATAGTCTACTATTATCAACGTCTTGCATCGTGTTCAGCACCGATAAGTCAAAAACAGTTGGATCTTCAATTTGGTAAGCTTCAGTCTTAATTTTTTGATCCAACAAAACTCCCCCAAGACTGATGCTTGCCAAATTATGTTGTTGAAGATCATTAATCTCACAAGCTCCCCCATATTGTATGCTCCCCATTTTCTGTGCATAAGATCTGGAACGGCTTTCGAACTATCTTTTCTTGAGTGCTTTAGAAGATGTAGGAGGAGGATTCCTAGCTCGGTATCTTCTGCAAACTTTGAGGAACAGGTTCTCTAGTAAGGTGCTTTGCTCAACTGATGATCGGCCATCACTTGCAGCAAATATCTGTAACACAATCACAAACAAAATCTCGAGATCTCTCATTAGATCATTTCATTAAACAAAATAAACCCGTGTTTATTTGTGTATGAAGACAAGCGAACCGGTGTCCGTTTGTGTGTGCAATTTCCCGTGAAATGCATGTGAAAATGATAACATTTTAATAGCATAACATGGAAGACTTGAAAATAATTTGAAATGAAAATCTTTTTGGATTTTTTTTTTAACTAATAAAATTTAAAAATTCTGAAATAAGAGGACGAGTCTGACAAGATCACAAATATTTTAGACAAAGTGAACACATCCCAAAAGGTACACACGACCAACAAGACTCAAGAACCCAAACATAAAATAAAATAAAATAAAAACTTCATGAAAGGATATCAGATAATGCATTTCGAGCAACCATCCAGAGAAACAAAGACTTGGCTAGATTGTCAATATGTTTGTCCATTTAAACCCATGCGTTGTTCCTTTCAACAGACAATCTGTGATGAGGTTCGATTTGAAGAAACTCTTGCAACTCGGTCCCCACAAACATCTTGGTAAAGAAACTTGTCCTATCATCAGGGTTTATAGAGCAATATGATTGACTTTGCTTGAATTTCATGAATCAAATTTTGAATATTGATCAATTTATGAGCCTCTTTTGACATTCTGCATTTTTTCATTTTTGGGAGTGGAGCTTGTCAATAATAATTCTTTTGAACACATTGCGACTTATTATTTGGGAAACTCAAATGATTAGAGCTCCAGGTCTATACCGACGTATAACAGAGGAGATAAACATTTGAGCATGCTCGGTGAATCTTCAGGTCTATACCGACGTATAACAGAGAAAATCCACCAACTCCAAGTCAATACTTCCGTATAGCAGAGGAGTTAAGCACTTTGACTCAGTACATTCTGAGGAATTAACAAGTAACTCACTCAGAGGCTTTTCTGAAGAGCAACACTAGCAGCTTTTTATTTTGTTTTGCTAACTAGAAACTCAATTCAGGGCTAGGGCGTGGGTGATTTGGGATTTTTTAGGGAAATCAAGGCCAAGATTTGACGCTCTCAACCCATTTTTGATAGGACTTGTAACTTTGTGCAGGCCAATCATGTTAAGGAGATAATCCTCATTGCCGAGTTCTTGAACTTAGTGTGATCACAGAATTGCTGTCTAATTTCATTCGGGCTGAGCCTATTGACACATCATAACACAAATCAATATCCTCCTTCAGTTGCTTATCCATACATATCTGAAACCAGTAAAAGGACACAAAATATTTACACAAAATTTTGAGCAATTGTATTCAGTACATTCATTTGAAATATTACTCCCCCAAAATTTCTATTTCAGCACAAAATTGAAATTTTCAAAAGACACAAGAGCGACCTCAAAGAGATGTGAAAACTTGATAAAAAATACAAGTAAAAATGTTAGACTCCCCCATTTTTTTAATAATTTTTTTTATAAAAATTGTTTTTTAATGTTTTCTTTTTTTTTTTTAACTATTTATAATATATAAAATAGAAATTACGAAAGAAACGCCTTCCATATTACTCTATCAAAAGATTATAAATGAGATATCAAGAAAAATGCAGTGGCTGTGAAATTAGATATGTGAAAAGCAAAGAAGGATCCAGTATGTGGATAAGATACCAAAACCATGACCTGTTTGTTCCGCCTCAAATTTGAATAAGGAACATTCTCTGTCAGTAAACCGGATTACTAACAGTCCTCCTGAAATGTTCCTGCACTCATCAACAGATTAGTTAGAAAGGGGAACCCAGGCCATCGTAGTCCTAGGCGTTCCATTTTTATTGGTGTAAAACACTTGTTTAAGCACATAACTTGTTCTTGTATCAATTATCTTTTCCTCTTTCTTTTTAATTTGCCAAATTTGTTTAGGTTCAAACATTTTCGATTTGAAAGAGTTAAATTTGGAAATCATTTTCTGTTTAAGACCCAAGGAAAAAGGAATTGGTTTTGATGATTTTGTCATATTCATCTTTGAATCATGTGAAACCGGCTTCACATGAGAAGGTAGGGATGGAATGTTCGTCATCCGGCCATTCAAAGATGTATGATTATTAACTTGAAATTCAAATAAACAAACATGTTTACCTTTACCATGTGGAGGATTCTTTCTAGATTCTGATCCGGAGAAGCAAATCTGTTTGCCTTTACCGTCCGAAGCATGTCCTTTTGGGCATTTCTTGAGCACATGATCATCCTTTCCACACTTGAAGCAAGCCTTGAATGGCTTTTGATGCTTGACTGGCTCGTGTGGAGCAGCTGGGGGTGGAGCTTTCTTTGAGCTTGATGCTACTTGTTGGAAGACTTGTGGCTTCTTATGTTGAGTAGTGAAAGATGAACAGATCTGTGGCTTCTTTTGTTGAGTTGTGGGTTGTTGGATGGGAGATGAGATCTTCACTTGCTTGTTCTCAACTCTTTTACAAACTTGAGATATGATGGACAGAGGTGAAGTCTTCTTCTTTTGAGCTCTGGATGGAAGATTGACTTGTCTTGCAGCTGGAAATGAGATCCTGATTTGACTTGATTCAGGTTTTGGAAGCATTTTAGATTTGACGGTTGCAGGTGACATCTTGATCTTTGAATCTCCGAGACTCTCCTTTGTCTTTGATTCATCATCTGAACTTGTCCAGTCTTCAATAAGTACCTCTGCTTCCAACGGATCTTGATTGATGGGAATTGAGTGTGTTGATGTAGTTGCAGCTTGATGATTAAGTGATTTCTGAATTATCTCTTCCTTCTCACTCTTGACAGGCTCAAACATAGGAATTTCACATGCTTTAAACTTATCAAAGAAGTTAGAAGTAACAACCGTTACAGGATTAGAAACAACAGGGACTGAGCAATCATTAGCTTGACTGTCAGTACCCATTTTACTATATCCCATACCAGTCGAAGAATCATAATCATCTCGCACCTCCTTCAGATTAACTCCCTCTAAACCTGCATGCAAACTGTTAGATTCTTGTTCAAACAAATCATTTTTAGGATGGGGTTTTGGTGTAGGTGAATAACACAAAGTGAATGGAGGCGGAAAAACCGTCTGAGTATCTGTGTCATACCCAACCCCATCTTTTACCCTAGCCCCCCTTTTTTTTGAAGCAAGTTCATTCATTTTCATACTAGCAACAGACCACTTGTCAAGTTTGGTTTGAAGTTTTGTGGATTCAAACTGTGCTAATATGAGTCTTTCACTTAAAAGATTTATTTCGATGTTTCTTGCATAAAGATTTCTTTTCAAAAGATCAATTTCAGCCAAAGCTTCATTGAGTTTTATCGAAAAAGAAACTTCATTCTTTTTAAGTTCTGTATTTATGGTGGTTAATTCAGCTTGATTTGTTAACAAAAGTCTATTAGCTTTATACACACCAAATAGACGAACTCTGCATTCAGATGAACACATGTCTTGAACTGTCTCATAAGAAAGTCCCATAACGACTTTTTCAACAGCAAGGGCTTTATCGCAGTTGCATACCCTTGTGTTTCTTTTGCTTTCCTCTTCCTTTTCCTTCAGCATCTCTTCATCCTCAGCTCTCTTCTTTCCTTCATCATCTTTCAAACTTTCTTCACATTCCTCTTCACGTTTACTCTTCCCCTTTTGAACATCCTCAATCTTTGTCATTAAAGCATAGTTGATTTGACTCTGAACCTCTCCAATCTCAATCTTATCCTCAGTACAAACATTTCTCCTAGTCCTCTTCATAAACCGATGTGCTCTCACAGTTAATGATTTTATTTGCAATTTTAAATCCTCTTCTTCCATATCATCATCATAACTAACCTTCAACTTATTTTCTTTCACAGTCTCCTCGATTTCAGCAGGCGAATCGGAATCGGTTACCATCGATTTCAATTTTTCCATCATCTTAAACGGTTTGTAATCAGATTTGCTAATCATAGATGAAATGAGAGCAACATTCGGTGTGTTGGTTTGTGGTTGGATCATTGCTTCAAAAAATTCCTTTCTTTTAATATCCAACTCAAAAGATTTCAACTTGTCGATCACATCCAACAGCTTGTAATCTGAAAACATTTTCTCTTTCTTAAGATTTTTAACATGAAAACTCCATTCTGGTGGAAGGGATTCAAAAAGCCTTTGAATTTGTTCATAATTTGTGAGTTCAGGATCATGCTTCTTCAGGTTACTTGCCACCATCACAAATCGATCGAGAACCACGGGCATCCTTTCATTCTTTAAAACTGCAAAATTATCAAACCGGCTTTGTGCCATTGTGAGATCATTAGATTTAAAGGAGTTAAAAAGTTCTGCATAAGCCATTTTAAAAATTTTGCAATTAAATCCCGCTCTTGAAAAATAATATTTTTTCAAAAAAAAGATTAATTTTCCCAAAAATAATTTTCCTAAAAATTAAGAGTATTTCTCCCCCGGGAAAATTACTTTTTCATTTCAAACAACTCGCCCCAAAAGATAAAAAATGAATTTGAAAGTATCCGGCCACTGACAAAAATATTTCAACTTAAATGACAAAATTTTGGCCCAAAGAATAACCACAAATATACCCGGCCAAGATAAAATATTTTGGTCTCAACTGAAAAAATATTGATCTCAACTGACAAAACTTTGGTTCACTCTACACTTCCCAAATGAAATTTTTAAATTTATAAGACCTGACCCCTTGAGACGACTAAAAAACAAGTTGAAACCAACTCCAACAAGGACCGCCCAATTTTTAAAATGTTAACACCCGGCGAGAACTGAAGACGTTTTCAACTCAGTTGACAAAAATTTGACAAAAGTAAGTTGACATCAACTGACGAAAAATTGGTCTCAACTGACAAAACTTTGGCCCAAAAATTTAAAACGCAAACTCCCGGCCGATGACGTCACTTTTCAAAATTTAATGACGAGTTTAACGAAAACGCCCATAAAATTTTAACTATAAAACCCGGCGAAAAAATACGAAACCGACTTCAACAGTTATGGCCCAATATTTAAAAACGATACCACCCGGCCAATCAGCACTTTTCTTTATAAACTTTTGACTCACTCTACACGCCTCAAAAATTAAATTTTCTAATATCCGACTCTTGAGACGTGTCTTATAAAGAAAATTTAAACATTAACTCTCGATCTGTATAATGACAACCAAGACCCGACCTATCTCAAAAATTCGTTAAATTCCAACACAATTAAACAATAGCAACCCAAAAAATCCACTTTTTTATGTTTTGTTTCAGTTTAAAGATCCGGTCCCCTTTTTTTTTGTTTAAAGCATGCTTGCTTGATTCAAACATTATCCATACAACTCTCTCTCTCACGTTAAACATACACACACAACTATTCTATCTTCTTTCTTCATAAGCATAAACCACAACACCAACATCAACCAACTGTTGCTGCTGCTTCCATCTTCAACGACACAAACAATCATAGCAGCACAACATCAACAGCAGATTCACACACACACGCACAAATCTTCTTTTGTTTTCTTCTTGATTCGGTTCTAGCAAGAACAAGAACAACGTGATCTGTTGCTTCTTCCTCTTCGATCTCAAGATCTACAACATCATCTGCAACACAAACTCAACATCCACATTTCTGCTGCTTCATTCTTCTTGATCTTTTGTTTGATTAAACACATAACAACATCCGATCGGCCTGTTTTTCCTTGTTCTTGTTCACGTCTCAAACAACACTCACACGAACACTTGTTGCTGCTGCTATAACAACATACAACAACATCAACACAACAGCGACACACAACATCAACTTTCTTCTTCGTTCCTTTTTTTTAATAGATCTCACGAACAATGTGGGTGATGGTTACGATTATGGTTTTGAAATGGTAGTCTGGTAAGGTTATTGCTGGATGATGTGGTGGACGGAAATGGGTTTTGATTATGGTGGTGGTTATTGTAAACAAACTCAGATCTAAAAGTGTTTATGGTATTAATATTTTGTGTGTATTATTCAATTGAGAGATCCCATTATATAGGGAGAGATTACATCGATAAACTAGGAAATAGATCAACACAAAATATCTTCTTAATAATTCAAATCTACTCTAAATATATCCGCTAATATTCCCCCGTAGTTGAAGCGGTAGTTGAACGAACGCGTAAACTAGATCTGAATTCTTGAAACAGCTTACGCGATAGCCCTTTGGTAAAGATGTCAGCATACTGAGCGGAAGAAGGAACATGAAGAACACGGATGTGGCCCAAGCGAACTTTCTCACGAACAAAGTGTATATCGATCTCAACGTGTTTGGTTCGTTGATGCTGAACCGGATTGTGAGACAGATACACGGCAGAAACATTATCACAATACACAATCGTTGCTTTCTGTAGAGGCACGTGTAACTCAAATAGAAGGTTTCGTAACCACGATGTCTCCGCCACGGCGTTTGCAACGCCCTTGTACTCTGCCTCGGCGCTGGACCGAGAAATTGTAGTCTGGCGTTTGGATGACCAAGAGATCAGGTTATCCCCCATAAATACACAATAACCAAATGTGGACCTTCGCGAATCAGGGCAACCCCCCCAGTCTGCGTCTGAATAGGCCGTAAGCGACCTAACTTTAGAGGGGGTAATCTATATTCCATAATCCAACGTACCACTCAAATAGCGCAAAATGCGCTTCATAAATGCAAAATGTGAATCACGAGGGGCGTGCATGAACAAACAAACCTGTTGTACTGCATATGTGATGTCCGGTCGTGTGAAAGTCAAATATTGTAGTGCCCCAGCCAATGCGCGATAAAGCGTGCCATCTGGTAATAAGGCACCGTCTGTGGCGCTATGTTTTGAGGCTGTATCCGCTGGGGTAGCACAGGGCTTGCAATTGGTCATGTTTGCGCGATGTAGAATGTCTCTGGCATATGAAGACTGAGATAAAAACAACCCTTTATTGCTACGTGTAGCTGTAATCCCCAAAAAATGGTGCAAAGGACCCAAATCGGACATGGCAAATTCTCTAGATAGAGTTCGAATGATTGAATCTAGTAGTTGCACATTAGATGCAGTGAGAACAATGTCATCAACATACAGAAGTAAATACGCCCTTTCATTGCCTCGATTGTAGATAAACAAGGAGTTATCAGATGTACTCTTTTGAAACCCATGCGCACATATGTAGTTATAAAAACGAGTGTACCAAGCACGAGGCGCCTGTTTCAGACCGTAAAGAGACTTCTTTAATCGACATACATGATGCGGATGTTGTGGGTCAACAAAACCTGGAGGTTGGTGCATGAAAACAGTTTCTTTAAGATCCCCGTGTAGGAACGCATTTTTCACGTCAAGTTGATGTATTGGCCATGATTGCGAAACTGCCAAGCTTAACACTGTATGAATTGTGGCTGGTTTCACAACAGGGCTAAAAGTATCATCACAGTCCACACCCACCATCTGTGATTTCCCATTAACAACCAACCGTGCTTTATACCGTTCAAGAGAGCCATCCGATTTAAATTTGTGTTTGAATAACCACATGCACCTGATTATTGGGTGGTTATCTGGTCGTGGTACCAACTCCCATGTATCATTAACCTGTAAAGCTTTAAATTCATTTGTCATGGCATCAAACCAATTAGGATCCGACCGGGCATTATGGTAGTGTTTTGGGACGGGAGAAATGTGGGATACGTTTATAAAACCCTAAAAAACCCAAAACCACCATAGCCATCACCTTCCATTGTTGTCACGATGACAGTAGATAGTCCAGAATCTTCCTCCAAAAACGAAACCACCAAAAACACCCTCCATCCTGCTTACACCGTAACCAACATAAATAATAAAGTCCGAACCCTAGATGGTGTAAAAATCGGTTACTCTAAATGGGTACAGCTTTTTCAACTGCAAGCCAACGCATTCAAGGTGATGGATCATATTGATGGAACAAAACCTCCTAAGGAAGCGGATGCAGAATATAGAGATTGGTTCCATCTAGACTCGTTAGTCTTGCAGTGGATTTATAGCACTATCTCTGATGAACTGTTGGGTCGTGTACTTGACAAACAAATCACCACAGCTCGTGGTGCTTGGACCAAGATCGAGTCAATTTTTCTCAACAACAAAAGTTCTCGAGCAGCAGCGTTACAGTATGCCTTCACCAATCTTCAATTGACATCGTGCCCGTCTTTGGATGTTTACTGTCAAAAGCTACAGGATTTGGCCAACCAACTTGGGGACGTAGACCACCCCGTAAGTGAGTCAGATCTAGTCTTACAATTAGTCAGAGGTTTGCCAAAAGAATACGATGTCGTCGGAGCCATGATTAACCAACAAAGCCCTACATGGGATGATGCTAGAAACATGCTTGATTTGGAACATCAACGCCAACATCACCAGAACAGTTCATCGGCTGCTGTGATGGTCGCACCAGGAGAACGTCATCACCAAACCAACAGCTCCACCAATAAGAACTCGAACAACAGCAACACCAACCACAACCCCAATTACCTTGGCAAAAATTACGATCCAAACTTTCAAGCAAATCGGGGACGAAACTACAATAACCGCGGTCGTGGGGGTCGCACCCAACGTGGTCGGGGTGGTCAAGGTCAACAACATCAGCAACACCCATGGAATGGTTATGGCGGCCAGACTCAAGGTATAAATCAATGGATGCCCCCACCTTCACCCTACCCGACCACACAAAACAGTAACAATGGGCGCTGGCCCAATATGTTGCAGCAACCATCAGCCCAATATGCTGTTGGCCCAAGTGCTAATGGTAATTGCTTTGCTGCTGGCCCAAGTCTTAATGGGCATAATTCTGGTTTTAATTATGGCCCACCTGGATATAATAGTTTTGGCTCAAATGATGCAGCAGGTCCATCTCGCTTCCTCGGATCAAAATTGGTACATGGATACGGGCGCATCTTCACACCTCACTTCGGACCCAGGTAAAATTTCTACAAAATTATCTTCTTGTCCTTTAAATTCAATTTTTGTAGGCGATGGTAAGTCCATACCAATACTTGGATCCGGCCATAATACCTACCCCACCCCAAACCGCACCTACATCCTAAATAACATTCTCTACACACCAGATATCATTAAAAATTTGTTGTCTGTTAGAAAGTTTACCATTGATAATAATACAACAGTTGAATTTGACCCATATGGTTTCACTGTGAAGGATCTCAAGACTGGAGTTCATCTTTCACGCCACAATAGTTCGGGGGAGCTTTACCCATTCACACCGTCATCAAATCCCTATGCTTGTGTTACTTCAAATCAAGATCAATGGCACAATCGGCTAGGCCACCCTGGGGAATCCACTTTAATTTTATTACGTAATCGTTTTTTTCTTCCATGTAATAAGACATCCGTTTCATCATTATGCCACTCTTGTCAAGTTTCAAAGAATAAAAGGTTACCATTTTATGATTCCACGTCTTTTACCATTAGACCTTTTGATATCATACATTGTGATTTGTGGACTTCCCCCATCCCAAGCAACACAGGTTTTAAATATTACATGGTGCTAATTGATAACTTTACCCACTTTGTTTGGGTATATCCTCTCAAATTTAAATCTGAAGCCTTCAAAAATTTTGCAAAATTTCACCGCTATATTAAAACTCAATTTAACTGCAAAATTAAATCTTTTCAGTGTGACTTAGGTGGTGAGTTTGATAATAATGAGTTTAAATCCTTCGCCGCCAAACATGGCCTTGTTTTTCGTTTTTCATGCCCCCAAACGTCCCAACAAAACGGACGTGCGGAACGCATGATACGTCGCATTAACGACATCATTCGCACGTTACTCTCACACGCTCACCTACCGCCGTCATTCTGGGTCGAGGCCCTTCACACCGCCACCTACCTTCATAACATTTTACCAACCAAACGCTTGAATTTCTCAACTCCACATTATGCTCTTTATTTTCGTCATCCAGCATACGACCACTTACGAGTCTTTGGTTGTGCGTGTTACCCCAACACTTACGCCACTGCTCCTCACAAACTTTCTCATCGTTCCATGAGATGCATCTTTCTTGGGTATCCTCCTGATCACCGCGGCTATCGGTGCTACAATCAAGTCACAGGAAAAGTTATTATATCTCGTCATGTTGTTTTTGATGAAACTTCCTTCCCGTACACCGACCCACCTCCTCTGGACCTTGGGGGTTGGGCTAGAAGTGGGCTGTGAGGTGGTGGGAGGCGGTGGATTAGGTAGTGAAGTAGGCTGAGAGGAAGTAGGGGGAGTGGGCTGTGGTGGGTTATTAGTTGGTGGAGGTGGGACGGGCTGGGCTGTGTGTTGGTTAACGGGTTGGGCTGTAGAGAAAGTGGGCATGTGATAGGTGGTGTACGGTTGTGTGTCATCAAGAAAGGTGTAAACGTTAGGTGGAGGTGGATCTTTAAACGGAAAGGAGGACTCGTGAAAGACAACGTGTCGAGAGATCAAAACGTTACCGGTGCTTTGGTCATAGCACTGATAGCCCCGATGGTCTGGTGGGTAGCCAAGAAAAATGCATTGTACCGAACGTGGGGCAAGTTTGTGTGCCATGGTGGCGGAGGTGTTTGGATAACACGCACAGCCGAAAACACGGAGATGATCGTAAGATGGATGTATACGGTAAAGGGCATAGTGTGGGGTGGAGAAGTTTAGTCTTTTTGTTGGTAAAATATTGTGAAGGTATGTTGCGGTGTGTAGTGCTTCGACCCAAAAAGTTGGTGGTAGGGAAGCGTGGGATAAAAGGGTGCGGGTTATGTCGTTGAGACGACGGATCACTCTTTCCGCCCTACCATTTTGTTGGGACGTTTGAGGACATGAAAACCGGAAAACGAAGCCGTGTTGAGCGGCAAAATTTTTGAATTCGTGGTTATCAAACTTGCCACCGAGGTCGCACTGGAATGCCTTGATTTTGTAATTAAATTGTGTAAAGATATAACGATGAAATTTGACAAAATTGGGAAAAGCATCAGATTTATATTTGAGTGGATAAATCCACACGAAGTGAGTATAGTTATCAATTAACACCATGTAATATTTAAAACCTGTTTTGCTTGGGATGGGGGAAGTCCATAAGTCACAGTGGATAATATCAAATGGTTGATAAGTAACAGACGTAGAATCATAAAATGGAAGCCTTTTATTTTTAGCAATTTGACAAGATGTGCAAAGGGATGAATCAGTAGCTTTATGACATGGAATGTAAGAACGACTACGTAATAAATGTAAAACTTGTTCTCCTGGATGACCAAGACGGTTGTGCCATTGATCCAATGTGCTGGTGACAAAAGCAGAGGAAAGAGTTGCGGCAGTGAAGGGGTAGAGGTCTCCCGTGCTATTGTGGCGCGAAAGAAGAGCTTCCGTCTTGAGATCCTTCACAGAAAAGCCATACGGGTCAAAAGCAACAATGGTTTGGTTATCAATTGTGAACTTACGGACTGAAAGAAGGTTTTTAATAATATCTGGTGTTAAAAAAACGTTTCGAAGATTATATGGGGTGTGAGATGTGTGGTGTGGCCGGATCCATGAATTGGTATTGAGTGTCCATTACCAACGAAAATAGAACTTACAGAAGTAGATGATAATGGGGTAGAGATTTTACCTGGGTCATATGTGAGATGCGAGGAGGCTCCGGTATCCATGTACCACGGATCGTTGGATGCAAGGTTCATTTGCTGCAGTGCATGTGCCAGCGCAGCCGGGCTGTATTCGGAGAGACCCGCAAACTGCCCCCCTGATGGGCCTGCTCCAAAACCTGGTGGGCCATGTTGGGCCGAATTCACAGAACCCGCAAACTGCCCCCCTGGTGGGCCATGACCTGCAAAGTGGGCTTGGTGACCAAAGTTATTTCCTGGATTACGTGTGCCTGCCGAAGTGGACCACTGTTGTTGCTGTGGGCCCTGATTATTCCACCCCCAAAATTGCCACTATTGTGATTGTTTTGCCATGATTGAGCAGGGTACGGTGATGGAGGAATGTTCAAATTATTATAATTATTATTTTGCCATGATTGAGTTTGATTTGCATTATTATTGTTACCACGACCACCACGCTGGTTTCGACCATTACCTCTTCCGCGGGAATTATGACCTCGGTTCGCCTGGTAGTTTGGATCATAGTTACGTCCTTGGTAGCCGTTGGTACGAGTGGTGTTGTTGGGACGTTCTGCTTGTGGGGCATAACTGTAGCTGAGGAATTTTGACGCGCGCTTTGTCGCTGCTGTTCCAGATGTATCATATTACGCGCGTCGTCCCACGTGGGTGCCCCTTGGTTAATCATGGCGCCCACGACATCAAACTCTTTCAGCAGACCACGTACCAACTGCAACACAAGGGCTGCTTCGCTGACTGGGTGGCCCACATCACCTAGTTGGTTTGCAATGTCATGTAACTTCTGACAGTATGCATCCATGGATGCACATGCGGTCAACTGTAAGTTTGAGAACTCATATTGCAACGCCGCGGCTCTGGAGTTTTTATTGTTTGTGAAAATTGTTTGTACCTTAAGCCACGCACTCCGTGCACTAACGCCGCTTGGTACAAGAATTCTAGCAAAGAGCTCATCCGAGACAGTGTTGTATATCCACTATAGAACCAGATAATCAATCTGTTGCCATTCAAGGTAATCATCATCAGTTTCAGCAGGTGGTGGCGTACCGTCTATGTGGTCGATCACCTTGAATGCCTTGGTTTGTATTTCGAATAGCCTGGTCCATTGAGAATAGGTGTCTTTAATGCCGTCAAGTGTACGAACCTTGGTTTGGATGTTTGTGATGGTGTACGCAGGGTGTAGTGATAATGGTTTGTTGTTAACTTCGCTGGTAGAGGGGCTTTTGCCGGAGACTTTGCTGGGGTCGTTATTAACCATGGTGTGCCGATCGTAACCGGTGATGTTTTTAGGTGAGAGGTGACGGCAGGTTTAAGGTTTGATTTAGGGTTCGATTGATTTAGGCTCTGATACCATAAAAGTGTTTATGGTATTAATATTTTGTGTGTATTATTCAATTGAGAGATCCCATTATATAGGGAGAGATTACATCGATAAACTAGGAAATAGATCAACACAAAATATCTTCTTAATAATTCAAATCTAGTCTAAATATATCCGCTATTAAGATCTGCTCTTGTACGAACGGATCTGCTCTTGTACGAACAGATCTGTCTACTGGTTGAGGTAGACGGTTATGGTTGTAGGGTTGAGTGTCGGGTTTGGGTTATGGTGTTAACGGGTTAGGGAAACGGGTCGGGTCAAACTTAGGGTTTCGGGTTAGGGTAAGGATGTAGTTCGGGTTTGGGTTTTGGTGTATGGATCTAAGGTTTGGGTTTTGATTTCGGGTATGGTTTTAGTTAGTTGCTGGTGTTGGTTGTTTTAATTGTTTGTTAGTTTTGGTTTGATGTTTGTGTGATTGTTGGTGAAGAAAAGGTGTCAAGAAATGGTTATTGTCTCACAGATCTGGTCTAGTGTCGCATTTACATGAAGCTGTACTTTCGACACTATGTCGAAGCAGTACTGTCGCATGGGATGATGAACTTTCGTTCAATATGTGGTGTAGTGTCGCAAAATGAAGATTTCAACTCCCAAAAACACCAAGAACACACACACACAAGTGTGTGTGAGACAAAACACTCAGATCTGGAAATTTTCTTCTATTTTCTTACTGATCTGAGTTTGTAGATTTCAAATGTGTTGTTGTAATCAACAGATTTGATGAGTGTTGATGAAGATCTGTTGATTTTAAACTCAGATCTGGTTTCTCTCTCTAAAAACCCATCAGATCTGGTTTCTCTCTCTACAATTTCTTCTACTCATTCTTCAAAATCGGTAATCAATCTTCATAAACATGATTCAGATGGATCTCTATTAGGCTCTAATACCATTTGTTGGTCCCAATATCAGATTTGAATCAGTAGTTTGTGAAGAATTTGGATCAAATGACATAAATAAGATGAACAAATGATGAATAATCAAGAACACTCATAAAAACCTCACTTTGATCTCTTTGATTTGCATCAGATTTACAATAAGTGATAAGACCCAAAATCTAGCTCATACAAGCTTAATGAAACCCTAATTGCCATTTACTATTTATAGCCTAATGACACTTTGGACTAATGACAATTAGGACCCTATAATTAGACTAAAACATGACAATTAAAATAATACAAATAAAAGACTAAAATATGTCTAAAACTAGATTAAATATATTTTGTTGACACAAAATATATTTATTACATTAATGATCCTAGACATAAAACAACTTCAACGTCTTGACTCGGTTCTTCATCTCTAACGCGCCATTTGACTTTTACGTTGACTTTGACCAGACGTTGACCTTTGTTGACTTTGACTGTGTTGATAATATTAGACTAAACTTCAGGTCCAGCACTCCCCTAAACTTTGAAATTTCTTGAAATTTTTAAGTTTACAAGGATTGTCGACATCTCATTAAAGATTCCACATGCCTGCACACATAAATTAAATACGAATGCAATGCAACTAATCTATAGACCGCAGAGAGATCATACCAAGAATAATCTAAACATGTTTTAGATTTTGAAATAGACATTTGACTTGTGTTTACTTGAGTGATGATATGAAAACATACCAATTAGCTCGAGTTGGCACACTTACTTTTTCAGTATAATGACTTATGTGACCCACATGTATACATATATCAAGTTATTTCCTTATCAAAACAAACCAGAATGTACTATAATAGATACCTGGTCACTTACAATATAATCAATGAGGAATGGGTTTTCTATCTTATTGGATTTGATCCACTTTGGGATTCTTTTTTAATTCCTTTTTGGAATTATCTTTTGCTTATGTTCCCTTTGGGAATCTTCTTAAATTCAATTTCGGAGTTTTGGTGATGGTCCACTTTGGGACTCTTTTCTGTTCCACATTGGGAATCTTTTGCTGCACCTTGAAGTGTTCCAGGTTTGTAGCTTATTACAACAAAGGAGACTTCGTGTGAGACTTTAGGTCTGTGGTCACCACAACAAAGAAGGTCATAGATGCGGTTCATCACACTGAATCATATTGCATCTGTCACACCCCGACCAATTAAATAAATAAAAGGCAGATAATCGTCGAGACGTGAGTGTTAGGGATTGCTCATAGCCACATGACGCTACAAATTAGAGTTTTAAACAAGCATGCATTACCAAATTAAATATTACAATTTGTCCACAAGTTTGGCAAATCACAAATGACATAGCTAATAATTGTTCATTGATTTAAAATTTAGCTAGGTCCAAAAGCCTATGGTGATCATGATCCAAAGCTAGCCTTAAACCTTGGTATTCCCTGAAACATGTTAGAAAATAATGACAACATAAAAATGTTGGTGAGTTCACATAGTTAAATACATAGCTAATAGTTTATAGATCACAATGGTAAGCGATTCCATGTCCACAAAGGTTAGTGCACATATGTAACAACACGTACGGTCTCAAGCATACAATCAAGCCTCAACAATATAAAAACGTAGTATATGATCAGCTGAGTAAAATTTGGTTCCTTCAATGAACTAGAATGCATCATTGAAGAGCCGGACTTAGCATCGGCTTTAGCACCAAAAAGGCTTGTCAGGCCCTTAGATCTAATACGTCGCTGGGCTAGCAATAGTTAATGATTGTATCGATCATAAAATAGAACACCACATGTATACATAAAGCACAACCAAGACATAAATGGAATCACATAGTTGATAAATAGATTTAGTGCATGTGGTGTATTTAAATAATATAACATGTTTCACCCCAAAAGTGTATAAATATAAAAAGGGGTATGTAAACTCACATTAATCGGCTCCAAAATCTACTCAAGAAAATATATGGTGGAAGCTGGAAATAACTCTCGGTAGCTTATCCTATTAATCGAACATAAAGATTTTAGTCCATATGTGGTTTCGAGATCGTACGAGTCAAATTTTTACTTTTAGTTGGTTTGCGAAATAGTTATGAACGTTGGTATATTTATAAAGTTTTCATAAAAAGGTTAAATGTTATTTATTTGTAAATAACCTACCTTTAAAGATTGTTGTCATTACAAGTCGTTTACTTGATTTTTTACAAATACGGTATGACATTTAAGTGGATTTTTAGTTTTTTTAAATAGTGGACGAAACAAGTTTATGTGTCTAATTTTATATAAATGATACTTACAAGGGTTAAAAATGAGTATTTTTGGTTAAGTGTACATTCACAAGATTTTTATAAAAAAATATATACATGTTTTGTTACTTGGTTTTATAAAGTTTTTAGAGTTAATATTTATGAATGAAAACTTTTGGGTTTTTAAGACATAAAAATGATAAAAATATAATATTTACATGTTTAGTGGGTAGTTTAAACACTTAAAAATGTGAGTTAGAGGTCAAAATACAAAATAAACAAAAAAAAACGGGTTCTAAGACTCGAACCCGTGACCTTCCGTGTATTAACATATGCACCCAGCCACTTGAGCTGGGTGACTAACCCATATATACCCGAAACTTAAATATTTTATCGTTTGGTTGTTTTGAAAATATAAAGCATTAATATGGTTTTTAAATAAAAAGGTAGGGGTATGCCTGGCCGTGACTCGAACCCGTGACCTCTATGAAGTTTTGTAATGCACCCAGCCACTTTGAGCCCTTGATGCGTGATTTTTACTTCGGGTTTGCGATTTCTGGGTATGGGTTTTGTTTGTGATATGTTTGTGTGTGTGTGTGTGTGTGTTTAATTGAAAAATGGTGAGGTCTAGATAAGGTTTTGTTCTTGGTTATTGAGTTCGGCCGAAATGAAGAAAAAGGATGGTTTCAAACCAATTTCTTGTTCAATTGCACGCAAATTACTCGTTTGATGTTAGCTATGGACAGATTAAACACGTTATTACCCGAATGGGTCTGATTTTAGGCTGAAAATTGGTTGAAGATTTCGAGTATGGTGAAGAGAGGTGGAGGGTTACTGTTGACGTGAAGGAGGAGGAAGGAGGAGAAAGTTGTTTGGCTTTTTTACACTTTTGGTCCCCCATCTTTGCATACTTCTTCTTTTTTTTTTTTTGGTTGTTAACAAGCATTATTATTATTACCTTGATAAATTTTGTTATTGTTATTGCTATTATTATTATTGTTAGCGTTTTTCACTTGCTAAATTATTTATACAATAAGTTTCATAAACTTCAAGTACTCGATATTAAAAAAAAAAGTCAAATTTCGTAAATGTTACAGCATCATTACCCGGTATGTTAGAGTAACATAACTAGCAGTTCATCAAAAGAGATATCTTAGGACATGTATGACAATGGAACGTTACACAAAGACCATTAGTATTGAAATTTGTCAACAATGAACCTACTTTTCCAGTTTAATTGCCTGAGCTGTCTAGCACGTCAATTAACACATATCAGTCTTTATTATTGAAAATAATGTATCAGACAACACCTAGTGTAGTTATCATTTCTCACAATGCAAGTCAGATTCTTATGAAATGATGTTTCTTTTCTGTTTTCGTTTTTCTTTTACAATGCAAGCACACACACACATAACATAAGAAAAAAGACATGAGAATCAAAAAATTAAATCGACTTATTATATTTTTGGTTTTTCAAGTTTTCTGATTTTATATTTTTTTTTCTTGAGAAAAAGAATTAATCATGGTTGATTAATCCTGTGGATTGGACTAAGAATTCAAATCGTCCTGACAAGAAGGATTTTGTAAACAGATATGGTAGTTGTTTGTCGGTACGAACTTTAATCAAAATTATTAAACCTTTTTCATAGTTATCTCTTAGAAAATGGTAACGGATTTCAATATGTTTTGTTTTTGAGTGTTGGACATGACTAGCAGTAATGAACATTGCAGCAGTATTATCTATGTAGATAGGAGTTTTGAGAAAATTAAACCCGAAGACAAGAAATTGATTTTGAAGCCATAAAAATTGAGAACATCCTGCCAATGCAGCAATGTACTCTGCTTCTGTAGTAGATACTGAAACACTGGTCTGCTTTTTGCATTGCCACGAGACAAGTCGAGGACCTAGAAACTGACACCCACCTGTGGTTGATTTCCTGTCAAGAGCACAACCACCATTAACTCTCAGAATAACTATATAATTCAAAATTGCCTTCATAAGGATACCATAAACCGAGATTAGGTTTCCCTTTGAGATATCTGAATATACGTGTGACGACGATTAGATGCGACTCTTTAGGATCTGATTGATATCTGACACATACACATATAGCATACATGATGTCTGGCCTTGATGCAGTAAGATTCATCAGTGAACCGATCATTAACCTGTATAATGTTTGATCAAAAGATTTGCCTTTTGGATTAGGTTGGATCTTGCAGTTCACATCAGATGGAGTTCTAATAGTCTGACAATCTTGCAACTTGAACCTCTTCAACAATTTTCAACATACTTCGATTGATTGATAAAGATTCCATCTGCAGACTGTTTAACTTGTAATCCAATGAAGAAATTGATCTCCCCTATAGAACTCATCTGAAATATGGATTTCATGATTTCTTCATACTCTTTGCACATGGACGGACTTGTTAATCCAAAGATGATATCATCCACATACACTTGAACACACAGTAGATCTTCATTTTCCCGCTTCATGAATAAAGTCGGATAAATCTAACCTCTGGTATAACCATGCTCTAGTAGATGTTTTAATAACGTCTCGTACCAAATCCTTGGAGCTTGATGTAGATCGTATAAAGCTTTGCTATGTTTGTATACGCGATGCGGATACTCAGGGTCTTCAAATCTTGGAGGTTACCTGACGTACACATCATCGGTAGTAGGTCCATACAAAAATGCGCCTTTAACATCGATTTGATACACTTTAAACTTAATGAAGGATGCATAAGTAAGAAAAACACGAATTGCAACAAGTCGAGCGACCGGAGCAAACACTTCTTCATAGTCTATGCCTTCCTCCTAAGTGTACCCTTGTTCAATCAGTCTCACTTTATTTCTGACAACAATGCCACGTTCATTTGGCTTGTTTTTGTACAACCATCTGGTTCTAATAACATTTTCTCTTTCAGGTAAGTCCACTAATTTCCATACTTCTTGTTTCCTGAACTGAAGTAGTTCCTCTTGCGTTGCTTCTATCCAGCTGTTATCTTGCAATGCTTCTAAAATGTTCTTCAGTACTAATTGAGAAAGGAAACATGAGTAAAGACAGATGTTTGCTTGTTCGGTCTGGCTTCTCATCTTTCTTTGATTCAAAGGACCTATGATATGAGAGATAGGATGATTCCAGTGAACAAGAGAAGTTGGAATATCTTCACCTTGTATTTGTGTCTCCAGATTTGACTCATTCAGATTCGGTAGATCTTGGAGGATTGTAGAAGTGTGCAGAGTGAAATTAGGAACATGTTCTGGTGAATTGATGAAGTAATCGAGAGATTCCGGAGTAGATTCACCATTCGGATCTGATGATGGTTGTGAATGAACAGATCCACCATCATTAGGAGAAATTTGTGGATTTTGCATATCTGCTTCATTGTTTGATTCCTGATCTTCTTGAGAAATAGATGGACCTTGTGATTGATTGGAAGATTCAACATGCGGATCGTGAAAAGACATGAACGGATACTCAGAATTGAGATCATCATCATCATTGTCTGAATCATCACTGAAAGATCCTAAATCTCCTAGTTGCTTCTTTGATTTTCCTAAAAGTCAAACAAGTTAGAGTTGAAAGATTTGAATAAAGAATCTAAATCAAATAACCAATCGGGACCATGAGCCACTGATGGAAAAAAGTTTCCTGAAAATTGGACGTTTACAGTTTCAAGGACAACATTCGTTCGTCTATTATACACACGGTATGCTTTAGACACGGATGAATATCCAAGAAAGAAACCGTCATCAGATTTTGACTCAAATTTACCGAGATGGTCACTTAAATTCAGAGTCGTGACAGGACAACCAAAAGCTTTCAAGTAAGAAATATTTGGTTTTCTTCCAAATAGTAACTCGTAAGGACTTTTATGTTTATCCTGAACCAATAATGTCCTGTTTTGTACAAAGCAGACGGTAGCAATGGCTTCGTCCCAGAATGTGATAGGAATTTTGGCATCTCTATCATGGATCTTACAGCTTCAATCAGTGTCCGATTTTTCCGTTCAGCAACTCCATTTTGCTTAGGGGTTCGTAGAGCACTAAACTGACGCGCAATCCCCTTTTCTGCACAAAATGAGTCCACATTAGTATTTTTAAACTCGGTTCCATTGTCACTTCTCAAGATTTTAACTTTTAATTCCAATTGATTTTCAACTTTAATTTTAAATTCTTTTAACAACTTAGCAGTTTCAGATTTGGCATGAAGAAAATAAACTCAAGAAAATCTAGTAAAATCATCGATGATGACTAAACAGTAAGATTTCTTTCCAACACTCTGGACATTTTTCGGTCCAAATAGATCCATATGTAGCATCTGTAGAGGTTTGGAAATTGAGTTTTCTAGCTTGGACTTTAAAGACATTCTATGTTGTTTTCCTTTCAGACATGCAGAGCAGAGATCAATTGTAGAGAATTTCTTCGAGGGGATTCTGACATCATGATTTCCTGACACCAATTTGTTCATGTTTCTGAAGTTGGAATGACCCAGCCGTCTATGCCATAGCTGGCTTTCATCGTTTGATGCATGTGCAATGAGACAAGTTGTTTCAGTTTCCGCATCGATTTGAGACATATCTAATTTATATACATCTCTATCTCTAGGAGCTTTAATCACAACCCACTCATTTGCAATCTTGAAACCTGGTTTGAGTATTTAGCAAAAAAAATCATCAAATAAAGTTGAATACGATTTACCACAAATTTGGGAAACACTTAGAAAATTAAAGTTCAACTGAGCACAGTAGTTGACTTTATCAAAGCTAATGATCTTATTGGATACAGTTCCTTCTCCAGTTATCTTTCCACCAGCATCTCCCCCGAATGCAACATGTGTACCATTTTTATGCTTAACTTCTTGAAGCAAGGCATGATACCCACTATCAACAGACCATGAGTTGACAAGTCTTCTTGGGCGTACCTGCATTTTCAACATTCACTTAGTTAGTGCGGTCAACCCAGGCCGAAATGGTCTTGGGTTTTCCAAATTTATCCATAACAGCGAATTGCTGATATTGTAAGTTGTTCATGTTTGGTTTAGTTAAGAGATTTGGTTGAAAGTTGTTTCTACCACTCGATGGGTTTGATTATTTTAATCTTAAAGCATGATACCTCTCCTCTAAACTAGGATCGAGGTTGTTGTTACCTTTTCTTTGATCTCCAACCATTACAGCTCTCAGCAGAAATCTGTTTGCTTGATACTACCTTGCTGGCATTTCACATAATTGATTTAATTCAGGATTGATTCTTCTAACAGGTCTCGAACCGAGAGAATGACTATTAGTTACATTTTGAAAACCAAAGGATTGATTTCGTTGAAAATTTGGTTGACTGGTCATTTCTCTTCATGAGCTTTTTCGAAAGAAACAATCAGACGTGTCATGATTACGTCTTTCATAAATATCACAAAATTTATTATAATAGCATTCTGTTGATGAATGATTTCTTTTGTTGGAGTAATGACAGTACATGTTAAAGAAACACTCGGCAGTTGCATGATTACACCGATCACATATTTCACAATACCTTTTGCTGATTTTGAACAACCTATTATTAACTTTTGATGTTGAACCAGGAGGTGATTCATTCACAATTTTGTGCGATTGAAAGTTAATTTGGTTCTTCATTGGTGAGTGTGATTGTGAGTTCTGTTTGTGTTGGTCCATAATGATCGTGATTTCAGTGTTATATTGACTTGTTTAACAACAAAACACACAAGACTTGAACAACAAAGTGTATAATAACCAAACAAACCCAATAACAAGATTAAACCATACAACCAGAGGTATACAAGCTACAAAGATGAATGATATAAGTTCCTAGCACCTCAGGTGAACCATTACACGACACAATCAGTTGGATAAGAGTTTTGTCAAAGTTGTGTAAAAGTTGTATAAACTTGAGGATAAGGTTACAATATATATCAGTCTTAGGTTCGCTGATAGATTCGCTGTAGCGAATCTATCTAGCGAACCACATAGGTTCGCTGGGCATATACAGGTTCGCCCAGTCGACACCTTAGACAAAAGCTAACTTGAACTACGGGCGAATCTATAGATTCGCCCGTAGGTTCGCTAGAACAAAAACAAACAAAAGTCATACAAATAGCATACAAAATATATTACACCGACAAGCCGGTGAGTCCAACCTATACATGTGACTATCAATACTCCCCCTAGGTTGGACCTCACCTGGGGAAGTCTTCTAATTAAGCTCCGTCTTTTTCTTGGCTTCAAAGGTTCTCAATGAAAGCTCCTGCCCTATCTTCAATTCCGGCCAACGGATTGGTGACGTCTTCAGATCCGGCCTCATCTTCACTAAAAATCAGCATCGATTCCACGAACTCAGCATCAGCGACATCTGTATCAGGCATTTGTTGAACAATCGTTTCCGCCTGTATTTCTGCAGTATGCTCCTCGCCTGTCACATCCAAGTCTATAACCTCCACTGGTTTCTCGAACCTCCTTTCAATAGTTTGATCCAGCTGTCTAGATAGGTCATCCATCTCCAATTGCTAATCATCAGTCCTCCTCAGTCTTTCATTCACCGATCTCAATTCAGCACGGATTCCACGAGCTTTGTTTGCGACCTTCACAAACAGGTTCGCTTCAGTTCTAGTATCGTCTCCAGCCCCGTGCTTTATCCGGTTTTCACACAACACTCTCAAATCCTCATCGCTAAAAGAGAAAATCTCCATAGGATCAAACACTCGAATTTCTGGACGATCTTCACCTTTCAATCGGATAACCGCCTTACCCGTGCTGTTGTCATAGAACCATTTGAGG
Source organism: Tagetes erecta (assembly GCA_030867185.1). NCBI lineage: Eukaryota > Viridiplantae > Streptophyta > Magnoliopsida > Asterales > Asteraceae > Tagetes > Tagetes erecta. The sequence goes on from CM061487.1 coordinate 82,897,438, forward strand.
AAATCCTGTAGTCTGGGTGGCTGTGTGTCCGGAACCCTAACCCTGGTCATTACTTTCGGCGCTTTGATCTTCAGAACTATCTTTCCCTTCCACGAGATCCAATGCCTATCCCTTTTCTGCCTCATCCTCCTCGGCTTCTGGTATCCAAAATCAACAAAATTTGTCTTTGCAGCTTCCCTGATAGTAACCTCGAACGCACAAGCCCTGCCGCTATCTTCTTTACCCAATAACGGTAGCCTTGCCAGCCTACGCAAATCCCACCTTGGTAGAGTGGCGAAATGCTTTCTATTCTTGATGTACGTAATGTCACCGCCTATTCGCTTAATCCTGTACGCGTCTACCAGACTATTGTACTTCCACGCTATGATCTGTCTATCCATCTGTTTGGTGTTGGGTTCATCCAGATGTTGAAATATGGGCACTTCTGGGACAGCTTCTTCTTCTTTTCGGAACCACTCAGATTTATCTAACTCAACATGCTCAAACTGATAGCTGACCCCCTTTTCTTCAACCTTATACGTCTCCGGCTCATCATCCAGATCCTCCTCACTATCAATATCTATATCAACCTCTGGTTCATCTATCAAAGTGAACTTCACACCAGATCCTCCAACCACTTCATCTCCTTCAAAAACATCCAAATCAATGCCCATTTCCTCATCAAACGTTTCCTCAACTGCTTTGCCCTTTCCTTTGTCTTGATCTCCAAATACAACATCCATTAACGGATACCTTGCAGCATCCGTTAAGGAGTTCAGTTCAGCTTCAGTCATAGCAGGCTCTGTCCCCTCTTTTTCTTTCAGACTGTTCAACTCTTTGAAGATTCTAACCATCAAACACTGCTGATCCTTCATCATTCTTCCCATTTCATAAATAACTGTCGATTTCTCAGCATCCTGTGTTTCTAGTTCCTCATACTTGCCTTTCAGTTCCACCAGTTCTGCCCTCAAACTCTCAATCTGACCCCTTAATTCATCAACTGATTCAGAAGATGTACCCCCAGTATCGTGCCTTGCCTTCTTTGATGTTTCTGTTGGAGCATCAGACTTCCTCTTCGTTCGTTTTTCCCTACCCGCATCTATTTCAGCCTGAATTTCATCAACCTCTCGATCGAATGAATAATCTTTTTCTTTTGCGTATGCCTTCCTTTTCTTAATCTTCTTCTCAACCTCCTCAATATTTTCACTGCCCCGTTTCCTCTCAGACTCCTTCAATCTCTGAATTTGTACCCATCTATCAGCTGGGTACATGTTCTCCCACAAGAACGAAGGCCTCCCCACACAATCAGCCTTTACCGACTTACAGTCACGGAATATCCTTGAATGCATCTCCCATATTTTCAGGACATCTCCAACTACTGGCAGATTCGGCAATTTGTCATTCAGCACCATCTGAATGAATCTCGGATACATCAACCATTTAGCGGATTTGCTAGCATGGATGTTCTCGAGCAGATAATTGTAGATCAGCTTCGAAAGATTTGCTTTCTGCCCTCGGCAAAACAGCATCATAGCCCGTGCCCAGTCCAAATTCAGTCCGTCTGTACCCCCTTTCCTATGATCCAGGCACATAATAAATACGTGTGCAATATACCTCCATTCCTGGATCAGATAGGACTTCACAAACTCCATCTTCTTTTCACCAGGCATCGGACCCTCATACCCAGCGGTCCTAAAAGCCCCATAAACCTCTTCAGCCGACATCATTACTTCATCCCCAACATCATCCTCTAGCCTTAAAATCCTAGCAAGATCAGCTTCTGTAAACTCCAAGTCAAATCCACTGACTTTGGCACATATTCGTGATGGTTGTGTAGACACATTCATCACTGCAGTTCTCCAGAAGTCTCGAACATGCAGCTCGTATATGACTGGAGAATGAGAAATGGCGTGATGTATATGAGACAACTTCAGCCATTTGATACAATCTCTATAGCCGCCGGCCTTCTCGTGATTCTCGTCAAGCAAAGCACACATATTGTGCTTTCTTTCGAAGAATAATGTCGACATTGTGCCTGAAAAATAAACGGAGATTGATCAGAAACGAAGATTGAAAAACAGTTAATAGATTCGCTGGAAAATTAGATTCGCTGATATAGCGAACCTGAGATTTGGCACCAGAACCTATAGATCCGCTGACTTGAAAAATCAGTCATTTTGGTCGAGCGAATGTATAGGTTCGCTAGAAACAGTCGGGCGAATCTATGTTGATGCGCGGGCAGCATAACGACATAGGTTCGCTCGAAGTTTTGAACTTTCGTTCAGATTCGCCAGACGAACACATAGGTTCGCTGGAAACCCTAGTTTTTGAAAAACGGCCAAAATCACAGACAATACACCAAAATCAAACATACAGAGCAACAAACAAGTAATATATACATCAAACGAGGCTATTATGAAGTAAAAGCCTAACTAAAACACACCAAAACAGTCATTTGATTTACACACAAACACAGATCGGCAGATTTAACAGGTTTAGAGTGCGATTAAGGGTTTAAAACAGAGATTAAGATGAAGGCGATCACATACCAGACAATATTAGTGATGTTTAAGTGTGAAAAAGCCGGTTGAAAGTGAGAATCGAACGTTCGTGAGTGATCTTTTGAAAAACTTGCTACAGTAGCAGTGACAGCGAATGTGTGAAATGCTTCGCTGTCACTGCATATATATACAGACATAGGTTCGCTGGCAGACATACTAGCGAACTTTAGATTCGCCAGAAGACCAAAAGTCAAGTAAACCACGGCGGCGAAACAAGGAGGTTCCAGGCGAACCTGAGGTTCTGGCGAACCTGTAGGTTCGCTAGCACAAAAAATAAAATATTTTTGGGTTTTTCTCAAAAATTTTTTTTTTTATTTTTTTTTTTAAATTCTTTGAAAAACCATGAAAACGTTCCACAATTTCAACGCTCCAAAAATAAACATATTATCCTAAAAAATACTAATAAAAACAAGATAGAATTTAGAAAAAAAAAATAAAATAAAATGAAAGAAAAAGACAAGAATATTAAACTCTAAAGAGGGATATATATATTTTTCATGATGTATTGAGCAGAATCCGGAGAATCATCGATTGGCGGGATTGCAGATATGTTTGTCCATTTAAACCCATGCCTTAGTCCTTTCAACAAGAGATCAGCAGCTTCTTTTATCATGTTTTTGGTTTGATTGAAGAAGCTCAGACAACTCGGTCCCCACAGACATCTAGGTAAAAAGAACAAGTTCTGTCATCAGGGTATATCTGAGCAATACGATTGACTTTGCTTGAATTTCAAGGATCAAATTTCGAATATTGATCGACGCGTTTGCTTCTTTTGACACTTGTGCAATTTTTGCATCTTTTCATTGTGAGTGGAGCTTGTCAGCAATTGATTCTTTTGAACACAGTGCGACTTATTATTTTGGGAAACTCAAATAGTTCAGAGCTCCAGGTCTATACTGACGTATAACAGAGGAGATAAACATTTGAGCATGCTCGGTGAATCTTCAGGTCAATACTTCCGTATAGCAGAGGAGTTAAGCACTTGACACAATACGTTCTGAGGAGTTAACAAGTAACTCACTCAGAGGTTTTTCCGAAGAGCATCACTAGCAGCTTTTTATTTTTATTTGTTTTGCATACTAGAAACTCGATTCGGGGATAGGGCGAGGGTGATTTGGGATGTTTGGGGAAATCAAGGCAAAGATTTGACGCTCTCAACCCATTTTTGACAGAACCCTTATCTTTGTGCAATCCAATCATGTCAAGGAGATAATCCTTGTTGTCGAGATCTTGAGCGTTATGTTTGGCTGCACAATCACTGTTTACTTTGTTTTCGGGCTGAGCCTATCTGACATATCCCAAACGCAATGCTTCTGACCTCCTTCAATGACTCTTCAACATCAATCAAAACGGAGATCCTGAAATAGCAAAAATTTGAAAAACTATAAATAGTTAATCTTTTATATCTCCCCTAAAATGTCTATATTATAGCCGTCTAATAAGAAATTTTTGTTTTTCAGATTTTCTTAACATATATATATATACATAATAAAAGAAAGATAGAAGGAAATAAAAGAAAATAAAGATAAAATAAAGTAACGGAGCGAGGAATCGAGTGACCCACGGAATTTGCAAAGAAGAAAAAGAAAAGGTTATTTACATATTTACAAATTGATTCTCACAGGAAAGGTTTTCAAAAAGATATGAGTCCCAGCATGGAGATCAGTTCATAAAAACGTGGTTTGTCAAAAGTTTTTGTGAAAAGATCAGCTTTTTGCTTCCGAGTTTCAATAGGAATAATATCAATGAACCCCTTTTCCTGTGCATCCCGGATTTCATGAATTCTTGTTTCAATGTGCTTGGTTCGAGTGTGATGAATAGGATTCTTGGCAATTCCAACAGCAGCTTCATTATCACAAAAGAGTGGCGTATGAAGAAAGTTGATGCCATAATCCATCATCTGATGCTGTATCCAGAGCACTTGGCAACAGCAACTTGAAGCAGCAATGTATTCTGCTTCTCCTGTGGACAGAGAGACGGTTGTTTGCTTCTTGCTTTGCCAGGAAACAAGACATTCTCCAAGGTATTGACATCCGCCAGTGACTGATTTTCTGTTAATCCTGCAACCAGCATGATCATTATCAGAGAAAGCATGTAAATCAAAGTTCCCACCTTTTGGGTACCAAAGTCCCAAACGAGAGGAACCCTTAAGGTAACGAAAAATGCGTTTAACAACTTTCTCATGTGATTCTTTTGGATTGGCCTGGAAACGAGCACAGTAGCACACAGCGAATGTAATATCCGGTCGGCTTGCAGTCAGATACATGAGAGATCCGATCATCGAGCGGTACCGATGAGCATCCACAGGATTCCCATTATCATCTGAAGTGAGGCATGTCTGAGCAGTAAACGGAATCAATTCAGGAGAAGAATCATCCATGCCAAACTTCGTGAGGATCTCCTTGATATATTTCTCTTGGTGGATCAGAATTCCATCAGGATTTTGTTCCACTTGCAGCCCCAAGAAGAAACACATCTCCCCCATTATTGTCATTTCAAAGCGATCCATCATCACCTTTTCAAATTCTCTACACAGCCCCTCATTAGTTGAACCGAAGATTATGTCGTCAACATACACTTGAACGATCAGCAGCTCACCATTCACCTCCTTCTTGAACAATGTCATATCTATAGTCCCACGAGAGAAACCTTTGCTGAGAAGATACTGTGTCAGAGTTTCATACCAGATACGTGGAGCTTGATGCAGCCCATACAAGGATTTATCAAGCTTGTAAACCTTTGACGGGAAATCTGGATCCTCGAAACCCGGTGGTTGACATACGTAGATCTCCTCATCGATATCTCCATATAGAAATGCACATTTAACATCCATCTGATAAACTTTAAAGTTTTTGTTCGCAGCATGAGCAAGAAAGATTCTGATGGCTTCAAGGCGAGCGACTGGAGCAAAAACTTCGGTGTAGTCAATCCCCTCCTCTTGAGCAAATCCCTGAACAACCAATCTCGCCTTGTTTCTGATAACAACACCGCGATCATCTGGCTTGTTTCGAAAAACCCACTTAGTGCCGATGGGACACTTATTAGGAGGAAGATCAACCAGTTCCCAAACTTTAAGCTTCCTAAATTGCTGTAGTTCCATTTGCATGGCATCCACCCAACTAGGATCTTCAAGTGCTTGTTTATAATTCTTTGGAACAACTTGAGACAGAAAGGCAGCATAAAGACATTCATTAATCAAACCACTCTGACTCCGAGTTCGCACACCATCAGTAATGGATCCTATGATATAATCATGAGGATGGTTTTTCAAGGTTTTGAAGTCAGTGTTGAGGAGCAAAGGATTGGTTTCGGTTGAGGGTGTTTGATTAGATGGTTGTGAAGGTGTATGTGAAGTTGAAGTTGAAGGAATTGTATTAGTGGTAGATGATTGAATGGTAGTGGATGAGGATGGAATATCTGATGGAGAAGTTGGAACAGTTTGAGGTGGTGGAGGTGGTGGAATGTCAAATGAAGTGGGAGGTAGTTGTGTAATTGAAGGTTCTGGTTGTGGTGCAGGTGGATGGTTAAAGATAGAAACTGATGTGTGTGGAATGATGTCATCATCGTCAGAGTCAGGAAGATTAAATGATTTGAAAATAGTGGTGGAATCATAAAACCATGCCGGTTCACTGCCAATACTGGTAGTGTTTGACTCTTGCCAGTCAACATAGTAGGACTCTTGCACAATCCGCGTTCGCTTGTTGTAAACACGATACGCCTTTTGTGTGTTCGAGTATCCTACAAAGAAGCATTCATCAGAAACAGCACCAAACTTCGTCTTCTGATCTTGAGTATTCAAAAGAGTGCAAGAACATCCAAAGGGGCGCAGAAAATCAATCAGCGGCTTAATCCCTCGAAACAGCTGGTATGAAGTCTTCATCTTTTCTTTGACAATCAGTACCCTGTTCAGAACATAAGCTGCACAATTAACTGCCTCAGCCCAGAAAATAATTGGAAGCTTTGACTCAATCAGCATAGTTCTAGCAGCCTCCACAAGGGTTCGATTCTTCCTTTCAGCAACACCATTCTGTTGTGGTGTTCGTGCGGCGCTAAACTGTCTGAGAATACCCCGTTGTTCACAGAAAGAGTTGAAGATATGGTTTCTGAATTCGGTTCCGTTATCGCTTCTGATGGCTTGAACCTTTCTCTTTCCAAGAACCTCGATTTGAGGAATCAGCTTCATCAACTCTTCAGCAGTCTCACTCTTGTGTGCCATGAATCTCACCCAGGTGTACCTAGAGTAATCATCTGTGACAACCAAGCAGTAAGATTTCTTAGCAATAGATTTGACACTTATTGGACCAAATAAATCAGTATGTAACAATTCGAGGGGTTCTGAGATGGTATTTGTAATTTTAAGTTTATGTGGCTTTTTGTGCTGTTTTCCTTTAGCACAAGCCATGCATTTCTCAACCACTGAAAAATCTTTGAGTGGTAAACCCCTAACCAAATTGTTCTTAACCAATTTATTCAGAATTTTAAAATTAATGTGCCCTAAACGTCTATGCCACTGAAACGATTCAAAAGATGAAGCTTTAGACAGGAGACAGGTCACGGTGGAGTTTGATTCCTTTGATCCCATATTCAGCATATAGGTGTCATTTCGTCTCGGAGCTCGCATGATCACCATTTCTTCAGGAATAGTAAACTCTGACTTCAAGAACAAGCATTCATTTGGAAGAAACATCACTGGAATATTCTTATCATAGATTTGTGATACACTGAGAAGATTGAATGCCAGTTCAGGAACATAGTTGACGTCTTCCAGAGTAAGTGAACCATTTGAGACTTCTCCTTGACCAATCATCTTGCCACCTTTCTTGTCTCCCGCAAAGGCAACATATCCGCCATTTATGATCCGATAGTTAGTCAGTAGGTCCTTCAACCCTGTCATATGTCTGGAACATTCGCTGTCAATATGCCAATGGCTATTTACAACGGCATTAGAATGTCCCTGACATTTATTAAAAGAATAAAAAGTTAGACCTTTGAAATTGGCACCCAAGCCTTTGTGTACTTGGGTGGTGGAGCAGATGAAGAATTACAAAAGAAATTATTTACAAATGTGTTTAATCTTTTTCCGAAAGATTTTTGCTTTGAGTTGTTTTGGATTAACTTAGGGCATTGCTTAACAGTATGACCAGTATTCCCACATTTAAAGCAATGAGACTTCAAACCAGTTTTGGAAACTCTGTTAACAGGAACTTTATCCATTTCAATTTCCTCATCACATTCAGACAGTTGAGAGTTGCAGTCACTGTAAGAGTCATAAGGTTCTTTTGACTTAATTGTTGTAACTTTAACTTTTTCAGATTCAGATTTAGGTTTAAGAATGTATGAAAAAGATGATTCCTTGTCTTTTGGTTTTGAAATTCTCACTGGTGTGAAAGATGGAATTTGATGAGTGAAGAACTTTTGAAAACAGTTTGTTTTGGTTTGACTTTCAGAGACATGACCTGAAAGTTTGTTTTTGCCATTCTCACACGCATTTTCAATCAAAACATCATTCAACATATTAGGGTTTGAAGTAGAGCACCCTAAGTTACTATTAAACATGGAATTGTCTGAATATGACACATTACTACAAACAGAATTAATTAAACTAATGTCTTCAAAAGACTTCTTGGAATCAGAACTAGAGCAATCACTACTGCTAGAACAACCAAGCCCAACACTCCCACCATATGCGTAATCTTCTCTAACCTCCTTAAGATTTACTCCACTTAAACCTGCAATAGAACTGTCAGTATCATTCTGTACAATCTCTTGTATCAACTCATTTGAGGGATGAGGAATAGGTGTTGGAGAGTAACAGAAGGTACTAGGTGGGGGATATGCATATGTTTCATTGTTGTTAAGACCCAAACCTGTCTTAACTCTGGCCCCCCGTTGTTTCTTGCAGAGTTCCTCCCTTTTCATACTAGATATTGTCCACTGCTGCAATTTGTTTTTAAGTTTTCTTGCTTCAAATTCAGCAAGTGTAACTTGCTCAGTCAAGTAGTTAATTTCACAGTTCTTTTCCAAAAGAGTTCTTTTTAAGTGTTCATTTTCTTTTAAAGCTTCTCTTAATTTGACAAAATATTTTGATTCACTTAATTTAAGCTCTTTGATGGTTCTTTTTAATTCGTTTTCGTTTGACATTAATAATTTATTAGCTTTGTATATGCCAATTAAACGAATTTTGCAAGCAGATGAACACATATCTTCAATAACATCATAAGGAAGACCAATTACCAGTTTTTCGGCGGCAAGAGCACGATCACACTGGCAGTAGGGAGTGCTTCTTTTGAATTCATCAACTGCATCAAGCCTCGCCTTCTCAATTATTGCTTCCAAGTTGAGTTTTGACTCCTCCTCATTCTTTACGTCATTAACAGCAGCTTCACAAACCAATCCTGAATGATTCAGATGCCCTTGAACAATAGCATCTGATTGATCTTTATCAACATTCTCCACTTTCTCTTCCTCATTTTTACCATAAAATTCTTTGAAAGGATCAAAGCAATTTATATAGTTGTCATCATTCTCAACAATCTCAGCAACAAGGGCATGGTTAATTTCCTCCTTGGTTTCTTCAATTTCTGCACTCCAATCAAAGTTGGTGAGCAGTGCAGTTTCATTCTTTGACTTTGCTTCCTCAAGCCTTTCTTGATTTGGAACAGATCTTGGATTTGCAGAGTTTACGGGTTCAGTAACAATTGGTAAAGGACATTTGATGCGAATCGTATGGTGTATGAAAATATGTATGGATCGGAAAATCAGGTTTTAAATTTATAAAATGGAAAAACCTAACAAGTTCACACAATCGGCAAGTGTACCGGTCGTATGTAGCAAGTTAAGTAAGTCCGGATATCGTACCCAAGAGATTTGAGTTTGGCGTCCTCTAATACCGGATCTTTATCGAATTCTAACCGATGTTAAAGAGTTGATTTTAGATTTTAAAGACTAAATTAAACAAGCAAGAGACAATTTACCTAAAATTACTCTAAGAATAAGATTTAGACTAAGGAAAATTATATAAAATAAACTAGGGGTAAAAACTTAACTAAATGGAAACTAAAGATGGAAATAAGCTAAAAGAGAACTATGGATGGAATGATGACTACTTAGGCGGGAATCCTAATGATAATCTGAAAACTCTCGGCTTTCTGGATATGTCGGCACCGGATCTGAGAATATATCTACTCAAAACAATCTAACACATCAGTACCTACTACTAAGGTCTCGTGGGTGCTAGAAAGTCCTAAAATAAATATGTGAAGCTCACGGTGTGAGGAATGTCTACAAAACACTCCCGGATGTCTAAGGGATCCTAAACTAGCTCACCTCTCGGCTTACAAGTCCATTTATCCTAGAAACTGACTCAATCAGTAAACTAAAATAACGGGATCAATCAGTTTTTGATAAATCAAGACTAGATAACACAAGTTGTTAGTTTTTATTAAGCAAAACCTACTCCCGTAGTATTTTAACCCAAACCAACTAACAAAAAGATGAAATCCATAAACTCCTACCTTCCGATAGCGAGTCCGGCTAGCACATCGGCTCAAATCCACAATTCAATCTCATCTTATGGATATCTATTCCTAGATTTATCCAAATAATGTCTCAACCTAGTGATTTTAACACTAAAAATATGATCTTTGCCACAAAGTTATCAAATCAATGCAACATCAACCATAATCAAGACAAGAAATCATCAAGGATCATACAACCAATACACATATTGCATACATAATCATCATAAACCAATTTTCTCACATAGAACATCCATCAAACATATCAAAATCAACCAAAAGTCATCAAATCATCATTAATCATCCATAAAGCCTAAGTAGTCATACTAAATCTAGCCAAATATCAACATGATCCTCAAATCCAACATCAACATGTCTAGATCTAACATCATATCAACAATAACTAAGTGAAATCAAGTGCAAAGTTACAAAAGAGAATAGATCACACCCGGATTGGCCACCAATCTTCAAATAAAAGCTTGGATCAACAAGATCTTCCACTCCAATCTTCAAATCAGCAATTTAATCTTTAACCCATCAACAATCTTCAAGATCTTCAAAGAGAATCTTCAAATCTTCAAGATCAAAGATCAATGTGACACCCCGTGATTTTTGATTAACACCGTTACCTAATCTCAAATTATTCCGTACGTTTTATACAAGTTTACGGTCGATTTGTACATAATTAAATGTTTTTGTTAAAGTTTAAAACCTAAACTAAAATAATCTTTAAATTAGAAGGACCAAGGGTGTAAATTTTACATTAAACCTCCCAACCCTAGTCGACTCCCACCCCCTCTTATATATCATCGTCCTCTTCATCGGCGAGTTGGAAAAACAACCGAGTAGCAGCCAACACCCTTCCTGCAGGCGCATCTCTCCTTCCCTCTCGCAGCCATTAGCATACCCGAAACAGTAGCCGCAAACTCCGCTGTCCTGATCACCTCTTTATTGGATCCCGGTAAGTCTCGCGACCCGTAAATATGTATGCGATGTGCGTATGTATTAACAGTCTTGAACAGCAGCACCTCTCTAATCGATTTCCTCTCGTAACAGTCGGCAGCAAACCGCAACATCATAACCATCAAACCCATCTTGTCAAAGAACACGCGCAACAACGGCAGCCCTCACCGTCTCCTTTTCCCGTCGCCATTAACGAACCGAAGTAGCAACCGAAAACTCCGTTGTTTCCGATCATCTTTCCGTTAATCCCGGTGAGTTTCGCGATCGATATGTATTGTATATGTATGTGTGCGCATGATATGTATGTATGTGGATGTGACAATGTGAATCGGCATGTATGCATGACCGGTACGTATATATGGTTGTGATTAGATTACAAGTTGATATATATATATATATATATATAAATGCATAGGATTCATTTGTGTGTGATTGTATGTATGAATGCATTGCTGCTGTAAATTTATGTATGTATGTATAGATTCTGTAATGGTATGTATGTGTAACAGTTGAATGTGTATGTATGTATATAGTAGTAACGACAGTAGCTATTGAAGCATATATATATATATATATATATATAAAAGTGTGTTGCAGTATACGTATATATATATAACAACAGGTGTGTATGTGTATATGGGTATGAAATCAATGATTTCGGATACGGGTTTACGTATGGGTGGGTGCGGTTAGATTATATGAAGATATAGGATGCTATATATGAGTATATGTATGAGGTGTTAGCTATGAATGTCATGTGATGCAGTGTGTAAATATTGAAAATCAGTATGCAAATCAACGTGAAATACGGTTGTATAAGTATGTGCATAGCTTAGCTGCAGCAATTTAAACAGAAAATATGTATGTATGTATGTGTATTAGTGTTAACAACGTCATGGGTAGGTAAATGGTAATGTGAAATATATGTGTTGTATGTAACTAGATAACAACAGAGTTTGACGTATGCATGTGTAGATTCATATGAAAATCATGGTATGAATTGTGTGTGAAGTATGGATGGTATAAATGTTTAAACATGTTAAGGTAGTGGTTTGGTAGGAATAAAAGATATGAAGTGCAAGTATGAAGAGTATATGGGTCATGCGTTGATAATGTGAGTCGAGTCAAACTAGTGATAGGATGCGTGCAATGTGCTACATGGGTATGTGTATGTAAGTATATATATACGTTCATATAAATATAAATATAAATAACTAATAATTAACAATTAAGCAGGTCGTAAGACGAATTAGGTTCTTTGGCGGCAATTGTGCTGTTTAATTTGCTGTGCGCTTCAAAGGTGAGTCTCTTTGCCCGCTTTTAAACCTTTTTCGGGGAGAAAACATACAAACGTTTTTACAACGCCTTCGGGCAACTGTTTTACAGCGCCTTCGGGCGGGCTGTATTTTTATACCTTCGGGTAGGGCCTTCGGGCAAGATTCTATACGGCCTTGGGCTGCGTTTTATGCCTTCGGGCAGGGCCTTCGGGCAACTGTTTTGATAAACTAATTTCTATTGTCTAATGGCTTATTTTACTTGAGCATAAACGTTCCAACAAAAGTCCTTTCCTTTAGTTGAGATTATTAATATACAGTGGGTATAACGGGGAAATTTGAGTAGTACTACCGGGTTCGGCAGACCCCATCACGCTGGTAGGGATCCAGGTGGTGCAGATTGTCCTTGGAACTTTTGGTCATCTAGTTTGATGGCAGTAAGGCACAACACAACGTTCAGTTTAATCTCAACGTGCTCATGTAGTAAGCGAGGTGGTCTTGCAAACCAGCAATAGCAAATGAAATTTATCAGTTAAACTGTTTTATATTATAAACTTTTGTTAAATATCTCATTGAGCTCACCAACCATGTGTTGACCATTTTCAGTATGTTTTCTCAGGTGGCTAGGAGCTGTGCACGTAGGACATATCATGCATGAGTCGTTTTACTTTGTTTTGAACTTTTATTTACCTTGTGGTTTTATTGAAAACAATTACCGGTTTTGTGCTAGACTATTGAGCACAGGTTTTAACTCGGTATAGTGTGCTAGACTATTGAGCACAAGTTTTATATTGGTATCGTGCTAGACTATTGAGCACAAGTTTTATTGGTTTTGTGCTAAACTATTGAGCACAAGTTTATTTAAATAATGAGTTTATTTAAAAGCTTCCGCTAAACTTTGAAAACCTACATTTTATACCCTGAGTTATTGGGTTAACATCTAAGTTAAACTTTTATTTAAAACGTTGAGTCAGTGTTACTGTAACTAATGGCTTGAGATCCTGGTATGTCACACGCCTAACGGATACCCCGTTTGTGGAAAATTGAGGGTGTGACAGATTGGTATCAGAGCCATAAGTTATAGGGAACTAGCAATTCATTGCATATAGTCTATAACTTTAAGCATTTGCATTAGTTACACTCACACTGCACAGTAGAATCATAGTTAGAAATCAGAGTTTGTTTGCCTATACGTGTTACATTTTACGTGCTTGCCTGATATATGATCTTTGTAGTCTAAGAATCCTTATACGAAATACTCTGTTCTTATCCCAAACATGAATTTAAATGTTTCTCTTAAATCTGATTCTTCTTCGCGGAATGTGGCTGAGACATCTTCTCAAGGCGCAAAGAGGCCAAGAGTATGAGCCTGACGATTACAACCGTTTTGAACCGTTTGAGTATCCCTTCTAGAGTTGTGAAGTGGAGCATAAGTTATTCAGCAGTTCGTTCCTTCTTTTCAGAATACGTTAGATCTTGTAGAACCCAGAAAACCGATTGTTATTCAGATTTTTTTTTCTCACTCTGTTGAACGCGTGGTGACAACAAAAGCGCGTTAAGTATTGAACACTCAAATCATAAAGACTAAGGTGTGGGAGTTATCCATAGTGACTTCCTTTCGTTAAGTATTCTTTTCTATTCTTTTAAACCTTCTCCATATTGTTACACTAATCTTATTTCATCAAGTTGTGCTTGTTGCTCTCGTGAAAACTATTGACTCGAAGAGGCACCTCGGGAAGATGAGTAGTGATGATATCCTCATTCTACACAAAGACTGTGTTTGAATACTAACACAAACACAACCTACAGTTTGTAAATAAGTAAGTATTATATGTATACCATACGTGCTTACACATCCTATATTCTGAATAATATAAATTATCATATAAATAAGCACAAAACAATAAGCATGATAAAATTTGAGACTAAAGCCCATGATGGGAGATAAACTAGGGTGATTGTGTAAGGTAAATTGGCGATTACGGGTGCGCAACGTAATGATGAATTTACAGGTACACTATGATCCTGAAAAAAAAAAAAAGAAAAAAAAAATGATGGGAGAAAAAAACTTGTCATGTGGGTTACAACCAAAATCTAAAAGTGAAGAATCAAACAACACAGATTTACCTTAAACAAAACTCCATCTCCAAGTAACATACTAGTATCAAGTTTATCCTACAATACACCTATGTGTAGTAAACAATTATAACACCACCTTTGAATATAAACTCCTACCATGCTAATGCCACAAACTCTTGATACAATAGGACGTTATAAATTATGGTCAGTGTGTTATGACCTCTTACTCAACAACGGTAATAACTTAATATCATGGTTTTCCCAATCAAACATTAAACAATCCTTTTATTTGTAAGAGTTTCTTGGAAGAGCCCTATATATATAACTACGACTTATTTGAAAAACTCGTTCATGTCAGAATAAACCCACCACATAAAATGCTTTGGATCTAAAAATTTATTTATCCATCAAGAACATTTAAATTCATAAACATTATCCATATTCGGTACATCGAAAAAAAAAATATTCAAATTTCTCTACCAAATAGTTCACGTAACAGTAACTCAGCTTAAGTGTTATTAATGTTGCGAGTCTATAATCGATTACCTTCAAACTTCTTACGAACGTGTGTTTCCTATGAACCCTATTTCATCTATCATTCATATGGCAATTCGCTATATATCTAGACACTTATAACTTTCAGGTATCTATTGCCCATAGTGATAATGAAAAGCTAAGTGAATTTTATAAGTGAATCCCCCCCCCCCCCCCGGGGTATAGAACTCTGAACATTGAATATGTTCTGTGACTCTAAAGATTCATTTGATGAATAGTATAGTCCACAATAAACAATTGATATAAACTAAAGTTCTGCTTGAACCTCATTCATTAAAGTTCAGAATAACAAACTTTTATTTCGTTCATCCCAATACACATTGTATTTGCTAAGAAAGATAATAATTGATGCTCTCATTGTCATTTGACACTCTAATCGTGTAATATATTTCTTTCAAAGATTCGGTTTATTCAAGAGATCCTACCTGGTGTGAAAATTAACTTCCTTGATCACAACTATTTGATCCGCAATGTAAGCAATAGTCAGCTAATCGTTCTAAACCATGAAAACCCTAAAACAGGAAACTACATGCTTAAGGGAACTAGTGAAGCTAAACGAACCAAGTAATGAAAATAACATGTGATTCTCATCTGATCTGTTAAACTCTAAGCCCCAACCGGACTATTATCTCTCATAATCTTTTAAACACCCTAATGGCGAACTCAAACGCTATCACTCAATGAAGCTTGTTATCAAAATCCTTGCCAACATCATATTGTTTTGAACTTTTATCTAATCCATCTGTAATGAAATATTGTTAGATCACCTTAAAAGACCTACACGATTGAATCAATCTTCTATTCAAATAAAAAGATTAGAAAACTTTCTCTGTAAACAAATGTTTGGTGTATCATATACCCCTATCCCCTCATGCACACTTATGATCGTAACATTCAGATTCCATCAAAGAGGAAACCGATGGTACTTCAAAGGATTAGGAATACCTCATGTAACATAGACACTTTTAGTTTAACACTACTTCAGTAAGTAAACATTAATAACATTTACTTGTTGTATCGATCACAACGAATCATAAATACTTATTAAATTCCTTGATCATTCTTGCTTAAAACATGTATTTCCAAACACATAAATAATATCAAAAATTCATTCTTCATCTATTTCTAGAATGTCTATGACATAATTGATGATCGCGTTTTGACAACGCTTCTTTAAATAAAGTAGAGTACCTATACACGGTTGAGTCAATTTAATGATCTCTAAACAACTCGAATAACAACGCTTCTTTAATATAGACTCTTTAGATAAGTCTCGATCCTTGAAAATCTGAATAACAATTCGAAGCTTCGTGACCTAAAATTTCTGAAACATTCTGCATACAAACCGTTGTTTATAAATCTTAAGAATAGATCCCAAAGAAACTTTTGAATCTCTTCAAACCCGCGATGCATTAGACCAGTTGAAATCCTGCAAATGATTATTCTAGATGGTTTAAACCTAATGAAGTGGCTACCTAATGAAACACAAATACAATCATTCTTAGCTATTAAAGTAACAATGTCTAACACTAAAGGTACGATTTAAATTTTCGGGACGAAAATTCTTCTAACAAGGGGATGATGTGACAAACCTGAATTTTTTTTCTTTTTTTCTTTCTTTTTCTTTTCTTTGGTTCCATTTCTTGTAGCAAACCAATGACGTGGCGTAATTTTCGGGACGAAAATTCATTTAACAAGGGGATGATGTGACACCCCGTGATTTTTGATTAACACCGTTACCTAATCTCAAATTATTCCGTACGTTTTATACAAGTTTACGGTCGATTTGTACATAATTAAATGCTTTTGTTAAAGTTTAAAACCTAAACTAAAATAATCTTTAAATTAGAAGGACCAAGGGTGTAAATTTTACATTAAACCTCCCAACCCTAGTCGACTCCCACCCCCTCTTATATATCATCGTCCTCTTCATCGGCGAGTTGGAAAAACAACCGAGTAGCAGCCAACACCCTTCCTGCAGGCGCATCTCTCCTTCCCTCTCGCAGCCATTAGCATACCCGAAACAGTAGCCGCAAACTCCGCTGTCCTGATCACCTCTTTATTGGATCCCGGTAAGTCTCGCGACCCGTAAATATGTATGCGATGTGCGTATGTATTAACAGTCTTGAACAGCAGCACCTCTCTAATCGATTTCCTCTCGTAACAGTCGGCAGCAAACCGCAACATCATAACCATCAAACCCATCTTGTCAAAGAACACGCGCAACAACGGCAGCCCTCACCGTCTCCTTTTCCCGTCGCCATTAACGAACCGAAGTAGCAACCGAAAACTCCGTTGTTTCCGATCATCTTTCCGTTAATCCCGGTGAGTTTCGCGATCGATATGTATTGTATATGTATGTGTGCGCATGATATGTATGTATGTGGATGTGACAATGTGAATCGGCATGTATGCATGACCGGTACGTATATATGGTTGTGATTAGATTACAAGTTGATATATATATATATATATAAATGCATAGGATTCATTTGTGTGTGATTGTATGTATGAATGCATTGCTGCTGTAAATTTATGTATGTATGTATAGATTCTGTAATGGTATGTATGTGTAACAGTTGAATGTGTATGTATGTATATAGTAGTAACGACAGTAGCTATTGAAGCATATATATATATATATATATATATATATAAAAGTGTGTTGCAGTATACGTATATATATATAACAACAGGTGTGTATGTGTATATGGGTATGAAATCAATGATTTCGGATACGGGTTTACGTATGGGTGGGTGCGGTTAGATTATATGAAGATATAGGATGCTATATATGAGTATATGTATGAGGTGTTAGCTATGAATGTCATGTGATGCAGTGTGTAAATATTGAAAATCAGTATGCAAATCAACGTGAAATACGGTTGTATAAGTATGTGCATAGCTTAGCTGCAGCAATTTAAACAGAAAATATGTATGTATGTATGTGTATTAGTGTTAACAACGTCATGGGTAGGTAAATGGTAATGTGAAATATATGTGTTGTATGTAACTAGATAACAACAGAGTTTGACGTATGCATGTGTAGATTCATATGAAAATCATGGTATGAATTGTGTGTGAAGTATGGATGGTATAAATGTTTAAACATGTTAAGGTAGTGGTTTGGTAGGAATAAAAGATATGAAGTGCAAGTATGAAGAGTATATGGGTCATGCGTTGATAATGTGAGTCGGGTCAAACTAGTGATAGGATGCGTGCAATGTGCTACATGGGTATGTGTATGTAAGTATATATATACGTTCATATAAATATAAATATAAATAACTAATAATTAACAATTAAGCAGGTCGTAAGACGAATTAGGTTCTTTGGCGGCAATTGTGCTGTTTAATTTGCTGTGCGCTTCAAAGGTGAGTCTCTTTGCCCGCTTTTAAACCTTTTTCGGGGAGAAAACATACAAACGTTTTTACAACGCCTTCGGGCAACTGTTTTACAGCGCCTTCGGGCGGGCTGTATTTTTATACCTTCGGGTAGGGCCTTCGGGCAAGATTCTATACGGCCTTGGGCTGCGTTTTATGCCTTCGGGCAGGGCCTTCGGGCAACTGTTTTGATAAACTAATTTCTATTGTCTAATGGCTTATTTTACTTGAGCATAAACGTTCCAACAAAAGTCATTTCCTTTAGTTGAGATTATTAATATACAGTGGGTATAACGGGGAAATTTGAGTAGTACTACCGGGTTCGGCAGACCCCATCACGCTGGTAGGGATCCAGGTGGTGCAGATTGTCCTTGGAACTTTTGGTCATCTAGTTTGATGGCAGTAAGGCACAACACAACGTTCAGTTTAATCTCAACGTGCTCATGTAGTAAGCGAGGTGGTCTTGCAAACCAGCAATAGCAAATGAAATTTATCAGTTAAACTGTTTTATATTATAAACTTTTGTTAAATATCTCATTGAGCTCACCAACCATGTGTTGACCATTTTCAGTATGTTTTCTCAGGTGGCTAGGAGCTGTGCACGTAGGACATATCATGCATGAGTCGTTTTACTTTGTTTTGAACTTTTATTTACCTTGTGGTTTTATTGAAAACAATTACCGGTTTTGTGCTAGACTATTGAGCACAGGTTTTAACTCGGTATAGTGTGCTAGACTATTGAGCACAAGTTTTATATTGGTATCGTGCTAGACTATTGAGCACAAGTTTTATTGGTTTTGTGCTAAACTATTGAGCACAAGTTTATTTAAATAATGAGTTTATTTAAAAGCTTCCGCTAAACTTTGAAAACCTACATTTTATACCCTGAGTTATTGGGTTAACATCTAAGTTAAACTTTTATTTAAAACGTTGAGTCAGTGTTACTGTAACTAATGTCTTGAGATCCTGGTATGTCACACGCCTAACGGATACCCCGTTTGTGGAAAATTGAGGGTGTGACAGATTGGTATCAGAGCCATAAGTTATAGGTAACTAGCAATTCATTGCATATAGTCTATAACTTTAAGCATTTGCATTAGTTACACTCACACTGCACAGTAGAATCATAGTTAGAAATCAGAGTTTGTTTGCCTATACGTGTTACATTTTACGTGCTTGCCTGATATATGATCTTTGTAGTCTAAGAATCCTTATACGAAATACTCTGTTCTTATCCCAAACATGAATTTAAATGTTTCTCTTAAATCTGATTCTTCTTCGCGGAATGTGGCTGAGACATCTTCTCAAGGCGCAAAGAGGCCAAGAGTATGAGCCTGACGATTACAACCGTTTTGAACCGTTTGAGTATCCCTTCTAGAGTTGTGAAGTGGAGCATAAGTTATTCAGCAGTTCATTCCTTCTTTTCAGAATACGTTAGATCTTGTAGAACCCAGAAAACCGATTGTTATTCAGATTTTTTTTTTCTCACTCTGTTGAACGCGTGGTGACAACAAAAGCACGTTAAGTATTGAACACTCAAATCATAAAGACTAAGGTGTGGGAGTTATCCATAGTGACTTCCTTTCGTTAAGTATTCTTTTCTATTCTTTTAAACCTTCTCCATATTGTTACACTAATCTTATTTCATCAAGTTGTGCTTGTTGCTCTCGTGAAAACTATTGACTCGAAGAGGCACCTCGGGAAGATGAGTAGTGATGATATCCTCATTCTACACAAAGACTGTGTTTGAATACTAACACAAACACAACCTACAGTTTGTAAATAAGTAAGTATTATATGTATACCATACGTGTCTTACACATCCTATATTCTGAATAATATAAATTATCATATAAATAAGCACAAAACAATAAGCATGATAAAATTTGAGACTAAAGCCCATGATGGGAGATAAACTAGGGTGATTGTGTAAGGTAAATTGGCGATTACGGGTGCGCAACGTAATGATGAATTTACAGGTACACTATGATCCTGAAAAAAAAAAAGAAAAAAAATATGATGGGAGAAAAAAACTTGTCATGTGGGTTACAACCAAAATCTAAAAGTGAAGAATCAAACAACACAGATTTACCTTAAACAAAACTCCATCTCCAAGTAACATACTAGTATCAAGTTTATCCTACAATACACCTATGTGTAGTAAACAATTATAACACCACCTTTGAATATAAACTCCTACCATGCTAATGCCACAAACTCTTGATACAATAGGACGTTATAAATTATGGTCAGTGTGTTATGACCTCTTACTCAACAACGGTAATAACTTAATATCATGGTTTTCCCAATCAAACATTAAACAATCCTTTTATTTGTAAGAGTTTCTTGGAAGAGCCCTATATATATAACTACGACTTATTTGAAAAACTCGTTCATGTCAGAATAAACCCACCACATAAAATGCTTTGGATCTAAAAATTTATTTATCCATCAAGAACATTTAAATTCATAAACATTATCCATATTCGGTACATCGAAAAAAAAAAATATTCAAATTTCTCTACCAAATAGTTTACGTAACAGTAACTCAGCTTAAGTGTTATTAATGTTGCGAGTCTATAATCGATTACCTTCAAACTTCTTACGAACGTGTGTTTCCTATGAACCCTATTTCATCTATCATTCATATGGCAATTCGCTATATATCTAGACACTTATAACTTTCAGGTATCTATTGCCCATAGTGATAATGAAAAGCTAAGTGAATTTTATAAGTGACCCCCCCCCCCCCCCGGGGTATAGAACTCTGAACATTGAATATGTTCTGTGACTCTAAAGATTCATTTGATGAATAGTATAGTCCACAATAAACAATTGATATAAACTAAAGTTCTGCTTGAACTTCATCCATTAAAGTTCAGAATAACAAACTTTTATTTCGTTCATCCCAATACACATTGTATTTGCTAAGAAAGATAATAATTGATGCTCTCATTGTCATTTGACACTCTAATCGTGTAATATATTTCTTTCAAAGATTCGGTTTATTCAAGAGATCCTACCTGGTGTGAAAATTAACTTCCTTGATCACAACTATTTGATCCGCAATGTAAGCAATAGTCAGCTAATCGTTCTAAACCATGAAAACCCTAAAACAGGAAACTACATGCTTAAGGGAACTAGTGAAGCTAAACGAACCAAGTAATGAAAATAACATGTGATTCTCATCTGATCTGTTAAACTCTAAGCCCCAACCGGACTATTATCTCTCATAATCTTTTAAACACCCTAATGGCGAACTCAAACGCTATCACTCAATGAAGCTTGTTATCAAAATCCTTGCCAACATCATACTGTTTTGAAATTTTATCTAATCCATCTGTAATGAAATATTGTTAGATCACCTTAAAAGACCTACACGATTGAATCAATCTTCTATTCAAATAAAAAGATTAGAAAACTTTCTCTGTAAACAAATGTTTGGTGTATCATATACCCCTATCCCCTCATGCACACTTATGATCGTAACATTCAGATTCCATCAAAGAGGAAACCGATGGTACTTCAAAGGATTAGGAATACCTCATGTAACATAGACACTTTTAGTTTAACACTACTTCAGTAAGTAAACATTAATAACATTTACTTGTTGTATCGATCACAACGAATCATAAATACTTATTAAATTCCTTGATCATTCTTGCTTAAAACATGTATTTCCAAACACATAAATAATATCAAAAATTCATTCTTCATCTATTTCTAGAATGTCTATGACATAATTGATGATCGCGTTTTGACAACGCTTCTTTAAATAAAGTAGAGTACCTATACACGGTTGAGTCAATTTAATGATCTCTAAACAACTCGAATAACAACGCTTCTTTAATATAGACTCTTTAGATAAGTCTCGATCCTTGAAAATCTGAATAACAATTCGAAGCTTCGTGACCTAAAATTTCTGAAACATTCTGCATACAAACAGTTGTTTATAAATCTTAAGAATGGATCCCAAAGAAACTTTTGAATCTCTTCAAACCCGCGATGCATTAGACCAGTTGAAATCCTGCAAATGATTATTCTAGATGGTTTAAACCTAATGAAGTGGCTACCTAATGAAACACAAATACAATCATTCTTAGCTATTAAAGTAACAATGTCTAACACTAAAGGTACGATTTAAATTTTCGGGACGAAAATTCTTTTAACAAGGGGATGATGTGACAAACCTGAATTTTTTTTCTTTTTTTCTTTCTTTTTCTTTTCTTTGGTTCCATTTCTTGTAGCAAACCAATGACGTGGCGTAATTTTCGGGACGAAAATTCATTTAACAAGGGGATGATGTGACACCCCGTGATTTTTGATTAACACCGTTACCTAATCTCAAATTATTCCGTACGTTTTATACAAGTTTACGGTCGATTTGTACATAATTAAATGCTTTTGTTAAAGTTTAAAACCTAAACTAAAATAATCTTTAAATTAGAAGGACCAAGGGTGTAAATTTTACATTAAACCTCCCAACCCTAGTCGACTCCCACCCCCTCTTATATATCATCGTCCTCTTCATCGGCGAGTTGGAAAAACAACCGAGTAGCAGCCAACACCCTTCCTGCAGGCGCATCTCTCCTTCCCTCTCGCAGCCATTAGCATACCCGAAACAGTAGCCGCAAACTCCGCTGTCCTGATCACCTCTTTATTGGATCCCGGTAAGTCTCGCGACCCGTAAATATGTATGCGATGTGCGTATGTATTAACAGTCTTGAACAGCAGCACCTCTCTAATCGATTTCCTCTCGTAACAGTCGGCAGCAAACCGCAACATCATAACCATCAAACCCATCTTGTCAAAGAACACGCGCAACAACGGCAGCCCTCACCGTCTCCTTTTCCCGTCGCCATTAACGAACCGAAGTAGCAACCGAAAACTCCGTTGT
The DNA here is from genome assembly GCA_030867185.1 of Tagetes erecta. Classification (NCBI taxonomy): domain Eukaryota; kingdom Viridiplantae; phylum Streptophyta; class Magnoliopsida; order Asterales; family Asteraceae; genus Tagetes; species Tagetes erecta. The sequence goes on from CM061487.1 coordinate 82,920,646, forward strand.
TTCCGATCATCTTTCCGTTAATCCCGGTGAGTTTCGCGATCGATATGTATTGTATATGTATGTGTGCGCATGATATGTATGTATGTGGATGTGACAATGTGAATCGGCATGTATGCATGACCGGTACGTATATATGGTTGTGATTAGATTACAAGTTGATATATATATATATATATATATATATATATATATATAAATGCATAGGATTCATTTGTGTGTGATTGTATGTATGAATGCATTGCTGCTGTAAATTTATGTATGTATGTATAGATTCTGTAATGGTATGTATGTGTAACAGTTGAATGTGTATGTATGTATATAGTAGTAACGACAGTAGCTATTGAAGCATATATATATATATATATATATATATATATATATATATATATATATATATATATAAGTGTGTTGCAGTATACGTATATATATATAACAACAGGTGTGTATGTGTATATGGGTATGAAATCAATGATTTCGGATACGGGTTTACGTATGGGTGGGTGCGGTTAGATTATATGAAGATATAGGATGCTATATATGAGTATATGTATGAGGTGTTAGCTATGAATGTCATGTGATGCAGTGTGTAAATATTGAAAATCAGTATGCAAATCAACGTGAAATACGGTTGTATAAGTATGTGCATAGCTTAGCTGCAGCAATTTAAACAGAAAATATGTATGTATGTATGTGTATTAGTGTTAACAACGTCATGGGTAGGTAAATGGTAATGTGAAATATATGTGTTGTATGTAACTAGATAACAACAGAGTTTGACGTATGCATGTGTAGATTCATATGAAAATCATGGTATGAATTGTGTGTGAAGTATGGATGGTATAAATGTTTAAACATGTTAAGGTAGTGGTTTGGTAGGAATAAAAGATATGAAGTGCAAGTATGAAGAGTATATGGGTCATGCGTTGATAATGTGAGTCGGGTCAAACTAGTGATAGGATGCGTGCAATGTGCTACATGGGTATGTGTATGTAAGTATATATATACGTTCATATAAATATAAATATAAATAACTAATAATTAACAATTAAGCAGGTCGTAAGACGAATTAGGTTCTTTGGCGGCAATTGTGCTGTTTAATTTGCTGTGCGCTTCAAAGGTGAGTCTCTTTGCCCGCTTTTAAACCTTTTTCGGGGAGAAAACATACAAACGTTTTTACAACGCCTTCGGGCAACTGTTTTACAGCGCCTTCGGGCGGGCTGTATTTTTATACCTTCGGGTAGGGCCTTCGGGCAAGATTCTATACGGCCTTGGGCTGCGTTTTATGCCTTCGGGCAGGGCCTTCGGGCAACTGTTTTGATAAACTAATTTCTATTGTCTAATGGCTTATTTTACTTGAGCATAAACGTTCCAACAAAAGTCCTTTCCTTTAGTTGAGATTATTAATATACAGTGGGTATAACGGGGAAATTTGAGTAGTACTACCGGGTTCGGCAGACCCCATCACGCTGGTAGGGATCCAGGTGGTGCAGATTGTCCTTGGAACTTTGGGTCATCTAGTTTGATGGCAGTAAGGCACAACACAACGTTTAGTTTAATCTCAACGTGCTCATGTAGTAAGCGAGGTGGTCTTGCAAACCAGCAATAGCAAATGAAATTTATCAGTTAAACTGTTTTATATTATAAACTTTTGTTAAATATCTCATTGAGCTCACCAACCATGTGTTGACCATTTTCAGTATGTTTTCTCAGGTGGCTAGGAGCTGTGCACGTAGGACATATCATGCATGAGTCGTTTTACTTTGTTTTGAACTTTTATTTACCTTGTGGTTTTATTGAAAACAATTACCGGTTTTGTGCTAGACTATTGAGCACAGGTTTTAACTCGGTATAGTGTGCTAGACTATTGAGCACAAGTTTTATATTGGTATCGTGCTAGACTATTGAGCACAAGTTTTATTGGTTTTGTGCTAAACTATTGAGCACAAGTTTATTTAAATAATGAGTTTATTTAAAAGCTTCCGCTAAACTTTGAAAACCTACATTTTATACCCTGAGTTATTAGGTTAACATCTAAGTTAAACTTTTATTTAAAACGTTGAGTCAGTGTTACTGTAACTAATGGCTTGAGATCCTGGTATGTCACACGCCTAACGGATACCCCGTTTGTGGAAAATTGAGGGTGTGACAATCAAAATACCAATCAAAGCTTGAATCCACACCAATTTGCACTTATGATCACCCCCCAAAGACCCTCTCAATGATTTCCAGCCGTTTTGTGTTTGTAGGTGAAGAGGTGATCCCTAAAAATCTCCAAAAATGTTGTTTAAATAGTGAGATTTTAGGTCTTTTTCCGTCAGTGGTCGATGCGCCCCTCTTCACAAAGTGATGAGGGGTGTATCGTGTTATGGTGGTGCAGAATTTGATGAGCTGGCAGGTCGATGCACCCCTCTTCGAAAGTGATGAGGGGTGTATCGTGCATCAGATCCTTTATCTTTCACAAAATCTTAAATTTTACTACAACTTTTTGCTCGGATCTCGGTTTTTTCTCAAACTTCTTTCATTTTCTTCTCATATTCGTCCGGAATCCGCTTCTTTGTTCTAACTTACCTAAAACCAAGACAAAATAAAATAAATAACTAAAAAAACAAATATATTTACATAAAATAAGATTAAAATGTGGTAAAATATATATTATAAATCCATTTGTTTTGCAACACATCAAATATCCCCACACTTAACATTTTGCTTGTCCCTAAGCAAAACAAATATATACAACACATCCAACGCAATTTCCCAAACAAAAACGCTTCCATCAAGTAAAATCAAGTCCGAACCGCGGGATCACTAACTTAATTATTATGTTTATTATAACGATCAAAGATTTATAACCCAACTAGCATGATGAAGCAATTTTAAAACCAAAGTCTACCCATTCAAGCTTTGTTCACCTTCAAGTATCAAACTATACATACTTGCACCTCTCACACTCACTCAACCGCTCGGGCTAGATATGAAATTTGGGAGTGAACTCTCAATGCCGATTAAAGTAGTGCAATATAAATATAAGCTTGTATGCCAATCATATCTCCACCTTTTGACAAGAAATTAACAAGAATCAAGAGGTCTTTATTCGGGTTGTAACGTGGCTAGGGCTAGGGGTAGGATAAACAAAGGAAAAACAAACGAAAAATGCTAAAAACCCGGCTTTGTCAATATTTAAACAATCAAAACAACTAACTTGTAACCAAAAACCAAAACTTGGATCAAACTTAGGATCTCAAACTCAATATACTATCAATTTAGGGTCAATTTTCTTACCCTTTTTTCTTCTTTTCTCATTTTCTCAACATTTTTTTCATTTTTCATTTTTTTTTCTTTGCTTTTTTTTTCTTTTTCTTTTTTTTCAATTTTTTTCATATAACCATTTATTCATGCTTTCTAACTATATACACACTTCTAAAAACTTCTCACAATGTCTACTACTACAAATAATAAAAAAAACTTTGTTTAAACACTAACTTAGCCGGATTTTCAAACACTTGGGCCAAAGCAAAAAGGTTTAAATATATACGAAAGGGAATGGCTAAATGGGTTAAACAAATAAAAAGGTTAAGGCTCAGACGGGGTAACTAGGGGAAATAAATAAAATGGGCAGGTATAAACAGGTCGGAATAGGTGACTCCTAAATGCCTCAATCATATTCTTGTTTTAATTTCAAGTCTAAGGTCTCAAAATGCATCAAAGCATACAAGTTCTATAATTGCAACTACAATAATGGTCAAACTCTCAACAAAAGAATAATGAGCATAATATAATCAGGTAAAGCTCAATAATCAGGCTCAAATCCTCACAAGACAAGGGGTATAGGATAATGATGCAAGCATTGTATAATTTTTAACTATCTGGTTCACTCCACTATCTTAGGCATCCCAAGATTTTATTTTTATTAAAAATGCTAGTTAGGAAAACTTTTCTCGTTTTATTTAGTTATATTAAAATATAAAAGTTAAGAACCCGCAAATCCAAACCGACCAACCTTTTGTCAACGATTTACATTGAATGAGACGCGTCTTTTGTGCAAAAAGGTGATAAAAAACGGGACAAGCCTTTTAAAAGAAAATAACTTTTATTCTATTTTTGTATTTTTCAGAATTTTCAAATTTTTATGTATTTTTTAATAAGAAAAAGTGAACCGAACCACTCCCGAATGGAGATTGAGTACGGGAGTGGTTTGATAGAAAAAAAAAACAAATAAAAATCTAACTATAAAATCCATCCCCACACTTGAAACACACATTGTCCCCAATGTGTGAAACAAATATAAAAATGAAAGAAGAAAAAGAAAAAGGATAGCAGATACTCCCCTGGTATGTACGGGCCCACGGGGGCGACAGAATATATATAACCCACGGGGGCGTAGAAAAAGGAAGAAAAGAAGACCAGTGTAGAAAGATCTCTCGAGAATATGATATATAAGTCCAACTCGCATGCGTCGTAGAGAATCATCCAAACATAGCCAAACAAAATAACATCAGATATATATACAATAAAGAAAAACGTAAAGAACCGAAATAAAACTATATACACAACCACAAAAACCAAATGGATCGAACCACTCCCGAATGGAGATTGAGTACGAAAGTGATTCGAAAGAAAATAAAAAATATAAAATAAAATTAATAAAATAAAAGATAAAATAAAGATAAAAATAAGAGTATTTAAAAGTACCACTACTATATACAAGGGAGGTGCCCATACATCAATCTTTAACCAACTCACGGGGGATCCATATATTGCAACTCATCCTCCACATGCCTCATTCTTCTACTTGTTGTCATCTTGTGACATCTCACTCTTATCCCCGATCCATGATCAACAACATGCATCCCCACACACTCTCTTGGACAACCCAACACACTCTGACTTACCGTTGTAGTACTCATGTCTGTCTCAGAAGGCGTATCACGCTGAGTACTCGGATCTGTGGTCGTACCACCAGCATCAAAGGTCACATGCTCATCAGCGACACGAAGAGTCAGCTTACCATCAAGGACATCAATCAATGCCCTTGAGGTAGCTAGGAAAGGGCGACCTAAGATCAATGGTAGTCTCTCATCTTCGTCCATGTCTAGAATGACAAAATCCACAGGAAATATGAATTTGTCAATCTTCACCAATATATTCTCGACGATGCCATGCGGGTACTTGATGGATCTATCTGCGAGCTGGATGGTCATCTGTGTCGGCCGAGGTTCTCCTAGGTTCAACTTGGTAAACAATGAATAAGGCATCAAATTGATGCTGGAACCTAAATCAGCAAGGGCGTTGCTGAATGACAAACTGCCTATATTGCAGGGAAGGGTGAAACTCCCTGGATCAGTGTACTTGTGAGGTAGTTTGTTCTGGAGAACTTTGGCCGACCACACCTCACTCAATGTGACCTCTGAGATCTTATCAATGTTCATCTTGGTCGCTAGCAAATCTCTTAAATGCCTCATATACACAGGCATATGCTGTAAGGCCTCAATGAAGGGCAAGTTCACTTGAAGTTGTCTAAGCATCCCGAGTAACTTACCATACTCTGCCTCAAACCTATGTTGAGCCACCCTACCAGGATATGGCAACATTCTAAGATCAATAGGTGGCTCCATTAACGGGTCATACATCTTCCTCTTCCTCACAACTCGCCCCTCAGTAGATTTCTCAACCACTTTCGCAACTACTCTCTCAAGATCATGTCGCTCATTCCTTAATGTATGTTGAACTATTTGCTTCTTCACACTCACCTCAGGCTCTACTGGCTGTGCTGTACTTGCTGGGCATAGCCTCGGTTGCACCATGCTAGCAGGCGCCTCTATCTCAACTTTCTCAAACTCATGATGTATGGTTTGTTGTACTTCCATGGTTGGCTTTCCATACAACAATGCTTCTAACTCAGCTATATCACTCTCCGGGTCAAACTCTCTTTCTACAGCAGCTGGTACACTTATCAACTTATCACCAAAATCTTCCTCCCATGAGCAGTTCACACGATTCACCGAGTATGGTGCAGCCGACACATTCTCATCGACTGTCCAACTGTTCCTAGTAGAGATAGCCATCACGTGAGCCTGAGCATTCGGGTTCTTCTCAGTTTGAGCTGGAAGAGCACCCGGTTGCCTCTCAGTCAAAGAACTCGCGATTTGACCCAAAGTACGCTCCAAATTCTTCAATTGTGTGCCCTGGCTGTGGATCATCGTATCATACTCTCGGAACTTCGCGTGCGACTCTTGCTGATGCTGAGTCTGCTGTGTCATAAACTGTGTCAATGCTTGAGCTTGCTGCGCCATCATTTCCTCTAACGAACTCTTTCTCTCACCCTGCATACCACTGCTCGAATTGTCGCTCTGGCCCTGATATGATCCTCTTCCATGACGGTTCTTCCAGTTAGGATTGTAAGAACTACCAAAGGCAGTGTTCTGAAATCTAGTCTGTCCTCTGGAATAATCACCTTGGCCATAATCACCAATAGACTTGCCCCCCGCATACGCAACATGCTCAACATCATCGGTGGGGGCAATCGGACAATCAACAGTGTCATGTGCACCTCTACAAATCTCACACTTCTGCTCACTCTTCTTCTGCATATCCTTCACCAATTTCGTCAACGCCTCGACCTGCGCTGAGAGAGCGGTGTAGGAGTCAACCTGATGTACCCCACGCGGTGTGGAAGTAACTGGAGCTCGAGTATCTGGGTACTCAAAACTACTCATGGCGAGATCCTCAAATAAATCATTGCACTCCTGAACAGTCTTCGTGGTTAACAGATTGCCACCGGCTGTGGTATTTATGATATTTCTAATCGCAGGAGTGACACCATTGTAGAATTTCTCAACTAACGACCAAGACTCAATACCATGGTGGGGACAGTTATGCAGCAACTCCTTGAAACGTTCCCACGTCTCATAAAAAGTCTCGTCCGGCCGCATCTGAAAAGACTCGATCAAGCACCTCAAACGTGCAGTCTTAGCAGGAGGGAAGTACTTTTTCAAAAACTTCTCTTGCATGTCATCCCAAGTGGTAATGGAACCTGGGGGGAGGGACTCTAGCCAACTATGGGCTCGATCAGTGAGGGAGAATGGAAAAAGACGCAACTTGCATGCGTTCTCAGTAACACCATTTACCTGGAAGGTGTCACAAATGCGCGCGAAACGTGAGAGATGAAAGTTCGGATCCTCTGATGGTAATCCGTGAAACTGAACAGTGTTCGTCACCATTGAAATGATTTGAGGTGGGATAGACCAATTGTTGGCCTGGATCGGTGGACAAGCAACGCTAGATCTAGCACCAGCCGCGGTCGGTCTGGCGTAGTCGGCAATGACTCGACGAACAGGTGGCTGATCACCCATGACGGTATCGAGAACAGAAACTGACTCAGAATAAGAACCGCTTGCGTACTCGGTGTATCCGGAATGCTCAGAATAGTCGGTCTCTGTCTCAGTAACGTACTCGGGCTCCTCAGGAATGTCGATACGATGCTCAGGGCTAGGTAAAGAAACAAACTCGGGTGGGCCGGAAGATCGGGTGCGGCGCATAAACTAAGAAGAAGAGATAAAGAAGAGAAAAAATGCCACTAAAAAGAAGAAATCAAGAAGCGAGAAAATGACGAGTTAAGCTAAAACTACTAACTAACTAAAATTAACTAAACTAACTAAATTAACTACAATTAACTAAACTAACTAAAAGAACAAATAACAAGCAAAGGCACTAAAACTAGGGATTTCAAATAGCAAGTAGTGGAAACTAAACTAAAGAACTAAACTAAGCATAATAAAAACAAATAATTAACTAAAAAGCAAGTAAAAAGTGGTTAGACCCCCGACTCGGATCTTTCTCAAAGTCGCCAAAAATGCTCAAATCCCCGGCAGCGGCGCCAAAAACTTGATGCGAACCGTATGGTGTATGAAAATATGTATGGATCGGAAAATCAGGTTTTAAATTTATAAAATGGAAAAACCTAACAAGTTCACACAATCGGCAAGTGTACCGGTCGTATGTAGCAAGTTAAGTAAGTCCGGATATCGTACCCAAGAGATTTGAGTTTCGCGTCCTCTAATACCGGATCTTTATCGAATTCTAACCGATGTTAAAGAGTTGATTTTAGATTTTAAAGACTAAATTAAACAAGCAAGAGACAATTTACCTAAAATTACTCTAAGAATAAGATTTAGACTAAGGAAAATTATATAAAATAAACTAGGGGTAAAAACTTAACTAAATGGAAACTAAAGATGGAAATAAGCTAAAAGAGAACTATGGATGGAATGATGACTACTTAGGCGGGAATCCTAATGATAATCTGAAAACTCTCGGCTTTCTGGATATGTCGGCACCGGATCTGAGAATATATCTACTCAAAACAATCTAACACATCAGTACCTACTACTAAGGTCTCGTGGGTGCTAGAAAGTCCTAAAATAAATATGTGAAGCTCACGGTGTGAGGAATGTCTACAAAACACTCCCGGATGTCTAAGGGATCCTAAACTAGCTCACCTCTCGGCTTACAAGTCCATTTATCCTAGAAACTGACTCAATCAGTAAACTAAAATAACGGGATCAATCAGTTTATGATAAATCATAACTAGATAACACAAGTTGTTAGTTTTTATTAAGCAAAACCTACTCCCGTAGTATTTTAACCCAAACCAACTAACAAAAAGATGAAATCCATAAACTCCTACCTTCCGATAGCGAGTCCGGCTAGCACATCGGCTCAAATCCACAATTCAATCTCATCTTATGGATATCTATTCCTAGATTTATCCAAATAATGTCTCAACCTAGTGATTTTAACACTAAAAATATGATCTTTGCCACAAAGTTATCAAATCAATGCAACATCAACCATAATCAAGACAAGAAATCATCAAGGATCATACAACCAATACACATATTGCATACATAATCATCATAAACCAATTTTCTCACATAGAACATCCATCAAACATATCAAAATCAACCAAAAGTCATCAAATCATCATTAATCATCCATAAAGCCTAAGTAGTCATACTAAATCTAGCCAAATATCAACATGATCCTCAAATCCAACATCAACATGTCTAGATCTAACATCATATCAACAATAACTAAGTGAAATCAAGTGCAAAGTTACAAAAGAGAATAGATCACACCCGGATTGGCCACCAATCTTCAAATAAAAGCTTGGATCAACAAGATCTTCCACTCCAATCTTCAAATCAGCAATTTAATCTTTAACCCATCAACAATCTTCAAGATCTTCAAAGAGAATCTTCAAATCTTCAAGATCAAAGATCAAAATACCAATCAAAGCTTGAATCCACACCAATTTGCACTTATGATCACCCCCCAAAGACCCTCTCAATGATTTCCAGCCGTTTTGTGTTTGTAGGTGAAGAGGTGATCCCTAAAAATCTCCAAAAATGTTGTTTAAATAGTGAGATTTTAGGTCTTTTTCCGTCAGTGGTCGATGCGCCCCTCTTCACAAAGTGATGAGGGGTGTATCGTGTTATGGCGGTGCAGAATTTGATGAGCTGGCAGGTCGATGCACCCCTCTTCGAAAGTGATGAGGGGTGTATCGTGCATCAGATCCTTTATCTTTCACAAAATCTTAAATTTTACTACAACTTTTTGCTCGGATCTCGGTTTTTTCTCAAACTTCTTTCATTTTCTTCTCATATTCGTCCGGAATCCGCTTCTTTGTTCTAACTTACCTAAAACCAAGACAAAATAAAATAAATAACTAAAAAAACAAATATATTTACATAAAATAAGATTAAAATGTGGTAAAATATATATTATAAATCCATGTGTTTTGCAACACATCAACATTCCCTTTTGAAGTGACCCAATTGTTTGTAGTTATAACATCTCAATTTTCCCTTGTCATACCCCAGCTTGCTATTCTGCCCCTGATTCCCAAAGTTTCTTCTACCTGTTCTTTCCATAAATCGTCTGGCACGAAGAGTAAGCATGGCCATTTGCCATTGGATGTCTGTTTCTTCCAGATCATCAGGATCCACCTGATACATATCTTCTACAGTCATCCCCTTCCCCTTCAACTCACCAGCAACCAGAGCTTCATAGCTATGAACAAACATTCCAAATAAAGCCATAGTGTCAGATGGAATCTGGTTGGTGACAGATGCATTTGAGCTTGAACCAGCATTTGTGGAAGCACCAACAGATTTAGCAGACATATGACTCGATGATCCTCCAGGTGCAGCACTGTAGATATAAGAGTTTGCAGCGGATGAAATAAGTGCAGCATTCTGAGAAGGAATGTTTGGAACCATCATAGACTGATTGTATTCTCTTCTCTTCACATCAAGATCGAATGACTTCAGCTTGTTTATAACATCCATCAGCTTGTAGTCAGGAAAATTTCTTTCTTGTTTCAACAACTTGATTTGAAGACTCCACTGAGGAGGAAGAGAATCTAGCAGCTTGGTGACTTGTTCATGATTGCCCAACTTATCATCATACTTCTTCAGATTACTTGATACAGATAGGAATCGATTTGTAATATCAGTCAGGTTCTCTTGCGAATACCCCACGAAAGAGTTAAACTCTTTTTCAGCTTGAGCTTTTCTATCCAGTTTCAAATCCTCATTTCCATCATAGAACTCACACAATGCATCATACAAGCTTTTTGCAGTTGTGTGTTCAGCAAACCTGTTGAAGATATCCTGATGCAGACAAAGTATCAATGCCCCGAGTGCCTTTTTGTCACGATCAAGTAACTTGGTATCTGCTTCAGTAAAGGTACTTGGATCTGTGTTTATTTAAGTGACAGTTCCTTCAACTGTCTTTGGCACGTGCGGACCATTTACTATGGATTCCCATTGGTTATAGTCAGTGTAGTAGAAGAAGGCTTTCAAACATCTTTTCCAGTCTTCAAAATTTTCACCACTAACAAGCCTCGGAGGCCTGTTAGGTTGAACACTATCCAGATCATTCATATTCAGTGTTGATGTAGACATAATTTTGAACAGATTATAGATTCGCTGAAGATAAATAGATTCGCTGGCTAGATTCGCTCAAAGAACATAGCAGATTCGCTGGTAGATTCGCTGACCACAGATTCGCTAGACAAACAAACAGATTCGCTGACAAGCAAGCACAGTTTCGCTCGCCTGATTTTGGCAGCAGTTTCGCTTGCACAAGGAGCCAAACAAGTGAACTTTCGTTCAATGAGATGTCAGATTCGCTAGCCACAACACAAACCAACAGTACCAAAATTTGAATTAGGTTCGCTGGATGAACACCTAGATTCGCTGGAAGAACAGATAGTTTCGCTGGGTTACGAACAAACCAGTAACAGTACGAAAATAACCCGGACAGCTTCAAAACTTGACCATTTGTAGAACCGTTTGTTTTAAAAGCTTCCTATGACTAAATATGACAATATTTGAGCAAAATACAACTCCAAAACACCAAAACAAGCCTTGAACAGAATCAAATAGTGTTTTGACACAAAAAACCCCAAAATCAACACAAAAATCACTTGAATCAAACAATCAAGAGCACTAAGGCTCTGATACCATATTGTTGGTCCATAATGATCGTGATTTCAGTGCTATATTGACTTGTTTAACAACAAAACACACAAGACTTGAACAACAAAGTGTATAATAACCAAACAAACCCAATAACAAGATTAAACCATACAACCAGAGGTATACAAGCTACAAAGATGAATGATATAAGTTCCTAGCACCTCAGGTGAACAATTACACGACACAATCAGTTGGATAAGAGTTTTGTCAAAGTTGTGCAAAAGTTGTATAAACTTGAGGATAAGGTTACAATATATATCAGTCTTAGGTTCGCTGGGCACATACAGGTTCGCCCAGTCGACACCTTAGACAAAAGCTAACTTGAACTACGGGCGAATCTATAGATTCGCCCGTAGGTTCGCTAGAACAAAAACAAACAAAAGTCATACAAATAACATACAAAATATATTACACCGACAAGCCGGTGAGTCCAACCTATACATGTGACTATCAGTTTGATTTTACCAAATTGAGGTTTTTCTTTTGAAAGTTTTTTTTATTCTAAAACATCTTTTTAGTTTCCTTCTTAGATTCAAATTGTTTAACAGTGGAAGTCTTAGGACCTAAACCTGTTTTCAGATCAGAGAGAGATTTGATCTTAGAGTTTGTTTGGTTACTTTGAGATGAATTCAGATTAAATGTTCCAGCTGACACAAACTTTACTGGTTTTAATAATGATGACACATTCTTTGACACAGATTTTCTTGATTGAGCTTGATTGGTTTTAGAATTGTCATTTGATGATATGAAAGATTTACCTTTTTATTACTTTGATTTTAATTTATTGGTTGACTTCTTTGATTTAGGTAATTTGGAAGTAGAAGCACCATCATCCTTTGCATTTGTTCGTTATTGAACTTTGGCAACAGCAAGTTCTTTTGTTCTTTCTTCCATTTCAGAAATTCAGGATCATTTCATCCTAAGAACTCTCCTTCAACCTTCATTGCCTTCGGTTTTTCTGAATTCAATTCCTGATAATTAACAACTTGCTCTAGCACAGGACTTGATTTTTCACTAGCTTGATCATCGACTTCTGCAAGCACAACTTCTTCTTCCTTCACATTTTCAGACAAAACCTTTTCATCACCTTTTTCTTCTGAGCATCCAGATTCAGATTTAATTCTTTGAATTTTTCTTCATATTCAAGTGAGTGATCAAATTCGCTAAAGTTCTCAGGTAAAATGTTTGATATTGATTTAGGCATTGGTTCATGAGTAAAACTCAATCCTGCTTTGTTATCTTTTCTTTCACTTACCAATTTAGCCAAGATAGCTTTTGAACTTTTCATCTTTGTTAGATCAACTTTAGTTACTGCATGAGCAATCTTTTCAGATTCAAGTGCTTTTGTCATTTCTTCAAGTTGTTTTGTGACTATATCAAGTTCTTTAAGTGTTTTGTTCCATGACTTTTGGAGTGAAGTTATCTTATCATCCGAAATCTTATGATCATTTTTAAGTTTTTCATGAATCTTTTCATGTTTGCTCAATTTATGACAAATTTTAAACGAATGGGTTCGATAATGTTCAACCCGAGCAATGCAGTCTTTGGTACACAACCTGTTTTAACATCAGTAGGTAATTCAACATAATTAGGAGGAAGTTCAGAATTTACCCTTGGTTGTTAAGATTAAGCAGTTGTAAATGATTCATCTGATGTAGCCATAAGAGCAATTTCAGTTTCTGATTCTTCAGACTTATCAGACTTTGCACTCCAATCATAGGCTTCTGATTCATGAGTATCATCATTAAGAACTTTAACATCACCTTCTTCAGACCAGTCTTCATCTTCGATTTCACATACCAAAGCCAAGTTAGCAGTAAGATCAGCAGTAAATTATTCAGCTGACCATAAGCGCCTTGTTCTGATCTTCTAGCTGTTTACCTTCATCCTTTAACTCTGGGATGGGAAGACTCTGATAAGGTTTCTGATGAAAACGTTGATTTCGATTCTGATAGCTTGAAGATTGTTGTGTGTTCTGACTTGAACCTTGAGACTGATTGACTGTTTGAACTTGCCTGACCATTATAAGTCTGGTTCTTTGGGGCTTTACACTCCCTAGAGAAATGACCATAGCAAATACAGTTGAAACATCTATCCTTTGATTTGTCAAAACCAACAGTCTTGTTAGCACTTGGATTGAAATTACGATTGACATAAGCATGTTTCTGTGTTCTGTATGCAACCATAACCATCTGCCAATTTAGATCCATCTCTTCAACATCATCAGGATCCATTTCAAAAAGGTCTTGAAGAACTACATCTAGTTGAGTTAGATGACTACCTTAGCATGCTTGAAAACTTGCCATGAATACAGTAAAAGCATTCTTTGTTTCATCATCTTGCGCGCAAAAGAATGTTCATGACATCTTTAACTTTGCATGGCATTGATGAACTTGATCTTTGAGTTTCAGATTGAGATTTCACTGGTTGAGGTTGAGCTTTTAGGGGAGATTGAGGTAACGTGTAGAAAAACTTGCATTGACAAACAAATCACCTTCATCTTCTTGTTTTTGGCCATATTGAACAAGAAAAGCATTCTCAACAGTATTTGAAGGATTCACAACAATTTATACTGAGCATGAGAACCAGATCGCTCTGTATTCCTTGAACTTTCATCTATTTCAACTTCTTCTATCTTTGCAATGAGAAGATATAAGTCCATTGAGAATTTCTCAGTATGCTTCAGTAAAGTAACTTTCTGTTTCCATGAAGATGGAAGAGCACCCAATAATCTGTCATTTAAGTCTTGAAGATCTGTTTTCACATCGACATTTGTCATCTCAGTAGTTAGATGCACAAATCTATTCATCATTTGATGTATAGTCTCTCTAGATACGCTCAAACAGTTCCAATTGTCTCTTCAATTTATGATTCTTGAGACTTCTTATCTGTTCTTATCCTTCACAGATCACTTTCAGTGCTTTATACATTTTGTAGCCAGTTTGATAAACATCCAACCTTGATAACACTTGAAGTGGTAATCCTTTACACATAAAAGAATAAGCCTTACTGTCATTCTTAACCTTTCGTAAGTCTTCTTCCTGTAGATCATCCTCTGGATAAGGTTCTATGGAGTCTTTGGTGTAGGTACTAGCAGCATCAGGTGCAAGATCAGGAATATATGGACCCTTTTTAATTGACTTCCATATATCATTGTCTATTGAACACAAATGAAGCTTCAATCTGATCGTCCAATTCTTGAAATCTGCATGACTAACTAACCTTGGGACACGATTATCTAAATCATCACTAGGAGCCATTTTAAAATTTAATAAAAGTAAATATTTTTGTACTTCTGTTGAATTTTTTAAAAAGACAAGTAATTTGAAAATTTTAAAAATAAAACTTAAATTGAGTGATTAAAAGTTGATACGACAGAACAGTGATTCAGATAATGATGTTTGAAAATGATACGGCTAAACAGTCATACATGTAACATTTGCCCCTGAACGAAACCCGATACAAATCCAAACCCGACATGGTTCAGTTTTTTTTCTTTAATCTTGTTTATCTAAATTAAAACATTAGTTTTCTATTTAAAGCATATTTAATCATAAACCACGAATCTACAAATTATAAATTACATTTTATTCTAAGTGAGTTTATAAGAGAAATCAAGATAATTATATATAAAAAAAACTAATGTTATAAAGTTAATGAAGCTTAGAAAAGTTATATGGTTAGTTAAGTTATTGTTTTAATTAACAAAATTAACTTTGAGGGTTAGTTATGTCATATGTGAAACTTGTTTTAAAACTATAACTTTGTAAAAACATAACCAAGTTTCAATTTTGTTCTAATTAAGTCACTCAAGTTCTAATAAATCAAACTTTTAGGGGCAATTTTTAGAGGGATTTTTTTTCTATAATAGGAAGTTTGGGAGGTAAAATTTAGCTAAATTTTTCACCATGCAAGCTGATGGAGCCAACTCCTTAAATGTATATATTTACAAATTGTTAAATATAATGGTTATAATTTCTTTATAAATATTACTATGTAACCCGTGTGTAACACACGGGTATTAAACTGTGACACCTGACATTTTCAAGCTAACGCCGTTAACCCAACTGTACCAAATTTAATTAGTTTCTTTCAACTTGAAATCCTAACTCTTACATTACCACTATATATTAATAAAAAAAATATATATTAATTTAATGAACTACTATACAAAAATTTATTACAAAAATAGTATTTCGAACAATTTTTGGATCACAACGAGTGACGTTTAAACATTAGTAAATTGAGAATAACTAATACGTACGCATGACTCGAAAATATTACCAAAAAATAAACGGGAAAACTTCATAAAATAAATACGACGCAAAAAGTAGGGGTGCAAATCGTAATTAAATGAAAGTTGTTTAAAAGAATCTTTGAAAACAAGAAATTATAACCCAAACTTAAAGGACCAATTTGTTAAAACCAAAATTATATATGTATCGGTCCAACCCCCTACCCGTGACCTTCAAATCACAACCCTAGTCGCCGTTTGCAATTTTCGGAAACCAGCTTATCCGCCATCTCCATAGCAACCTCTGCCAGCCGTAGAGCACCGTCAAAGCCTTTGGTTTCGTTGTTGTTCACTGTCGCCTTCCGTCGCCACTATCACAGCAACTGCAAAGGACGCCGTCAACCACCATGACAACCGACCTCGCCGGAGAAATTCAGTTGTCTCTCGCAAACCGTTTCGGTTAGTCTTTACTCCGTTTCGTTAACTTGCTAATGTTCGTTCGTTACTGTTTTGGGTTTCAGTTTCGGTTTCGTTCGATCCGGATATGGTTTGGGTTCAAAACTAGAACGAATATGTGTATATACGTCGATGTATGTATGTAAGCGTAACTGTAAACAACGATATATGTGTTCGAACAGCAGAGTGCGCATATAATTGTATGTATATTCTATGTTTGTTTGGATAGTATTGTATAGTAATGTATATATGAAGCGCAACAATATATATATATATATATATATATATATATATATATATATATATATATAGTTAGGTTCAAATGAAAACAATATTTATAATTGAAAACACTAAAAACCAAATAAATCTATTTTTTATTTTTATAAAATAAAAAGGGTATAAATGGAAGATTACATTTTTAAAATCAACTCGGAATATATCTCCACTATCTTTTAACTGTTTTTTCAACTTTTCATTAATTAGGAGAGTGTATCTGTGTTACTATGTATGATAGTATGAGACATGCTTATTTTATATATCTTTATCTTACGGAAGAGTGTATGATGCCATTTCTATTCTTATTCTTATTATTGCTTTTATAACTTGGTTTAATTATAGAATTAAAAAAACAACACAATGAAGATGATGGTCAAATCGTCTATTTTTCAACATGATGAGCCCTTTTGTTATGTCTACATAACACCGATGTTACGTACACGTAACATTGTTATTACGCATACGTAACACTGCTTTTATGTACGTTAAAAAAAGAACGACTACAAGATGATGAAACCAAAGAAAAAATGGGACTTTGTTGTTATGTATACGTAACACTATTCTGATGAAATGCATTATGAGTTTATGTCAACCTTCTGATAATCTTACGCATTTCACGTCATGTATTTAAATTGGCGACGAACAAATTTATACGTAACATCATGAAACAAAATTCAAATTGTAAACCTAACGACATACATAACGTCATGAATGAAGTTGTATCATGAATGGTGGTTTTCAAAGTACAAATACGTATACGTAAACTTATCGACGTACACATACGTAACCAACTTACTAAACGTAAGTTATGTAAATGTAACATTATGAGATACAATCAAATTGTAAACTAAGAAAGATTTTGTTAATTATGTTAGAAAACGTCGATAACCATTTATTTTACGTATACGTATATATATTTTTTGAGATAATTAAAAGGTGAAATTATGATGTTATTTAATTGTTACGTATACTACATATACGTATTGTTTTTGAAAAATATTGTTTTCAAAGGTGAAATTATGGTGTTATTTAATTGTTACGTATACTACATATACGTAACATGACGTCGTTTAATTCTCCTTTTGAGATAATTAAAAGTGAATTAAGAGAGATGATGAGAATGAAATAAAATTTAGAAAAAAATAATGGATTAAAAGAGAAGTTTTAATCTACAAACAAAAAAGTTAGAAAACGTCGATAACCATTTATTTTACGTATACGTATACGCATTTTTTTCTAATCTGTTCGAGATACCCAACAATTAATTTATATCCTTTGGAATTTAAAACAAGTCAAATGCTAAAGATATATTACATTATTTTAATGTAATTGTAAAAAATCAAACGAAAAAAAATACTTGAGGATAGTTGCTAATTTTAGGGATTTTTAAATTTGATGGTTACCAATAATAATATCATGTTTCCTATTTTGCCCCCATGTATGCAATTGGTTATTTTAATTAGTAAATATTACAAAATTGCCATTTGTAATGGTTTTTAGTGTTTTTAACTATAACATTGTTTTCAATGGATCTCACCCCTATATATATATATATATATATATATATATAGAGGCACTTTCAAATGAGAACACCTCTTAACTTGAGTACAAAAAGTACAACTTTAACGAATCATAAAATGAGTCAAACTATTGAATTTTTTGTAATATAAATTGACCAAAATGCTTATAATTCAACTAATTTTAACATCTATTTAAAAAAAATATGATTCGTGATGTCGTTTGTTAGAATGCATATATGCACCCACAATGTGTGTTTGTGTACAAGTAATGTGGGTGCATATATGCATTTTAACAAACGACTTCACAAATCATATATTTTTTAAATAGATGTTAAAATTAGGTTAATTATAAGCATTTTGGTCAATTTATATTATAAAAAATACAACAGTTAAAGCGGTTCCTAAGTTGTCCTCAAGTTAAAAGTGTTCTCATTTGAATGGATCCCTATATATATATATATATATATATATATATATATATATCAGATTTCATATATAGGTTAATTTATGCATGCAGTAAGAATTATATATGCAAAGTCTCTTGGATGTACAACTTTTCATATTAAACAAATGAAAAGAAATAATATGTATGACTTTGGGGTTGGTAACTTGGTATGCAAATGATGGTATGGTTGGGAATGTAATGTATGTACATGTGTGTGAATTAATTTATGATATCTAATTAGGTTTGCGTCTAGAGTTGATTGAGTTTTGATATTAAATGAATATATAGGCATACGCGATCGTTGCTTACATGTATAGTTTCAGCATAAAATTTAGAAACCTACATAAAAACGAATACTAATTCTAAGAGGATAAACATTTAAACAATAAACAAGTTTACATGTATTGAATAATAGATACATAATTAAATTCTTTAGTGTGTGAGTATTGCATGATGTATATATGTTCATGGTTTATATTATGTGTTAAATTTGTATGTATACGTGCAAGGTAGCTATATGTATATATGCGACAAAATTGTGTATGAATAAATTGTATATGTATTAGTTGTATGTATGCAAGATGTGTGTATATATATGTTTATTTTGTGTGTCCATGTTTAATAACAAGGGAAGCTATGGGTATGTATAGATTGCAGTATATATAAAACGTGATGTGTGTATTAATAGTTACATGAGTGAATAAGATGGGGAGTGTATGTAGAGATATAGATGGATAACAGTAGGTTCTTGTAAGTGATATACATAAATAATTACATATAAGTATTGATGAACTTAGTTTCAAGACTTGTCAGATCCCAAATTCAACATTTTTATGTGGCTATGATTGCTAATACTATTTGGTTTTATATATGTTTCATTTCTAATGTTTATATAGTTAAATGCTCATAATTTTTAAAGGGTTGGCTTGAGTATGTGAATAGATGTATGAAGACTATGGCATATGAGTTAAAGTCTAGATAAACTTTTGGGCAAGATTATAAGTAAATAATTTGTGTATGGTGTTAGTATATATGACATATGTAAATTTGATATTTATGTATGTGTGATGTTGGTTTAAAAGGGATGCTAAGGTAATGGCCTAACGTCAGTAATATGTCAAGCTAATTACTTAAATTGGATGGTCAAACTATATTGAGCTAGTAAGTTTCTAAAATCCTTGAACTTAAATAATATGATTACATGGGTACTGTTACGAAACCGAACCGGGAACACGAAACCGAATGTGAACTCTATTAAAGTAATTGTATCTAATTAGTAGAACTCAAACAGGGTGTTGGTTGAACTTGGAAATTATAATTTCTACTAATTATTGTAGCCACGCAAACCAAAGGTGAGTTTCACGGCCCCTTTTACTTTAATTTTACTTAGGGGCTGTTTGTTTCACCTCTTAATGGTTTAGTTCAGTGCTTAATCATTCAGATTCAGCATTTAGAGCGTTTGTTTCATAAAAAAAGAGCCTCTGAATGGTTCAGTTAAGTGCTGAATGGTTAAGAGATTAAAAGATCCTGAATGGAACTGAATGAAACATATACCAAACTTACCATCACCTGAATTTTTACCTTAATATCCCTATCATTGATAGAGTCTCTTAATCATTCAGACCTCTTAACCATTCAGTACTTAATCATTCAGCAGTTGCCAAACATCCCCTTACTCTTTTTGGGGAGATAACATGCTGTAAATTACTTCTTTTACATTCTTGCTTCTTAGTATGATCACATGCGTACCTAGTGTCAGTACTTTTGCCTTACGTTTGGATCGTTAATTATATTGCAAAGCGAGGAAATTTTGAGTAGTACTACTGGGTTTGACAAACCCCATCCGGGCTGGTCGCGCCAGCACGACTGGAGGTCGAACGGGTGTTTAATTGTCCTATCAATTACCGTGCCTGGGAGGCATTGGCTTGAGGCGTTCATTTCTTTACATTGCTGTCAGCTTCGGTCGTAAACACTTTCGTACACTAGTGTAGCATGCATAGTAGTCTAGCTAACTACTTTTTATACTAAGGGAATTACTAAATTTACTTTTTTTATAACTTACTTTCAAGTTGTATAAACCTGTGAACTCACCAACTTTATGTTGACACACTTTAGCATGTTTATCTCAGGTTGTCAAGATCACACTCACGGATAGGGCATTCATTCATGGGTCGCATTCATTTGAGAAATTCAACTTTATTTATTGTATTTGCATTTGTACATTCAAATATTATTATAATTTACCTAAAAGATTTTCATTTAGTATTTACGCTTCCGCATTTAATGTAAAACTTGTATTTTAAATTTTATTACTTAATGCAATACGTTACTTTTTAAAATCATATACGTCGTTTGGTGTAACTAATGACTGAGATCTTGGTGTGTCACACTCCTAACGGTAAAACTCCGTTAGTGGAATTTAGGGGTGTGACATAAACCTAGTTTAAATATATGATCCTCATTAATTAGTATTGAACACTAATTCATAAAGTTATTTTTCAAAACCAAACATTCTTCCTTTAAATATTTTGGAACCATACAAAATTTAAAGAAATTTATAATACAAAAGTTATTTTATATATTTAAAGGTCTTATAGTTTTATATAGTAATTACATAAGTTGGTTACTTAATTAATTATAAATTATTTATGCAAATATTTTCTTTAAAAAATACTAATATCTTTTATTTCAATTTAGCCAACTATTTATTTATTTCCTAAACTAACTATAGTAAACTACTTTAAATTGATGGTACTTAGTATTTATTAAGTTAATTATAGTCATTTACTTGGTAGTTATTAAGTTAATCAGTTTACTAGTTAAATATTATCGAGAATCACCATTTTACCATTTATCTTACAATATATTCTATTATCGTTATTTATTTCATTTTTATTAATAAATTAATTGTTATACATCATTATCAGTATTGGTTATTCAATTAAAACATATTCAGCTATTTCCATTATATTTAAATCACATATTATATAAAACCCAAAATTCTATTAGAAACCTTATATCCTGAAGTTGTTCTTAGAACTTTAAGTTCATTTTCTTTTCTAACTTAAGTTACCGTTCCTTAGGATAACTTTAAGGAGATCTTTTGGTGCCTTAGTTGCAGGTTACATATTTATTCATCATTCCCGTTGAACATGTGAGTATACATAGACCTTTTTCAGTTTTATGCTTTTGGGTGAAATCATGTGACCTATTAAATCATGGTTTATCATTCTGTTCATTTTTATTCATTTGATTCATTTGATTCAATTCAATTCATGTGTTTCATTACTTGCAATTATGTGTTTCATAGATTGATAAAAATTATTCTAGCATAATCATTAATTTATTCAAACCAACGGTTATCAATAATAGTACTATTTGGCCTGACAAGCCCACCCCATTTACATACACGTGTGGTGATTGTAACTGACATATGTTTTTGCTCATTACGACTTCATCTGTGTGATTAAGTGGCTGCAGTCATCTAGGTTTGATTGTGCACTTGATTTATCTAATGTGATACACTTTTGCATGATAGGTTTTAACATAACATGGAATTGAATCACTTTATTCATTTTAATCATTATATATATATATATATATATATATATATATATATGCAAACCTATGTTTACTCACCAGCTAATTCGTTAGCTGAACAAATACTATTTTCACATGTTTTCAGGAATTGCAGCTTAGTTGTATTTCAAGATGCGTCACATCTAGGATATGTTTGGACCTAGTTTAAAAACAAACTATTTGTCATTGGTGTATTCTCTTGTTTGAATCATTGTACCATGTATGTAATTAATAAAATTTGGATATTAAATATTATTTTAATCATTTTAGTACCATGAGCTACGAACAATCTATTCACTTGCGTCCGCTCCGACGTTTCCGCCGTGGTCGGGGTGTGACAACACGGCTGAACAGTGAAACGTCTGAATAGTCACACGTCTGAACAGTTGATCACTCGACTGAAGTAGACAAAATCTTGACCCGGCTGAAGACTTGAAACGGCTAACCAGCACTCATCCCTCTGAAAATATTTGACACGGCTGAATAGTGATACACCCGACTAATCAATTGATGACATGACTGAATAGTAACCCAGAAAATACTTGAAAAATCTTGACACGGCTTGAAAAAGCTGACCCGAGTAAAAGTGACACGCCTAAATAGTTCACATGGCTCAACAGTAATCGTCAATTTTAAGAATTTTTCAGCTTTTAATCCGACTATCACTACACAAACCTTCACACGTCTAAATAGTAACTTAATCTATTGTTCAAAAACTTAATCTATTGTTCAAAAACTAAGTCCTCAAACGTCTAGTTCATCGTATTTAGTCTTCACACGACAAGAACATCTTCATCATACACATGAACATCATCATCCAATTTTCAATAATTTTCAATAACTTGATGAATTTGTCCAAAATTTAAACACAAGCTGTGTAATCACTCGATTAACAACCCTATGTATCAATCAATCTTAAACAACATCCTTAGATTATGTATTTTGATGATTTTTTCGATCGAACAGTAAAGGTTTCAATTTACTTAATTCTTCAGATCTGATCTTTTCTGAGTGAAAACAACACCTATGTTGTGAATTAGAAACAATTAGAGTGATAAGTCGAATCAAATTTCAGCAACAGATTGTGAAAATCACCATTTGAGCAGTTTTTGAGTGTTTTTGCTTGGTGAATAGCAAAGAACACACAAAATGAACAGCTCTGATACCAATTGACAAGTTCAATTGGATCGAAACTGCATCTAATATGATTAACAATCACAGATCTAAGTAAAGCAACAATCAGATCAACACATGATATACTGATAATTCTCTTGTATTGATGATAGAAGATTGTAGTACAATAGGTGCAGAGAAAACTGATTACAATGGTACTTGTTCACCCTCGTTCACCCCAGCACCTACAACTTTCTATTTATACCAACAATACAACTTTAGGGAAATAACACTTTATACCCTAAACAAAACAATTTGTACAAATAAAGACAAAGTAAATCTTTCTAGACAAGAGCCCTAACAAAAGTCAACAATCAAGAAGTGTGAAAAAGAGGGTTGAACCGTCTCAATGTTATTATTTAGACGTGTTAAGACAACAAGTCAAGGTGTAGTCATTTCATGTCTTTGTGCTTACTGGTTCATCATATTGAAACGTCTCAATAATACATGACCCGTCTCAAATTTATTAAGATTAAAACTTGTCATTTCATCAAATTGACACGTCTCAACCTTTGTTGACACGTCTCAATAGTTCATGACCCTTCTAATGTAACATCCTGTTTTCTAGTTAATATAAATATTTAGAGTATATGTTACGAATATTGTTAAATGATTTAGTTTCGGATCAAACTAGTATTTAACTACTAACGTAGCATTAAAAACATTATTTAAAGTAAAACAATAATAATGACTTTACTTATTAATTATAAATGTATGCATGTTAACCTTTATATATATGATATTTGTATATAAAATAAATATTTATTAAAATGAATGGATAAAGATGACTAGAATTTGTAAAATAAATTATTATATGTGCAAAATGTGTGAATGTTGTGGTTGAAGGCAGCTGGAGCATAGGGTGCAAGAAATGTTATGGTCACAAGCCACGTTTACTATTATGAAAAAATGTGTATACATATTAAATTAAAGGGCGGTTATGAACTATATATACTTATGTTAGATTGACATTATATATATTGATATTACAAGAGACTTAAAAGTGTGTGGGTGAGCAAGAAACAAGTGATTCAAGTAGACGAGTTTTTATAGAACAGTTGACGCGTTATTCTATTACGATCAAGTTGTCAATTTCAAGAAGTAAGTATACATACTCTTAAAAGTATACATGATTATTGTTATGTTTCAATATGATTAATAATATCATTTTGTGTTTGATATATATTAATTTGGAACATATATAGACCGGTGGGTCTAAAATATTTATGTGATTATTGTTGTTAAAAATTTGAGTAGTATATATCTGTTGAAATATATGAAAAATAATTGGAGATAGTGGTCTCCATAAATAGAGACGGTGGTCTCAATAATAAATTAGAGACACGTGGTCTCAGAATTTAAGCGGAGACATGTAGTGTGTACTTACTTAGCTATGGCTAATATGAATTTTCATGTATACTTTCAGAGAAGAAAATGGAAGAGGACTAAAGACCGGCATCGGATCGACCAGTGGAAGTTACTTTTGTTTAAATAAAAGTTGTGTAATATTCGTTGTAGTAACTGTTTTGTAAAACTATATATTTTAGTGAAAATAGTCACATGAGTGACAAATTTTGGATGTGTACTTGGGACCTACTCTGATATGAATTGCGAGATTGTTATATATAAATATAAAATAAAAAAAAATAAATAAAAAAATTTGGGTGTTTCAAGTTGGTATCAGAGCACTAGTTTGAGGGATTTAAGTATTCGATATGGATACTTAGACTCAAACTACGAGTGCTCTGGATAAACAAAGGTGAACTTCGATCCGAAGACGGTCTGAAGCCTATCCAAGTAAGTACACTGACCCGTAATTAAATCTTGTTGATTATATGTTATACGTATTGTATATTGTAAATTAGTATAATTGTGTGGAAAATGATTTGTGAATTACGGGTCTATATTTATAAGTTGAAAGGTTGTGAAAACTGTGATAAACTGAAAGTTGTTATTTAAAATACGATATGATAATTGTAAGAAAACATGGGTATAATATGTATAAGATTACATCTGGCCAATGTAATGTTATATATATGGTGCTAGTGTGTTCTTGGAAGGATCATGTTTGTATTTGACAATAACAAGGAGTAGAGGGAATGTGTAAAATATGCATTGACCTATACGTGTATATATAGGAATAAGAATGCATATAAGTGTACGTATGATAAAAATATAAACTTGAGAATGTCGTAGCATAAAACGTACACTAATTAGTACCGATATTTCAGTACGAATTATGACAAACCATGAAGAGCAAAGTCGTCACTCTGGTGATGAAAAGTTTGATAGTAACGAGGAGAGAACGATGTACTCTCCAAGACAAGAACGTGACGAAAATCCTTTATCCGAAAGGATAAGGAATCAAATATCAACAGAAGTGGGAAAGGCTTTTCAAGCAAACATTCCATTCCTTCTTGCAGAAGTGCAAAGTTCTGTGAGAAACTTAATTCATGACGAGCTATCAAAGTTTAAGAGTCCCCACGAGCAGTTTAGTCCTGATAAAGTGAATAATCAGGAAGAATCGAATAAAGAAAAGGAGAAAAGTCGGTGTGCTTATAAAGACTTTATGGCATGTAAGCCTTTAGAATTCAAAGGCGAGATTGACCCCCTAATAAGTCATAGATGGATTACTGAAATGGAAAGTATATTTGACAGAAGTCATTGTGATACAAGTGACGAGGTAATCTTTGCTACGAGCCAACTACGTGAGAGGGCAAAGGACTGGTGGGATATGATTAAAGTGGAAAAAGGTAAAGAAGCCACACGAAAAATGACATGGAGTGAATTCAAAGTAATATATTTAGAACATTTTAGTCCACAAGCGGCTGTGGATAGAATTGCTGAAGAATTCCTCCATATGCGTCAAACGCGTCAATCTGTAGATGAAATCACAGCTGAATTTTTCGATAAAGCTAAGTTTTGTCCTTCATTGGTAGCAACAGAACGTATGTGGTTAAATCGCTACCATTTGATTTTAAAGGCAGAAATAAGGGAATTCGTGTCCCCTTCAAAGTGTGAAAAGTTGTCAGAGCTTATTAACTGGGCTCGTGAAAGAGAAATGGAGATAAAAAGGCAGATTGAGAACGGTGAGAAAAGAAAGGCTGAAATCCCAGTAGTTGCCACACCTTCAAAGAAGCTGAAAACGTCAGGAAACTTTACGAAGATGAGGTCAAAGAATGAACAACGTAATTGTTACATATGTGGTAGAGGACATTCAGGGGAATGTCTTTACAAAAATTTAAGTTGTTATAGATGTGGAAAAATTGGGCATACAGCATCTCGATGCACTAGTCCGGTCAATCTATGCTTCAATTGTTACAAGCCGGGCCATATGAGGGGCGATTTCCCGGAACTTAAAACAAGGGAAGGCAAGGTTGCTGAAGGATCCAAGACGACAGGAAATGTCAAGAGATTTGAAGTTTCAAAGCCACGAGGCAGGGCTTTTCAAATCACTGCAGAAGAAGCAAAAGTTGTACCTGATGTCGTCACAGGTACCTTTCTAATCAATTATGTCCCTGCATACGTTTTGTTTGATTCTGGAGCAAGTAGATCCTTCATATCCATAAATTTTGCTTGCCATAAGTCCTTTGTTAGAAGTAAGCTAGTAAATGCCTTAGAAGTCGAGGTTGCTAGTAATAAGAGTTTTGTCGTATCCGAAGTATGTCAAAACTGTAAACTAGTTATTCAAGAAGAAGAATATTCCATCGACTTAATACCTATTGAGCTTCGGGAGTTTGACGTAATTATTGGGATGGATTGGCTATCCCAACATCATGCGTCAATAGTTTGCAATCAAAAGATCGTCCAATTCATGTCACCAATTGGAGAACAAGTGTGTATTTATGGAGAAAGAAAGAGCAACATTACTGTGTGCTCAATGGCAAAGGCCAGGAATTATTTAATGCATGGTCATCAAGCATTTTTGGCCTATGTGACGGATAAGGAAACAAAAGGAAAGGAACTTGATCAAATCCCCGTAGTTAACGAATTCTCTGACGTCTTCCCCGATGAGTTATCAGGCGTTCCACCGGAAAGAGAAATTGAATTCAAAATTGATCTAGTTCCCGGAGCTAATCCTGTAGCTAAATCGCCTTACCGACTGGCACCAAGTGAAATGAAGGAATTGAAGTCACAACTTCAAGATCTATTGGATAAAGGTTTTATTCGGCCAAGTGTTTCACCTTGGGGTGCACCGATTTTATTTGTTAAAAAGAAAGATGGTAGCATGCGGATGTGCATTGATTATCGTGAACTAAATAAATTGACCATTAAGAATAGGTATCCTTTACCTAGAATTGATGATCTTTTTGATCAATTACAAGGTGCTAGCTGGTTCTCTAAGATTGATCTAAGGTCAGGATATCATCAAGTAAAGGTAAGAGAAGAAGATGTACCAAAGACGGCTTTTCGTACTCGTTATGGGCATTATGAATTTGTTGTGATGCCATTTGGTTTAACGAATGCCCCGGCAGTTTTCATGGATCTCATGAATCGAGTATGTAAACCTATGCTTGATCGTTTTGTTATAGTTTTTATCGATGATATCCTTATCTATTCTCGAACAGAAAAAGATCATGCTCAACATCTTAGAGAAGTGCTCACTACATTAAGAAACGAGAAGCTATACGCAAAGTTTTCAAAGTGTGCATTTTGGCTTCGAGAAGTTCAGTTCTTGGGCCATGTGGTAAATGCAGAGGGTATTTTGGTGGATTCCGCTAAGATAGAGACTATTACCAAATGGTCTCCTCCAAAGACCCCAACTGAGGTTAGAAGTTTTCTGGGTTTAGCGGGTTATTATCGACGTTTCATTCAAGATTTCTCAAAAATAGCTACCCCGTTGACAAAGCTAACTCGAAAGAACTCCAAATTCGAATGGAAGCCAGAACAAGAGGAAGCATTTCAACTTTTGAAAGAAAAGTTAACTAAAGCTCCCGTTCTAGCTTTACCGGAAGGAACTGAGGATTTTGTCGTTTATTCTGATGCCTCACACGTTGGACTGGGTTGTGTTCTTATGCAAAGAGGAAAAGTAATAGCATATGCGTCGCGAAAATTGAAGCCAACGGAAGCGGGTTATCCAACACATGATCTTGAATTGGCGGCGGTAGTATTTGCACTAAAGATTTGGAGACATTATTTGTATGGTACAAAGTGCACAATCTATACTGATCATAAAAGTTTGAAGTATTTCTTTGATCAAAAGGAATTAAATATGAGACAACGACGATGGTTAGAGTTAGTCAAAGATTATGACTGTGAAATACTTTACCATCCGGGTAAAGCCAACGTTGTGGCTGACGCCCTAAGTCGAAAGGAGACTATTGCTCCAATTAAAGTAAAATCATATAAACTGGTTGTGAGTTCAGACTTGTTTGATCAAATTAAAGCTGCACAAGTGGAGGCTTTAAAAGAGGAGAATTTGAAACGCGAAAGAATCATCGGTCAAGTCCACCAACTTGAAGAAAATGATAAAGGAATTAAAGTTCGTTGTGGACGAATTTGGATTCCTTGGACTTGTAAGATTAAAAATATAATTTTGGATGAGGCACACAAATCAAAATACTCAATCCATCCAGGTGCGACCAAAATGTACAATGATTTGAAGAAGGAATATTGGTGGCCTGGTATGAAAAGAGACATTGTTAAATATGTGGAGAGGTGTTTGACTTGTTTACAAGTCAAAGCAGAACACCAAAAGCCATATGGGAAGATGCAACCACTTGAAATTCCATTATGGAAATGGGAGCACATTACAATGGATTTAGTGACAAAGTTGCTAAAACGGCCAAAGGTTATGATGCAATATGGGTAGTTGTCGATCGTTTAACGAAAAGTGCTCACTTTATACCCATTCGTGAAAGTTATTCGTCGGAGCGAATGGCGGAAGTGTATGTTAGTGAGATAGTGTCAAGTCATGGAGTGCCAGTATCTATTGTATCTGATAGAGACACTCGTTTTACCTCAAGATTTTGGAGAAAATTTCAAGAAGAAATGGGTACCAAATTATTAATTAGTACGGCGTATCACCCACAGACAGATGGGCAAAGCGAGAGAACGATTCAAACACTAGAAGATATGTTGCGTGCTTGTATTATTGATTTTGGTGGCAGTTGGGACAAGTATTTGCCCCTTGTGGAGTTCTCTTACAATAATAGTTACCAGTCGAGCATTAAGAGGGCCCCATTTGAAATGCTTTATGGTAGAAAATGTCGCACTCCTGTGTGTTGGGGAGAAATCGGAGAAAGAGAACTTGAAAATAAAGAAGTGATAAATATAACAAATGAAAAGATCGATCAAATTAGGGAACACTTGAAAGCAGCACAAGATCGACAGAAGTCGTATGCTGATAAGCGGAGACGACCGATTGAATTCCAAGTGGGGGATTTTGTGATGTTAAAAGTTTCCCCATGGAAAGGTGTTATTCGTTTCCGTAAACGTGGAAAGTTGAGTCCACGGTTTATTGGTCCGTTTAAAATAATTGCTCGTGTGGGGAAAGTGGCATATCGTTTAGAACTACCAGAAGAACTAAACGATATCCATAACACATTTCATGTGTCATATTTGAGAAAATGCTTGGCTGATGAAACGGCATGTGTGCCATTGAATGACATTGAAATAGATGATAAGCTTAACTATGTGGAAAAGCCGGTGGCAATTCTTGATACAAAGGTTAAGCAACTTAGAAATAAAATAATAAATCAAGTGAAAGTACAGTGGAAACATCGACGTGGTTCTGATACCACATGGGAAGCCGAAGATGAGATGATAAAATATTACCCAGAGTTGTTTAATTAGTAATTAGGTTTCGGGGACGAAACCTAAATAAGGAGGGGAGAGTTGTAACATCCTGTTTTCTAGTTAATATAAATATTTAGAGTATATGTTACGAATATTGTTAAATGATTTAGTTTCGGATCAAACTAGTATTTAACTACTAACGTAGCATTAAAAACATTATTTAAAGTAAAACAATAATAATGACTTTACTTATTAATTATAAATGTATGCATGTTAACCTTTATATATATGATATTTGTATATAAAATAAATATTTATTAAAATGAATGGATAAAGATGACTAGAATTTGTAAAATAAATTATTATATGTGCAAAATATGTGAATGTTGTGGTTGAAGGCAGCTGGAGCATAGGGTGCAAGAAATGTTATGGTCACAAGCCACGTTTACTATTATGAAAAAATGTGTATACATATTAAATTAAAGGGCGGTTATGAACTATATATACTTATGTTAGATTGACATTATATATATTGATATTACAAGAGACTTAAAAGTGTGTGGGTGAGCAAGAAACAAGTGATTCAAGTAGACGAGTTTTTATAGAACAGTTGACGCGTTATTCTATTACGATCAAGTTGTCAATTTCAAGAAGTAAGTATACATACTCTTAAAAGTATACATGATTATTGTTATGTTTCAATATGATTAATAATATCATTTTGTGTTTGATATATATTAATTTGGAACATATATAGACCGGTGGGTCTAAAATATTTATGTGATTATTGTTGTTAAAAATTTGAGTAGTATATATCTGTTGAAATATATGAAAAATAATTGGAGATAGTGGTCTCCATAAATAGAGACGGTGGTCTCAAACAAGTGGAGAAAGTGGTCTCCATAAATAGAGACGGTGGTCTCGGTGAATAAATAGAGACGGTGGTCTCATAAATAGAGACGGTGGTCTCGGTGAATAAATAGAGACTGTGGTCTCATAAATAGAGACGGTGGTCTCGGTGAATAAATAGAGACGGTGGTCTCATAAATAGAGACGGTGGTCTCGGTGAATAAATAGAGACGGTGGTCTCGGTGAATAAATAGAGACGGTGGTCTCATAAATAGAGACTGTGGTCTCGGTGAATAAATAGAGACGGTGGTCTCGGTGAATAAAAATAGAGACGGTGGTCTCAATAATAAATTAGAGACACGTGGTCTCAGAATTTAAGCGGAGACATGTAGTGTGTACTTACTTAGCTATGGCTAATATGAATTTTCATGTATACTTTCAGAGAAGAAAATGGAAGAGGACTAAAGACCGGCATCGGATCGACCAGTGGAAGTTACTTTTGTTTAAATAAAAGTTGTGTAATATTCGTTGTAGTAACTGTTTTGTAAAACTATATATTTTAGTGAAAATAGTCACATGAGTGACAAATTTTGGATGTGTACTTGGGACCTACTCTGATATGAATTGCGAGATTGTTATATATAAATATAAAATAAAAAAAAATAAATAAAAAAATTTGGGTGTTTCATCTAAACTTTTTGTGATAAATTCTGCTGGGTCACAAGTGTTTGACACGACTAAACTTGACACGACCCAACAATGTTTTACATGTCCATCTATTTTTGACACGGCCAATGTTTTTCATGTTGAATCTAGTCGTCTTAGCAATGTGGTAAGTCTCAACAGTGGTTGACACGTCTCAACAGTGTCTGACACGACTAATACATTTTGTGTTGAAACTTGTCGTTTTAGCAATGTTGATCCGTCTCAACAGTGGTTGACACGTCTCAACAATGTTTGACACGACTAATAATTTTAAGAGTTGTTTTCAGCCGGTTTATTAAGTCACCCGTCTAACTATTGTTCACCCGTCTGAACAGTGGTTGACACGACTAGGGTTTTATGTATGTTTTGACGTGTCTCATTTTTTCACCCGTCCATGTAAAAACCTAAAATCACTTGTCGTGTCATCTCATCATATAAATACTCTTCTTCTCAACACTTATACTCATCACCTGTCCAAACACTTCATTGTTTTCATCCGTCTATACCCATGTAACAAACCTTTGATTCTATATCGATTGTGTGCGATTTACAAAGGTATATCATCATGTTTAAACCTCATTTCACCATATCATTCCACCACAAACCCTAATTTGATCGATTGATGATGAACAGTAACTTGATTCTTGAACTGTCACTTTGATTTTGAAACGAAAACTGAAAATTTGTTGTTTTAAAGTTAAAATTGGAATGTTAATTATTCATATTCATCGATTAATCATCATCTATGTCATGAAATCTGACCTAATTGAACTGAAATTTGAATCAATCAAAACCGTCATTGATGAACATAACAGAATATCTATAACTTCAATGATACAAGTTGCTTTTAACTAAATTTTGAAATCAAATACTAAAATGATAATGTGAATCGGGTTTTATTCACAAACATTGTTTAAAAGTTTGATATCAAATGACTGTGCTTTCATGAAATCTTCAAATTATTTTGAAAAATTTAAAAGTGACTTATTTCTTCATAATAAAATCATAAACATGTGTTTGAGTTGTTCAAATAGATAAAATGAATGTTTTTATGTCTTAATCAAACCTGTTGTTTCATTATCAAGCTTGAACACTTTGTTAAAATTTCAAATGAAGTTTTTTTATTAATTAATCATATGAAATGAATCTAACACATCTGTATCTAATTTCATATGGAGAATCTGAAATATGAGACCACGCATAATGTTGTTGCTATGCTTAATGAACATATTCCAGAAGCTGCTGGTTATGAAGAGATGATCAGATTCTTATTGAAGACTAAGTATGTATATGCTATGTGTGCAAATCCATTCATGAGTTTGATAAAGAAGTTTTGGAGAATAGCGGAAGTGATTATAGATGCTCCAGGAAACAAAGTTGTCAGGGGCTCAATCACAAATCATCATGAGATTGTTGTTTCTGAACAATCCATCAGAGATGCATTGAGGCTTGGTGAAAATGAGGCTGGAGACTTAGATGAAGTTACCATACATGAATGTCAGCAGTGTTTCTAAACATGGGACATCCTCCAGTTTTTCCCAAACAGCAATTCATCAGAGCTCGGTTATACAAGCACTAGAAGTTATTGTGCTATGTGATATAGCACTGCATGTCTAGAAGGAGTGCAAGTTTTGACTCCTTTCCATCAGACATTGCATCACCGATTGTTTCTATTGCCACTAACAGAAGATTCAATATGGCCAAGCGGATATTGAAAGGGTTTATTTTCAATCTTCAGGAGGGAAAAAGATTTAAGTTCTTAATGTATTCGAGGTTTTTGCACCTGATCATCAATGAGGCACATCTAGTGAATAAAGAAGAAGGTGTGGCAGGTGACATTTGTGAGACTGAGGATATGAATGAATTATCCTATAGGAATATGAGTTTGGTGGCAGGTGCTATGAATGTACCCTTATTTGACTATATACGAGATATAGCAAATAATGAGGCCGAAATGGGTGTTGATTATTTTCATATATCTCAGAATGATCCATTAGATCCTTTGGATCTTATTGATGACATTCCAGATAATCTTTTGGATGATGATGAGTATTTTCAGAAGTATCCTAAAGAAGATGATAATCAGGGTGATGGTGATGAAAATAATGAAGATGATGATGATGATGATGATCAGAATGATGATAATGGTGATGATTCTGGTGATAATAATGAAGCTAATAATGTGGTTGATGAACCAATGGAGGTTGAAGAAGATGTTATTGTTCCAGAACCTATTATAGAAGAAGCTGAACACATTGAAGATATTGTT
This sequence comes from Tagetes erecta, assembly GCA_030867185.1. NCBI lineage: Eukaryota > Viridiplantae > Streptophyta > Magnoliopsida > Asterales > Asteraceae > Tagetes > Tagetes erecta. Next base: position 82,954,430 of record CM061487.1, read on the forward strand.
TAGATAGCCAGAGATGACATTATATCTGAAGTTGAGTCTGATACACAGGCAGACGATGAAGTTGAACACATTGAAGATATTGTTTAGATTGCCAGAGATGTTGCTGTATCTGAAGCTGAGTCTGATGCACAGGCAAACGATGAAGCTGATGTTGTTGTGGGTGAATCTATTCCATCGCCTGTTACTATTCCATCTCCGATTGCTCATGACACAGAACAGCCAAGGGAGTCTTCACCTTAGGTTGTTGCTGAAAAGGAAACTGAAATTTTTGTTTCAGATGATGAAGATTAGTTAGTTAATCTAAGGCAAATGATTGCCAAGTTGACTGATGATAATGAGAAGTTGACTGTATCAAACTTGAGGAAGAAACAAAGGCTGAAAGAATATTGGGATACACATTTGAAGAATGAGAAGACATTCAATATTCTTGTTGCTGAGTATGATAAGCTGAAGATTAAGTATGATGATCTGGAGGCTGAACACAATACATTGAAGGCTGAGTATGAGATACTGAAGACGGATACAGAAGAAAAACAAGCTGAATCATCTTCTGGCTAAGAGTTTGTTCCAGAAGAAAAAGAAATGGACGTTGGAGTGTATGATATTCCCAGGGATATTACTGTACATTATACTCGATCAAGGAGGACCAAAATCACTGCGGATACTGGTTATTCCTTTATCCCTGTTCCCGATGAAGCCAATGTTGTTAGTCAATCTAAAAAGGCCAAGGGAAAACAAAACTAGATGCAGTACCAGAGATTGAGATTACTGAATCATCCGTGCCAGCAAGAAAGTTAGCCTGAGGTGATTGCTCAGGATGAGCCAGTTCCAATTGAAGATGTTGATGCTGCTGATAATGTAGATATTTTTTTGATGAAGCTAGTTCGTGTATGCCTGAAGAAAATGTACCAACTATTTATGGCATTCCGAAATATACTAAGGAGAAATTTGCATACCTAACAAAGATGAAATATAATAGGGTGTTTTTGGATGGATTAACGATACCACAGGTATGCCAAGAATATGAGAAGTGTGTGGCTGCAAAATCCGTTGTGCCAGCTGACTCGAATGAAATAGCAGTTAAACATGGGAAATGGGAGCCAACACAAGAAGCTATTATTGTGGATGAGGTACCTGAAGAGGATATGTGGCACAAAGATCCAAAGCATATGGGTTTTTTCAGAGCTCAAAATTTGGCTGCTATCCCGAAACTACCCAAGAAACTAGTTGAAGGTACTAAAGTCTAAATCTCTGATTAACTTGGTCAAAATCTTTCAAGCAATAGAAAAGACACAGAAGCGAATAATGACTCTAGATATGAGCAATCCAGATTATTATGAGTTGACAAAGAGGACAAGGATGCTGAAACCCTAAGAAATCGTTAATATGTCGGTAAGTCCGGTTGTTCACGATAAACGGAAGGAGCTAATAAAGATGTTTCCAGAATCTTCTCCGGAAGCTTATGTAGTTAAAGATGAACAAAGAAGGACATGGAATACGTCAAGGACGGTTGGAGACTTAGTAAGCAGTGTGTTTCAAAATGGGCAGTCTATTTCGGAGTTGTTGGATTCAATGATTGTGCCTGCAAACCCTAAGGAGGTTAAAATTGTCGGATGGAAATATGATGATGTATATGATGTCTTTTTGATCAAGCGGGTGAATGCGCTTTGTGATGTTTATCATTTTTACACATCGATTCTTCAATTTCCAGTCCAGGATCTGAAAGAGCTGGTAAAGCTGCCACTCCGAAATCTGTCTCGATCTTCGAGAGGTGAAGGTTTGGCTGAGCTTATCAACATTGGGGTTAATCGATCAAGAGGCAATCTGGAAGTTCGATGCCAACAAGATGATAGTTGATACTTTGATCAGAAAAAGAGAAAGAAAGAGGCTGCGGGTGAAGTTTATCTGCATGAAATGTGCGATAAACATTTTGAGAAGATCACCCAACCTGGATTGAATTTTTTTTATGGAACTCAGCAGACTAAGCCGATTCTGAAAGTATTCTATCATGAAGGTCATCACGAGTTAAAGCTGATACGAAATATTGAAGATATGTCTGAGGATGTTTTCGAGATTTTTGGTACGTTCGAGCTCAAGTTACTGCATCCAAGTTATATTTATTTCTTGAGGACATACAAGATGGATAAACTAGTGGATGGATTGTCAGTGATTGATCGGAAAGACTTCGTTGCTATCATTGAAGCTATTGCAGCTGCTATGGAACGAATTACTTTCTGGAAAGCTTTGGCATATTCAAAATTGGAGAAGGTGGATATTCAGAATATCTCATATATGCTGATAACTACAAAGGGATATTTGGAAGTTGTTTCTTCAAAAAGGAAAGATCCGTATCAAATTTATGCTAACATTGACCTTGCTTGTTTGTCTCATAATACTTTAATCAGAATGTCAAAAATGATCTTAGCTAATGAGAAGAAACCGGCTCACATAAAGATGAGGACAAAATTTGCAAATGCAATTTGGCTAGCAATAAAAGATCAAGATGAATACAAATGCAAAGGTCAAAGAAGAAGTCATTTGGAAATGAAGACCAAAGTTAAATCTTAGGGGGAGTAATGTTAGGTCACTTGGCTTAGAAAGATTTACTTTGTCTTTATTTGTAAAGTTTGTTTGCTTAGGGTATAATTTGTATTATCCCTAAAGTGTATTGATGACTATAAATAGAATATTATAGGCATCTAGGTCAAGTGTGTGAGTGAAAAGTACTGTTTGTAGCAGGTTTTGCACCATGATTTTACTGTAACGATTTTGGTTATTAATGCAAGTGAATTTTGAGTATTCGTGTGTTGATTTCATTGTTACTTTGTATAGATCTGTGATTATTATCCCATTCAAGCAATTTCGATCTAATTGAACCTGTCAGCTCCGGAAACACCGTGACTTCCATATGCCTTAAGAGCTCGATAGTAACCTCTGATAATGACAACAAGATTTTAGCGCTAGGTGGGATTCAAACTTATGACATTAAAGGCCAAAGAACTCTTCACCACATCAACATTTACTAGTGAACCAAATGACAACTAGTATCAAAATGATCTTATGTACTAATTTTTATCTTAGTGTATATAGTAGATTTTATAGGTTACATTTAAACCATGACCCATATTATGTTTGGGAGAGAGAGAGAGAGAGAGAGAAATAGACGTTGAATTGATAATATTTCAAGCACTCACTGAAAAAGCAGCTTTAGAAGATAAAAAAAAAAGAAACCATATATGGTTTACCACCCTATAAAGAAAAGGCTATTAAATGTCAAGTCCTTTTAAGATCATGAAGATCAAGATGTCAATATTTGAGTTGATTATGATTTTTAGGTGTTTAAAATATGGTTACAATAGTTGTAAGTTAACTTGGTTTAAGAAATGGTAAATGTCATCCTTGAGTTTAGTTTAGTAAGTTGTTCAAATATAACATTTGTACTCATTTTTATGTTGCTTGTGTGAGTATGAGATGTAGAAAGTGATAATTGAAAGTGAGATTTTTAAATTAATTTATCATTGTAAAATTATATACGGGAAAGTTTTAGGGTTATGGCTTATGTGAGTGTGTGTAATACATATTTGTATGCTATAAATATGGTTGTTTAGTGGCCAAATTTAGCGTGGATATTCGTTTATAACCCCATACATTCCTTCTTTCTTTAATTATTTATGTGTTTTAGTATAGAATATTACTCATGTTGTTGCCAAGCAACACCCATGCTTTTTGCCAATTTTCTTGGATATATGTACCTTTTAAAGACGCGTCTTTTTATTTTTAGTTACTCTTTTCTTTAAATAGCAAGATGGTACAACTTATTCTATAAACATTTTGATTTCAATTCCTATACATTTCTCTTTTCTTAAGTTTTGTTACATTGATTGTTTTCGATTCAATTTATGGAGAATTCATATACAAGTATGTATGCAAACATTCATATATGCCTGGCTCCCTGTATGCCATTTACTGACCTCTTCGAAAAATCGATGGCTTCCGTGTATGGCGTATGAGGAGTCAAGCATATAATTCCTCATCTTGTACGATCTACATGTGCTCTCACTTCTCTATTTTTTATTTTATAACTAGTTTGATGTTAATATATTTATATATAAATACTTTAACATACATGTATAGGTAAACGTAAAAGATAGCGCATTCTACCTCTTGTGTCTCTTGATCGACGATAATGATGATTAACTACCAATTCATAATCAAAATCTTTGAAATACATATTTGAGCATAATAGATACATACAACGAAGAATCAAGCCTTAGATTAAGATTGTTTTATTTGTATAATCACGTGTTTCTTATATGTTTTCATTAGGACCGTTAGTTTTTGATAATTCCGATCTTGTTTATACTTCAAGAAACTTACCATTATCAATATAACTCTCGTAAAAAGGGATTTCTTAAGTTTCTTAGGCAAAATTAAGGCATTTTAACAAAAAAATTAGAGGTATATGCATAGTAGAACCATTTTAGATCATATATATTTGACCAATAGATCCGACTTCAAGATAAATTCATTAGGAAGTGGTATTTCTTTAGGATAAATTCCAGCATTTAGAAAATGGTTATAGGTAAAGATACATGTACTTACGCCCCCGACCAAGAGAGAGACCCAAATCCTAGTAGATTTAACAAATGGTGATTCAACATAGATTTTACATCTTAAAGCCAAGCCAGTTTTGGATCAACTTTATGAAAATGAAACGAACCAGCCAAAAGCATTAACGCTTTGAAGATCAATGCACCACTTGTACAAAAATAGAGTTGTATTTCACTATTTATTTTATATTCTCGCCAAATCTGAAAAGCAACAAAGGTTATTTGTGTTCCTTGGTAGGCATCGCCCACATGACCATTCAAATTTTCTTGTTGCACATGTAAATTAGTTACTAACCTTGATACTTAAGTTCACCACGTCTCCATAATTCTTAATGTTTTATTGATATTTATTGATCATTTGAAAGAGAAATGAAAGGATTTAAATGGTTTTCATGGTCTTTAGATGCTTATGGATAGAGATTATGGTGGTTTATAGTGGTATGCAAAATATAAAGTATGAAAAAGAGAAAGAGGTCAATTGAGAGAAATCGAATGGAGAGAAAAGTGACAAGGGAGATGAGAGTGTTATGTATGGATTAAGTTTGTAAACTTAGAAATTGGATGTGTGTAGATGGTGGTTTCAACCGTGCCTTTCGAATGTGTGGTTTCATATAACTTTTTGTAAATTTTTCATGTACACTTACACATATATGCTCTAGATTCTTCAAATAACATGTGTAATATCTCGATAAGTGTCAACATTTTAGTTGGTTATGATTTCTAGGTGTTTAAAAGATGGTTACTATAGGTGTAAGTTAACTTGGTTTATGAAAAGGTTAATGTCATCCTTGAGTTTAGTTCAGTAAGTTATTCTTATATAACATGTGTAGTAATTTTTATGTTACTCGTGTGAGTGTGAGTTGTAGAAAGTGATGATTGAAAGTGAGATTTCTAAATTAATTTATCATTGTAAATTATACACATGTAAATTTTAGGGTTATATTGCTTATGTAAGTGTGTGTAATACATATTTGTATGATATAAATATGGGTGTTTCGTGGCCAAATTTAGCGTGAGCATTCGTTTATAACCCCGTGCGTTCCTTCTTTGTTTAATTATTTATGTGTTTTAGTATAGAATAATACTCATCTTGTGGCCAAATTTAGCTTGAGTATTCGTTTATAACCCATTTTTTTGCCAATTTTCTTGGAAATATGTACCTTTTAAAGACGCGCTTTTTGATTTTTTCTTACTCTTTTCTTTAAATAGCAAGATATCATTCTATCAACATTTAGATTTCAATTCCCATATTTTTCTCTTTTCTTTAGTTTGTTACATTGATTGATTTCGATTCAATTTATGAAGAATTCATATACAGGTATGTATGCAAACACTCAAATACGTCAGGCTCCCTGTATACCATTTATTGACCTCTTTGAAAAATAGTTGGCTTCCGTGTATAGCGTATGAGGAGTCAAGCATATAACTCCCCATCTTGTACGGTCTACATGTGCTCTCACTTCACTATTTTTTATTTTATAGCTAGTATGATGTTAATATAGGTATATAAAAATACCTAAACCTACATGTATATAAGGTTAGGGATTAGATTTTAGCAAATCCATTCGTTTGATATATAATTGCTTTGAGCCGAAGGATTAAAAGGACGAAAAATGGTGAGGCGGAAATTGTGAAGCAAGGTTTCGAATTTCAGGGTCTGTAAACTTACAAATTTCTTTCGAAGGTTCTTTTAATAGATTTTGAGACTGTAAAGAGTCATCAATGAAGATAGGCTTAGAACTGGAAGAAGCATGAACTTGTTTCATAGTCAAGGTCTCGTGAAAACAGAAAGAGGAAGAAGAAAATATATTCAAAAGGGAGAGTCGGTACTTGATGTTATCGCCGATTGATGGAGAAACAAAGATGTGTGATTTTTAAAATAAGCATGAAGATATTATAAAGATGCTCCTAGGGTATTGAATGGTACTGGTACCATCACTTAAATCTCCTCAAAAAATAATGGAAAACTTAGAAATCGAATGCAATATGACAACTATATTGCACCCACAACCTTCATATGGGGGAAACTGTTAGGGATCTGATTTTAGCCATCATGGATATAATATCCTGGACACGTTGGATCAAGTATCCTTAGCGTTCGAAGGATTAAGGATCCATGATGCTTATCACTGTCGAATAGTTAACATTTGTCCTATGACTGTTTTATGTTTATTTATGTAGATAACGGCTAGAAGACTAAGTCTATCTTATATCTCGCTTAAGGGAGTTACTAAGTCAACTGCAGTTATGGTCGACATCTTCCAACGGCTCGTGGCTTAAAAATAGGGAATTAGTTAAGCGTTACTTGTTTCATGCAAAACATATTTAAGATGCTATGGCATAAGCAATCACCCACACACACTCTCTAATTTCTTCGACTACTTTCTCTACTCACACACGCTATTGTATTTGCTGTCATAGCTCGAGTTGTATCAACAATTTTTATCTTTAATATAATCAGTGGAAGACAATTGTCACCTCCACAGTTTTATATGTTAGCGATCATCTGTTGATCAAGGGATTTTCCTAGTATAAATCATTGTGTTTAATCCATGCTTAGCACTACAATCATAAGACGAAGCACTCAACCTAACATTTACTAATTTTGTTCTATCAATTTTTTTTTATCAAAACAATTTAGGCCTCTCAAGCAAAATCTATTTCAACAAGCTTGCCATCATCATCGTCATCTTCCCTGCCGATGCCTACTTCATATTTGGTACCGGTGAAGATCAAGGATATCACTTATAAAAAGTTGACTGCTATCTTTCAAGGATGAAACCACCTCTACTAGCCCTACGGTAACTTCTAACAATGTTTTTTTTATGTTGTGTTTGCAGATGAAAGCTTATATTGAGCAGCAAGTCATGACCATTTAGAGGATCCTTCCTGAAATTGAAGATATCAAGAAATCCAAAAAGCATGTGGAGGAGATCAGTCCCTATATGCCAAAGGCGCTTGATTTCAATACTCCAGGATCATTATCTATGCAAGTTCCAGTATCTTCAACACAACCTCAATCCACTATGTCCTATTATGAATAAGTGGGAGTGTATCAACGCAGATCCACAACCCGGCCACCGCCAGGATCAATAAATTTCTCTCAAGGATCCTTCGCTTATGAAGGATCCTTAATGAAGAATCCTTATACAGAGATACACCCAATCATCTCTTTATAAGGATCAAGGATCCTCGGGTATACCGTGGTTTAAAGTAACAGAGGTGCATGATGGAGACTTTATCCCCATGCTAACCATTGCCTACTGAAATGACATATTCTAGACATTATTTTGGAATAGAATCTACCCAACAAATATGTAACGGTTTAAATAATGTATGTTTGGGTACAAAACATGATTTGATGTAGGATGCAGGTATCACTCCAGTTATGGCAAGAGAGTTACAGAAACTTAAACATACGATATCCAGTGTTCTAGGGGTAGTAAGACCTATTCCTGAAATTCCAGTTGGACGTCACAAAGTATCCAGATTTGCTTCACCATTTTGTGAAACAGAGATACCAAAACGCTTCCAAACCCCCAATATAGAGAAAAAAATGGAAATTAATCCAATTTCAGACATGCTCAAAGAAGCATGTTTGTGCAGGGGTTTTGGATCTACACTCACTGGATCTACCCTTAAAAGGTTGCTAAGGTTACCTCCTTACTCTGTTACTTCATTTTCTCATTTCCTCAATCTTTTTATTAGTAAATTCTCTCGTACTAAAACTTATAAAAAACAAACCAGTGATTTGTATAGAATTCTCCAACCTCATGCTACGTCAAAATTTGGAATATTCAAAGAGCAAGATGGCCAAGAGAAAGGATAAAACAACTGGATACAAAGACGATAGAACAAAAACGAACATGAGCTTGGATTTAGATTTGATATTGCTATGGATGTTGTTTACAATAAGTTAAGCGGAATCTCACTGATCATGTATTGATGCTTAAATGCTCATGAAAATCAATGCGAAGTTCTCAAAATTGTTAGGCAATGTATTAGATCTGGAGAAGGTTACAACGAGAATACGAAATACAAGGGATAGGCAACTCTTATTCTAAATGACCTAGGTGATGATATTTATAGTCCATACCATTAACCTTACAAAAAGCCTAACATGCGCAATTAAGCACAAACGATTACACAAATACTCTTACGTCAAATTACAATTAATCAATGTCTTCACCCGTGCTTGCTCGTGTCGATGCTCGATATCTTCACTCGCTTATATTTGTAAAGTGACATCTTCAATTTGTACCAACAATACTAAGATGACACTTTACAAATCCGACATATCAGTTTAAATCTTCATGTGACAAGCATAGAGATCAACCTAAAATTTTGGTATGCATTATCTTCAAGAGGACCCAACAATACTCCCCCTAAGACAATGTTGTCAAAACCCTGTCTTCCAATAAGAAATCTGCATTCTTCAATCCCTTTTGTGAACATCGAAGGCTATGAAAAGAATAAGTAGAGAGTAGATTCCGGTGAATCTATATATCAGCAACGATATCTTCTTCAATGGTTGAAGTAGAATGCGAAGACTTCTTTGACTTAGAATACTCCCCCTCAACTTTTTCTTTAGAGGTTAATGGGATCTATGTATGAGATAATGTGCGTTAAAACTCAATGGAAATTGTTCTTGCAAGTCAAAGAAAACATTAAAACTCAGGCAATAATGTGCATATATCATCAATGTAAAATCAATGTAAAGATTAAGTTCTCAATCAGATGAGATATTGCTTTATGAACAACTCCTATATCAATAACATATGTTAAACTACCAAAACAAAAGACAAAGATTAAAACGACAATCTTTTTGTTCTTTTTGAAATTTTTTAATGTTTTTTTTATCTCTTTGGACTTTTCTCTATACAATTCTGAATCTTTTACCTGCAATGAGATCATACCAGCCAAATGTCTTCACACAAAATAGAGTAAGATTTTGAATAGACATATACAATTTTTCAAATTGGATGATGAGCATTTAACTTCGAACACACTTACTTTTTCAAACACTTGGTGATTTTTATCATGTATTGGTTTGACGTATGTGATCCACACTTAGAAACACTGTAAGCTCTACTCTTATAAAAAACAAGTAAGCCCTTTAACATCTTTAATACCCAGTCATTTACAATATAATCAGTGAAGTTTTTTGGGGTTTAAAGAAATACATGAATGGAATTCTTAGGTGGTGTTCCCTTGGGAAATCATCTTTTTCATTCCTTTTTGGAATTTTGATTGGTGATGTTCCTGATTGGGAATCTTTTGTACATCTTGAGGTGTTCCAGGTCTGTAGCTCATTACAACAAAAGAGACCTCGTGTGAAACTTCAGGTTCTTGGGCACCACAACAAAGAAGTTCACAGATGTTTTACTTAACACTTATTTTATTCCGTCATTACCTGGTGAGTGTAAGGGACATTACAAGCAGTCTATCAGAAAAGAGAATACTTAACAAATATCCTAACATAGATCTTAACACCGCTTGCATAGAAGTGAATTATTTAGTTTATCACCATAGAGTCTACTTTTCAGATTTACTGTTTTTCAGTTTACCTACACAACACAATGATCGATCAGTCTTTTTTATGCATTTTGAAATCAAATGTAAAAGACAAAGACTCAGTGTACTATTATTTCTCATGTGCGTGCAAGTACATTCAAACTATTTTTTGGATTTTTCTGATCTTATCATGTGTTTTTATATTATAATTATTTCTCCCCTTAAACTTTTAAATTTCTTCGAAAGTTGAAAGCTTAATGAAAAGAAAATGGCAGATATGTTATCGACGTATGAAGAGTACATGTAATATACTTAATCTAAACAGACGAAATGAAACATCGGTTGTTTCTTGCAGTGCCATCATTGTTTGATTTTTGAACATGTTTTTAACAATTCCTGCATTGATTCCTTTTTGTTTCCAACTCCATTTGATGCTAGTTGCATCGAAGACATCATTAACAAGATTCGGTATCTTGTCATGATAAGGGATCAGCCACAGTCTTCTTTTCTTTGATCCACCGGCCTCCATAACTGTCCCTACCACACTAACAAATTAGTTAGAGGGTGAAATCCAAGCCATTACGGTCTTGAATTTTCCGAAATCATCAATATAAGTAATTTCTTAATAAATTGCATCTTTTGGTGGACCATCGGTTGATGAGGCACGTTGCTCATCTTGATTCTTAACAGGTGTTTTTCTCCACAACTATTTTTGTGTGGGACCAAAGGAATGCTTTGGTTTAGACACCCGTCTAGAATTATTCATGGAGGATCTGTCATAGTCATTTCTAAACCTATTTTTCAAAAATTGGTTTTGTTGACTATTTTGCTTATGCAAAAATGGATTTGTTTGATTTTGATTTCTTACAGATCTTGGTTTCCATGAATCACTTGAATGATCACAACAAGAGAATTTACAATCAGAAACATACCTGGCATAATTCATAGACGATGAATTTCTTTGGACATACCTTCTCGGCTTCAACCTTGAGCTATTGTTGTAGAAGCAATCTAGAGTGATGTGATTGACCACGTCACAGATAGAGCAATATTTGTTGTAGTAACAATCCATTATGTCATGGTTGTACATCTGACAATTTGTGCAAAACTTATTGTAGCAACACTCTAATGTCATCTGATTGTACATCTCACATATCTCATAGTACGATGAGCCTTGAAAGAAGAATTCATTCATTTCTTTTGAGAACCTTTTGCAGTAAAAGCATGTTGATTCTGATGAGCTTTAACCTTTGAATCTTGTTGAAGCTAGATTAAAGAAGATGGAGTCTTGAACATGTTGGCTTTTGAACCATAAGAAAAGACACCTTGATTGTAGATACAATCTGAAATATGATGAGTTTCAGAGTCACAGACTATATAGTAGATATAACTGTTTGAATCACTCGTGGATTCTGAATCTTCAGACTTAGGAGTGGAAGGAGGCTGTGGTGTAGAATTAGATGAAGCGGCCTTTGTCTTGTTCTTCTTGGCTTTGCTCTTCTTTCTTTTAACCTTCTTCTTCTTCTTCTTCTTCTTCTTTGTCTGAACCTCTTATGTCTTTGCTTCTTGAGATGATTGTGATCCAACAAATCCGGCTGGCACTAATCTCTCATCTTTCTGCTCAGATGACTTTGCTTGTTCAACGTCTTCTTTGATGTTAACAAGATCAGATTGTGATCTGTTAAATTTATCAGTAAGCTCCACAAATTGCACATTCAAGTTATGTTTTTCGATAAGCATTGAACCAACATTTTCTGTAAGAGATTGGAATCTATCTTCACACAATTTGTGATCTTCTTGAAGACTTGTGAATTTCTCTTGTTCTTCTTAAAGCTTGGTTTCAGACTGTTGTTTTCTGAATTAACCAATTCAGAGAGTTTGTTCAACGTCGTAATCTCTTCTTGCAAATATTTAATCACACTCGATGAGTGTTCATTTGATTTTGCAGCTTCATTCTTTGAATTTGTTGCTACTTGTTCACTTTTCTTGAATGATTCTTGAAGTGATGTGATTCGTTGATCAGATGTCTTGTGCTGTTCTTTCAGTTTCTTGTGCATGGTTTCTTCCTTTTTGAGTTTATCACAAATCCTGAAAGAATATGTTCTGTAATGTTCAACTTGTTGAAAGCATTCTTTTGTGCACATCTTTTCTTTTACATTGATTGGCATTAAACGTATGAACTCTGAACATCTTTCTCGTTTTCTTTTTCTGACTTTAATTTCTCAATTTCTGCCGTCAGTTGAGCAATTTTCTCATCTTGCTTTGCAATGGTTTCTGACAAGTTGCAAATTTCTTTATCTTCTTTTCAAATTCTTCTGCAACATCATACTTTTCACTCCAATCATATTCCTCTTCTTCTTCTTGATTGTCATTTGACTTTGTTTGAGTCACAAGTGTGAGTTTTGTGTGTTCATGGTTATCTTTTCGTTCGATATCACAAGCTTTTGCTACTTGGAAAAGTGTCATTTCAAACATATGATTAAATTCGGTAATATAATCAGTGATGTGTTCTCTTGGCATTTTCCCTTGGATCATTTCTTGCATCAACGATGAAATTTTTCTTGAATTTTTAAAGTCATTTTGATGATTGATCTAGGAAGTCATATTGGCTAGAAAAGACTTATTTGAAATTTGCAAAAAAATGAAATTTTCAATTTTTCAATTTTTTTAACTGAACAGTTGTAAACGCCTAAACAATTTTCATATTGCTGAACAGTTGTCAAACAGACAAGACTTAGAATATTTAAGAAAGATATGTGAAATGGATGAGATTGTTGAAAACGGATGAACACTTAGAAAATTTCAGAAACTTCTTGAAACACACAAATAGTTTCCAAACGGATGAACAGTTGCCAAACGGATGAACACTTAGACATATTTTCTAATGTTCATAGATCCAAAACGATAGATTCACCAATGTCACACCCTCAATTTTTCACAAACGGGGTATCCGTTAGGCGTGTGACATACCAGGATCTCAAGCCATTAGTTACGCAAACACTAACTCAACGTTTTAAACGAAAGTTTCTTATTAAAGTATTAGACCAAAACCCAGGGTTTACAATGAAAAGTTTCAAAGTTTAGTGGAAGCATTTGTAAAACAATCCCGTACTCAAATCCAAGTACATATTAGTAAAGGTTAAATCAATCAAAGTTATGAAAACCCATGCATAAAGTTAACACGACCCAAACAATCGTTTCAAAAACCAATAACAGTATAAATAACAAAACGTAATAGTTTTAAGACCAATGCATGCATGTGTCCTACTCGTGCGCCTTCCTAGTTCCCTGAGAAAAACATACTAAAACGAGTCAACAAATAATGTTGGTGAGTTCAATGAGATTTGATTATAAATAAAAGATACCGTTCATAATACAGATAAACCAAAAACAATATATATATTTCATTTTATTAGGCGGTTTGCAAGACCGAATGCTTATTGCTTGTCAACACGTCGAGATGAAAGCTAAACGTTACTTTTGCCTTGTCGCCATCTAACCAAGATGACCCATAACCATTAAGGACAATTTGCACCACATGACGCCCAGTCAAGGGTGGGGTGCCGTCGCAACCCGGTAGTACTACTCAAATTTCCCCGCTATCATATATTAATCAACTTCGAACTTTTATAAGGACTTGAATGTGGTTCCAATTCGTGTAAAGCACTATAAGCCCTAATAAAATCATGCCCGTAGGCATTTATACTTTTACCAAAACCTGCCCGTAGGCATTTATACTTTTACCGAAACCTGCCTGTAGGCATTTATACTTTTACCGAAACCTGTCCGTAGGCCCTACCCGAAGGTATAAAATGCAGCCTTAGTTGGCCCCGCCCGAAGGCATAGAGTGTTGCCCGAAGACCCTGCTCGTAGGCATAAAAATGCAGCCCGAAAGCCGTTAGAATCTTGCCTGAAGGCCCTACCAGAAGGTATAAAATGTAGTCCGCCCGAAGGCGCTGTAAAAATAGTTGCCCGAAGGCTCTGTAAAATCATTTGTATGTTTTCTCCCCGAAAAAGATTTAAAAGTGGGCAAAGAACTCACCTTTGTTACGCACAGCAAATAAGTCATCAAAATGCAACTAAAGATCTAAATCGCCCTATGACCTGCTTTAACAATTACTTACTAGTTAATAACTATGAACATATAAGTAAACTATATAATATGATATGCGCTAGGATTTCGCGTATTCGGTTCGGTTTGATTCTGGAAATTTGAAAATTTCTAAGTAATAATAGTATAAATCATATAACGTATAGAAGATCTATGCAACACATCGTACTCCTTGCACGTAACTCATTTGTTTTACTAACACACATCATTTATGCACGTAAATTTGTCCGTACAATTACATGTTACTTTGTATTACCCTAGAGTACTATTGTCACATTTTAGTTCTCATTCCATTACTAGCTTTACCACACATACATTACGATGTCTACACATATTACAAACATCATAAGCAACATACATGCATCGCTATTATAAATCCACATACATACACCAACCATTTTCATACAAAGCGTGTATTTACATACTCTTACCAGATATATATACATACAACACGTACAAACGGGATAAATAACATTTGCTACTACTTTTCTTGTTATCTTATACATAAACACGGTCACACGTAATACGCCCGCATACACTTCATATAATGTACCACATGGTAACAATACATGTAAACATACATCGATATGTTGCGGCTGCAATTAAACACATACATATCCGTATATTGATACTCACTGTAATGTATATATATAAATATTAAGGCTACATATTCACTTTAATTTACCCATACATCTTTGTCTTATGTGCAACTTATATATATATCCAATCATCGTTTCCTTTCTGTTTGTTTCTAACACATATCTAAATATACATATCAGCATATACATTCATCTTTTACACGTATATA
Source organism: Tagetes erecta (assembly GCA_030867185.1). Classification (NCBI taxonomy): domain Eukaryota; kingdom Viridiplantae; phylum Streptophyta; class Magnoliopsida; order Asterales; family Asteraceae; genus Tagetes; species Tagetes erecta. Next base: position 82,969,473 of record CM061487.1, read on the forward strand.
TACTAACCTGCTACAACTAAATCTCGTACATATATAAACATATACTGCAGTCGCATACACACAATCAAAATAACCCACTTATTTACATACATAATTCGTACGATTGAACCATAACTCGAACCGAAAACGATCCCGTAACGCGATGAATAACAGAAGTATACGATGGACACGTACCGATTGTCTAGTGGGTTAAGTAGAGGCTGCTGGTATGATGACTGGTGGTCGGAGTTGCAGGTTCACCGGAATTTCCGTCTGCCGGATTTGCTTGGTACTTCTAATAGCAGTAACGACGGGCGACGGTGACACGAGATAAATCTGCTACAACGCAAGAATGAAACTGACTTGATATGAGGATGATGATGGTGTGCAGCGGCTGATCTAGGGTTGAAGAAATTAGAAGTCGAGAGGTATATATTGAGCGACGAGGGAGACAGGTTTAGGGGGGGTTTTAAATTAAAATCTCACAATTACAATTTACCCCTCCAAGTTTATTAGTTTGTTTAGTTGACTTTAAAGTTAATAACTAATTAACTTCCATTAATTACAAAGTTGGCCCAAAACTTATATAGTTAAGCTAACGAGACCAAGTGATGATTGAATTAAGGCGAGTTGGCTAAAATTAATGGGAGCGGGTTAAAGACGCTAATCCTGAATTTGCGGGTTGTCACATCATCCCCTTGTTAAAGAATTTTCGTCCCGAAAATTACCATGCGTCACTAGTTGTTTGCAACAAAAAAAGAACAAATGAAAATAAAAATTTTCAGGCTGTCATAACCAACATCAAATTTTTAGAATTCACGAACACTTAGTCGTTTTTCCTTGATTCAACCAACACTCAACAAATCTTAATTCTCTTGAATCAAATCACACAACACTTGTATTTCTTATATGATTATGATGAATTTCTGGGCAAATGTCCTTTAAACTTCAAATCTTCATATCAATTTGACTTTAAATTGTGATGAATACAAAATCAATTCTTCAATTTTTGTGATTTTTGATCAATTCAACACTTGAATCAACAGAGCAATGATGTTTCTAACACTCCTTCAAAGTTTTACAGATCAAATCAAGCTAAAACTCTCTCGGATCTGATTTTTTAGTGATGAACACAATAAGTAGGTTTTGAGACAACTTGAAAAAATATTGATTGAAATCAAAAGATCTGTGATGTTTGATCATCAATTTCTCAATATCATCAACAAATTCCAGATCTCAAATTTGAACAGTGAAGAACACGAACATGAATAAAATCTTCAAAACTAGATCAAATCTTCACCAATTGATTTGAAACATTGCTGATCTTAACACAAACACATATCATAGATGTTTATCACTTTAATTCCATCAATAACAACAACAATCAGAGATCATTGATGTATGCAAACAAATATATAAAATAATAACACAAAAGCTTTAAATTTATAAAAACCAAGACGAACTAAGTAACTCACACACAATCGGCAGTGGACCGGTCGGATGCAATATAGTCAAAGTAAGTCTGGGTGTCGACCCACAGACTCTATATACTACGTATAAATAACTAATAAAGACTCGACTGACTAGACACGACTTAAATGAAAAGATTATTTTAAAAGGGGGGTTTTCCTAAAGATAGTAAGTTGCATAAAATAATGACAAACGGACTTAAAGATGGATTTAAAACAGAAAACTAGAAACAAACCACCTAGGCTAGAATCGATGTTAACTTCAATTATTATTCATATTTGGACTAATGTTTATGGAACCGAGATCTAAAAATATTCACTTAAAGGTAACGCTAATTAGGACCCTCGACCCTTTTCGAGAAGAAACCTAAAGTGTCACTATTAAGTTATTATCACACCAGTTACGGGATTAAGTTTCCTCACAGTCACCTAATCTGATTATGCTTAATTGACCCAAACTAGAGACCTATCTCACGATACGGACTCTAAAGCCATTTCAACCTAACCAATTGATTTAACAAGCAAGTTTAATAATATAAACTAAGCCGGAATTCTCACAAAGACCTAAACCTAGCAAACAAATCAACTTTACTTGCTAACAACCTATCACCTCACGAATTTCTAAGTTGGCTACACGTTTTTTACCAATTCAACTAATAAAGTTAATCCTATAGTTTTACTGCAGCTTAACCATAAAAATCACAACACAACGTCAATGATTATAACAAACCCTATTCTATGACATAGACAATCACTAAGAGTACGTGGATTAACAATATCAATCAAACCAATATCAACATGTAATACGCATTAATTACCAAAAAGGTTGAAACTTTAATCAAGCACAATATCCATAAAACAAAAGTAACCCAAACACGTAATCAAACATCCATTAACAAATCATCACAAACCTAGGTAGTTCTAAATGTTTAGCCACCGTATTCAAAGCAATAAACGCAAGTTTTAATGTAATAAACATGATAGAAGGAAAGAACAAAGGAACCCGAGAAGTCTAGGAAGTGATCCTTTATCCCGCAAGCATCCGTTGTCTTGATTCCGCCTTCTTGACCTCAAAAACGCCTCCAATCTGCTGAAAATCGACTTCAATTCGTCCCCAAGGTTGTCTAAGAGGCTATAGTTTCATAAGGTATGAATATATAGTGCATAGGCCAAGAAAACACGAAAACTTTCTGTTAAATACGCGTCGCGCGGCGACGAAATGCATGCATGGTCGCGTGGGTGACGTCACCACGCCACCAACAAGCCTCCACGCCGAGTCACGCGGTGAGGATGCTCGTTGTGGTTGTGCGGCGCCCCGAGATTCTTCTCATGCTCTTCATGCTCAACTTCTTCTCATGCTCTTAATTTACACTATATCAATCACCAACAGCTCTGATACCACTTGATAAAACAAAAACAAACATGAGCTTGGATCTAGATCTGAGATTGTTACGGATGTTGTTTATAATCAGTGATGCTGAATCTCACTGATCATGTATTAATTCTTGAATGCTCATGAAGATCAATGCAAAGTTCATAAAATTGTTAGGCAATGCATTAGATCTAGAGAAGGTTACAAGGAGAATATGAAATACAAGGGATAGGCAACTCTTATTCTAAATGACCTAGGTGATGTTATTTATAGTCCATACCATTCTCCTTACAAAAAGCCTAAACATGCGCAATTAAGCACAAACGATTACAGAAATATTCTAACTTCAAATACAATTAATCAACGTCTTTATCCGTGCTTGCTCGTGTCAATGCTCGATATCTTCACTCACTTATATTTGTAAAGTGACATCTTCAATTTATTTCAAAAAAAGATAAATCAAAATTTGTGCTTATCTTGAAGACTTCAACCATGTGAGTGTTGAATGCATTGCACTTAGAAAGGAGATAGGTTACCTTCTCAGCAAGGGTCACTTCAAGGAATTGTTTGGCAGAAAAAAGCCAAGGATCCAGGATCCTGAGAAAGTACCATAAAATGTTGCACCGCCTCCACCAGATTCTCAAATAATTCACTTCATTTAAGGAGGATCAGATATTTGTGGAACTTCCTACTCAGAAGCAAAAAAGAAATGCCAAAGAAAGCAAATTAGAAAATGGAGAAAGATCAATCAGGACATCAACTATGACGAATCAGAAAACCATCTCCTTTGTTGAGAGTGACTGGATTAAAATACATGATCCTCATCATGATAGTTTGGTTATCAGATCATTTATTGCTAATCATTATGTTCGCATGATCCTTATCGATAGTGGGAGCTCTATGAATATCAACCAACATGATTTCTTAAAGAAAATGAACATCTCAGAATCTAAAATTGTGCCAAGATCCTTTGTCTTCTAGGATTCAGCGGTGAAACAAAGAATACACTGGCGGACACCAAACTTCCAATATACACTGAGGAAGTTAATGTGATTAAAAACTTTGTGTTATGGACAGTTTATCTTGTTGTAATATAATTCTTGGCAGGCTTTGGATACATGGGATGAAAGTTGTACCTTCAACTTATCATCAATGTGTCAAAATTCCATCTCCTTAGGGAGTAGTGAAGATAGATAGTGATTAACAGGAGGCAAAGGATTGCTATACTTCATCAATGAAGCCTACATTAAATCCAAGGGCCTTATAGCAATTAAAGAGACCCCCAAGAGATCTCATAGGATCCTTAGAGCAAGCTGTGAAAGAAGTATCCTTAGAACCTGAGGATCCTAACATCAAAGTACTTATACGATTAGGGATCCTGACGAATATCAAGTAGGAACTAATATCCTTCCTCAAAAGGAGAAGATCCACCTTTGCATGGAAACATGATGACATGACAAGTATTTCTTGTTTTGGTCAAAAGTTGATAAAACCAAATTAGTAAATGTGAGGTTGAAATCTTTGTTACTTTTGATGATTATGATACTGAAATATAAGCTAAACATAGAGATTTATACGAGGAAAATCCATTAATCAATAGATGATCGTCGACATTAAAAACTTGGGTGATGACAATCGTCTATCACCAATTCTATAAATGATAAAAAGAAGTTTACAACTCGAGAACTATGGCAGCCAATACAAAAGTGCGTGTGAGCAGAGAGAATTAAGTCGTGAGAGTGTAGAGAGTGTGTTGTGTATGATAGCTTAGCCATAGCCTCATTTATATAACATAAAAGAAATTAATTGATCTCCTATGGAGAGTGTTGACTACATTTCCAGCTGATTTCGTAACTCCTTTGACCAAGATTTATGGTGGACTTGGTAATCCAGCCATTACCTGCATTAATACTCATAAAACACGTGGAGAACAAATGTTAGTTAATCGACAACTATAAGCATCAAGGATCCTTAGTCCTTTGAACGCAAAGGATACTTGATCCAGTGTGTTCAACATACTCTATCCATGATGTTTAAAATCTTGGCCCAAACAATTTCCCCCAATATGACGGTTGTGAGTGTTGAAGAGCTGTCATTGTTTTGGTCAAAAATCGACAAACCAAATTAGTAAAGTGAGGCTGTGTGTTTTAATGAATTATATGCAGAAATTTACGATGAACAAGATGATTTATACGAGGAAAAGCCCTTGATCTTTTAGAGGATCGTCGGCATAAAAACCTCGGGTGATGACAAATGTCTATCATCACTATATTAAGGATAACAACAAGTACAACTCGAGAACTATGGCCGCTTGGTACAAGAATGTGTGTGTGATCAGAGAATTCTGTCGAGAGAAGAAGAGATATGTGAAAAATCATGTGTGTGTTAAGCTTAGCCATAGCCTCATATTTGTAGTCAACAAAATAACAAACTATTTCCTAAAAATATGCCACTAGCCGTTGAGGGTTGTTGACCACGTTTCCAGCTTATCTCGCAACTATCTTGACCGATATTTCTGGTAGACTAATGTCAGACCCCGTTTCCCAGGGCCCGACACGTTGCATAACATTAGCCAATCAACTAAAAGTATGTAGCGGAAGACTTAATAAAAGACCACAAATACGGTCCCAAATTTAAACTTTCATTAATTGTCTTAAAATATGAACAAACATTGTCTAACACTCGATATGAGTATGATATATTAAAACTAAAGATACTAATCCCAAGCATCTTCAGTTCAATTCTTCCTCCTATGTGGAGTTTCATCAACCAAACAGTCCTAGCTAGGCCTTCCTAGCTAATGTCCTTGGTTATTTCTTTCACCTGCATCACGAGCTAAAAGACGTCAACAACTATGCGTTGGTGAGTCGTAACCAGTGACGTAAGACATATAAAACATTTAAACATCATCATTCATATATGTGTGGTGATAAGTTATCTGCAAGTCAACTCTTCATTACGCCACTTGGTGGCGTCATTTGACATAATGCTTGCTAATATGTATACCGCATACAGGATTATCTAAGGCACCTATATGGCAAATCTATGCCATAACATTCATAACATCCCGGGCATCGGGTGCCTTTCTTGTTACGATCAATCAGTCTAGCTAATTGGATCCAACTAGACGCATACATATCCCGAGGCGGGGCCGGTAGTTCTCGAAGATCTACCCCAGAAGCCCTGCCTTAATGACTTGCCCTGTGGCATGTAGCCGTCATCCTGAATAATCAGGATGACTCATCAAGAAGCTTATTACCGCGGACCAACTCATATAACAACCGGACGAACCTGGAGTTGAGATGCGTTGTTCACCAGGTAGCGATCTACTTGTAACCACATACATATTCAATACATGTAAAACATTTCATACTTTTCATACAAGCTCGGATACAACCCCGAAATCATAAAACATATAAAAGGGGGGCGGTTAGACTCACCTTCTGATGTAGCCTACGTATCACAAGCTAGTGGCTAATCAAGACAACCCTGTAAACATTTCATACTTATCAGGATTCATTCCCCTAGGGATAATCCTATGCATTACCTTAGTCACATCACGTGACTTCGGTGATGGCTTTAGTCCTTGACATAATCTTTCTACTCAGAGTGCTTTTAACATATGAGTCAGGGTTATCCTATATTCTTATTATCATTCTATTTGAAAAGCCACATTATCATATCTTCGTGTTTTTCACACGATTATATCGTTTATTGAAAACATATTGTGTTCCTAGTAATATTATATGACTAGGAATGTTCTATTCTAAAACCCTGGCTTTTCCGTGGACTTAAGTCATAAATATCTTAAATGAGTACGGGATCTGAGACGTTACCTAATGATTCGGACAGAGTGGGGCTTAGGTATGGAAGTCTCTCTAGAATTGAGCAGTATCTCGACAGCACTTCACCTCAATCAGTAGTCCCGAGCTCACGCGTATGTGGGAGGACACCGTTCACTATAATGACGGGGTTTGTGTCCCATTTAGTGTCTTAGGTGTATATATATATAACTATATAAAACGGTAAATACTCGAAGAAATCTAAAAACAAGTCTTACCGAACACCAAAGATTCCCGTAGACGCTTCGTGAGCAACTCCGTGCTTGAATCGAACTTTTGGAGGCTTCCGTTTCTTGTCGGAAACCCGCTGGGACTTCACCGGACGTTAATTGCCGGAATTTAGAGAGAGAGATACTAGAGAGAGTGAGAGTTGAGGTGCAAGAATGAAGGGGAGGGTCGACCCCTTTTTATAGCTGCTCGGCATGAGCTAAGCGGTACGCGCAGGGCGCCCACAATGTCGCGTACCCGGTTTTGGTCGCACTAGGCGATACGCGCAGACCAGTGTCTCTTATGCGCGTATCGCGTAATTATTATTATTATTATTATTTAAGTCTTTTTATTCTTGTATGAGTCGGAGTGTCACATTCTCCCCTCCTTATTGGGATTCCGTCCCGGAATCACTCTGAGAATAATTGAGGGTACTTTTCCTCATGGCGTCTTCAGGTTCCCAGGTAAACTCAGAACCACGCCTCGCATTCCATCTGACTTTAACGATGGGGATGCGTTTCCTTCTTAATTTCTTGACCTGACTTTTGACTATTTTTGTTGGTTCTTCAACAAAGTTTAATCGCTCGTCCACTTGGATTTCTTCCAGTGGCGTTTGCAAGGTTTCGTCGGACAGACATTTTCGGAGCTGAGAGACATGGAAGACTGGGTGGATCCCACGCAGTTCTTCCGGGAGTTCAAGTCTATATGCTGCTTTGCCTATTCTGTTGGTTATCACAAAGGTCCGATGAATCGGGGACTGAGCTTTCCTCGTTTTCCAAAATGAATCGTGCCTCTCCATGGTGATACTTTTAACATAACTTTATCTCCTTCTGCGAACTCTAGTGGCCTTCGACGTCTGTCGGCATAGCTCTTTTGTCGGCTTTGTGCCACTATGAGTCGCTCCCGGATCACCTTGACTTTTTCAATGATGTCCAATACCATTTCAGGGCCGGTCATTTGACCTTCTCCCACTTGGAACCAACATAGAGGTGTTCGACATCTTCGGCCATACAAGACTTCAAATGGTGAAGCTTTCAAACATTTGTGGAAACTTTTGTTATAAGAAAATTCGGCTAATGGGAGGTGGGTGTCCCAGCTGCCACCGAAATCTATCACACAAGCTCGCAACATATCCTCCAAAGTTTGAATGGTCCTTTCACTCTGACCATTCGTTTGCGGGTGATAAGCTGTACTCATCTCTAATTTAGTACCGAGAGCTTCATGGAATTGCCTCCAATACCGAGATGTAAATCTTCCATCTCTATCGGAAACAATGGATACCGGTACTCCGTGTCTTGCCACAATTTCTTCAACATACAATTAGGCGAGTTGTTCAGCTCCGGCGCTTTCTTTCATAGGTAGGAAGTGGCAGACTTAGTGAGTCTGTCTACGATAACCCATATAGCATCATTCCCTTTCTTGTTTTTGGCAAACCCATCACAAAGTCCATTGTGATCATTTCCCATTTCCATGTGGGGATCTCAAGGGGTTAGAGCATACCGGACGGTTTTTGGTGCTCGACCTTCAACTGGAGACATGTCATGCAACGTTCCACATAGGTTGCTATGTCCTTCTTCATTCCAGGCCACCAAAATTGGTCCTTGATAGAATAATACATCTTGTCTGCTCCTGGGTGAATGAGGTACTTAGTTTTGTGGGCTTCATCCATTATGAGTTCTCTCAAATTACCAAAGTTCGGTACCCAAACTCGGCACCTCATACGGATAAACCCATCTTCACCTGCTTCCAACTTCTTCACTACTCCAATCATTTCCTCATTTCCCATGTTTTCGCCCTTCAATGCCTCTTTTTGAGCCGTTTTAATTTCGTCAAGAAGGTTTATTTGAACATTTATTCTTAATGCTCGGACTCGTCTTGGCTTAACGCACTCCTTCCTGCTTAGGGCGTCAGCAACCACGTTCGCTTTCCCTGGATGGTAGTGAAGGTCGAAGTCGTAGTCAGAAAAAACTTCCATCCATCATCGTTGTCTCATGTTAAGCTCCTTCTGATCAAATATATGCTTTAAGCTCTTGTGGTCAGAATACACAGTAAACTTTGAGCCGTACAAATAGTGTTGCCATATCTTTAATGCTTTAAGTCTTTTTATTCTCGTATGAGTCGGAGTGTCACAACTAAGTCTTGAAGACGTTACCTGTACTTGAAATACATAAAACACGTTGAAGAAAATAGTTAGTTATTCGACAATTATAAGCATTAAGGATCCTCAATCATGTAAGTGACAAGGATAATGGTTCTAGCGCATTAAGGATACTGCATCCTTGATAGCCAAAATTCGAGCCCTAACAATTGCCCCCAAATATGGCAGTTGAGTGAGACAGCTGTCATATTTGTCTCGATTTTTTAAAATCAGGATTAACTGCAGATGGGACGTGCATAATCATCACGATATAACCGTTCCACTTCCTTAGGGTTTTTAAATATAATCATCCCATTTTTTCTTAATTACATTTTCAAAATCCTCTTTGGCGATTCCGGCGATTACAACTCAGGTACGATTTCTCCTTCCAACCCTTTGATTTTCTGTTTGATCAGGCCAGTTACTTTTCAATCAGTCGATTATGAGTAGCGAATCAAGCCCTAATTCGTCTGATACTGGCTATTCAACTAATTCTGAAACTCTTCACTCTCAAGGACTTTTAAAAGATCCTACAAAAGAAGCTTACAATTTCAGTGATTCTGAAATCAATGCTCTTGCCAGTCGATATCCCCGAAAACATTGTTTCGTCCTTTTGACCCATCAGTTCTCAGTGGCTCTGTTTCTATCGAGTGGACCTGTTTCCCTGCCTTTCCATTCCAAATCAGTTATAAGTACCTATTTCCAGAATTTACCAACGATTTCTTTGCAATAACTGGTTTGAGCTATATCCAAGCAATGCCGATGATATAGCGAACCTTGATTACCATTGAGGAGATCATCAACAAAGGGGATATACCATTTACTATTGCCGAACTTTCATTCTTGTATAACTTAGTTACTCACGGGTCTAGCGGATTTGTGTTGAAGTCGAAACCTCATTTGACCCTCTCTGGAGAAATCAGTTCTTCTTTGTTCGAAGAAATTAGTTCCCTGGGTGTGTATATCTTCCTGTCACATGGGAATTGAAGGGTAGGAAATAGGATTCTTTAACCTGCTTTATCCCTGACGTATGTTTTATTTCTAACAACATGATTTATATGCAGTTACCAATTTTTGGAAATGGTGCCAAGTTCCAACTGTTAATCTCAGAGCTCTATCATTTCTCACGCTGGACCCAAGCATTCGAAGTTTCAAGAACAAGGAAACTACAGACGAAGCCTCATACTCCTCTTCATTCACCATGTCGAGTAAGCTGCTCTCAGTTTGGTTACTGATTGTTTCTTCGAAACGAAGATGCTTATTTGACTATTCTGTGTTGTAGGTGCTCAAAGATGTTCTCCCAAGACACCTATGTTTACCATTGATGATGTTGATAGCATGTTGGACTCTCATTCTGCCAAAAAAGAGAAAGAGATTGCCCCAACTCCTCTTGTTCCCACAACGGTTACTACGCACTCCAAAAGTGTTGCTCATAAAAAACAAAAGAAGACTCCAGAGTCTGAAGATGATTTTGAAAATACTGAGAGACACTCTCATGAGATGATCACTGATGTAAGTATCCTTAATCCTGAAATAATAAAAATACTCTACGAGTTATTAGAATAGAATGGTGAATGTTCTTATTGTTAACATGTATTTAGGGACTTGCACTGCTGAAAGCATCCTATAATAAGACTTTCCAAAAATAGAAGGAGACTCTATTTGAACTCATGACTGCTACAGCTTCCAAAAATAAGGTCATTGCTCGTCTGATGAAAGAGAAGAAGGTATTGGAGGAGGATTTGCAGGGTGTTCAAAATAGGCTACAGGAAGAGGTTCAAGCTGCCACCCATCAGGCTACTATTTGGGCTGCAAAGGCAGTTCTGCAGGTTAGGATTAAGATGGCTAAGAAAGCTGGTGATCCTGAGTTTGACAAATCTATTTGGAATGTGGCTAAATGGGAGCAAGCTCTGATGGACCTGGGTGAAGAGGAAGATGCTGAAGAGCTGGGGGTGGGGAAGGAGGATATGGCAGGAAAAGGTAAGGAGCTAGAAGCGGAGGCAGATGGTGAAGCCACAGTGGGCGATGAAGGTGTGATGCAAGCCTGAGCCCACTTTTTATTTGTGAAACTTTAAAAACTTGTTCGATTTGGTTGTAACTTCTGAATAATAAATATTAGGATTAAGGATCTATGATCCTGAAGACAATATGAGGGGTGTTAAAGGTGGATGAATCCTCTATTTTTGGGGATGAAGCCTTTGATATCATTCCTTTAGTTTCCTGCATGCTAAACATCTAACAAACATATGACTTGACCCTAGTGGATGGTCCATGTTTTTGCTAGTGAAATCCGGGTCATATTTTGGTGGTATTAGTATATGAATCTAATCTTTTGACTTCATGTTTGTTATGTTGTTTATGAAATAGATCACGTTTAGAAAACTGTTTTTATTTATTTGAAGATAATATTTTTATGAAATGTGTCATTAAGATATTTGTATGAAATGTGTCATTTATGAACATAGGATCCAAGATCCTTGTAAATAGCTGGTTCTTTAGGCATTGATATAATCCACCAAATATATCCTGCAATTTAGATAGATAAACTGGCGACAAGGCCCAATAGATAACTGGAGACTAGGCCTTATAGATAACTTGAGACAAGGCCTAAATGGGTATTTATGCCCGTCCTGGGTCTTGGCCAAAGGTAAGTGACATTGAAAAATGCCGAAACCTTAGCTAACGTGAAAGAGTTAAAAACCTTAGGATAATAGAGGTATGGTATGTCTACCATAAACTTAAGGATCCAACATATGACCAAGAACAATGAAATTGTCAACAACATATAGTGCACTGGTCCCATTGCCTTGAATCATACGTGGAAAACGTGCGCAACTGGCGATCTTAGAAAAGTGAAAACCTTTTAAACCTTAGAATGTATTAAATACCTTAAACTTAGAAGAGAGATTGCCAATCTCTATAACTTCCATGTAAGCTTTCTGCAAAACATTAAAATTAATAAAAATGGATGTTAAATCCATTAACATCCTTGTTTATGACGGAGGTTTAATAAGGAAAAGAAATGATTGAAAGGGTAAGATGATACCGAACTTAGGATCCTTAATTCATGGAGGATCCTATATCCTTATTACATGAAGTACTTCTTCAGATGTATTGCATTTCAGGCTCTTGGTAACGAAATTCCTTCCATCGTTAATAATATTTATGCCCCCTTTCCAGCTTCGGCTTCAATAAGATATGGACCTTCCCATTTTGGTCTCAGTTTGTCATCGGCTAGGTTGGTTTTAGTTTGAAAAGCTTTCCTTAGTACCATATCGTCTTCTTGGAATCTTCTTATTCTTATACTTTAATTATATGCACCGGTTACCCTTTGTTGATAAGCAGCCATTCTGATTTTTGCTAAATCTCTAAGTTTATCAACCGTTTCCAGATCCCGGATAAAGGATTCTTCATTTTGTTGAGGATCACGGATGCTTATTCTGGCTGTAGGGACCACCATTTCTGTTGGGATAACAGCTTCTGCTCCGAATACTAATGAAAATGATGTTTGGCCTGTGGCATTCTTTGGAGTTGTCCTATCAGCCCATAAGACATATGGCAATTCTTCAGCCCATTTCCCTTTCTTGGATCCTAATTTCTTTTTTAGGTTGGTGATGATAATCTTGTTGTTAGATTCTGCTTGACCATTAGCTTGAGGGTGAACCAGAGCGGATGTGATCATTTTAATGCCCCAGCTGTCACAAAAGTTAGTGGTTCTTTTCCCGATAAACTAGGAACCATTGTCACATACGATTTCCGAAGGAATACCAAATCTAGTAATAATATTTCTTTGAATGAAAGATATTACCTCCCTTTCCTTGACTTGAGCAAATGATTCTGCTTCTATCCATTTAAAAAAGTAATCACTCATTGCAAGCATGAATACTTTGTCTCCTGGTGCTTTTGGTAGCTTGCCTACTATGTCCATGCCCTATTTCATAAATGGCCATGAAGATATAATAGGATACATGGGTTCAGCAAGTTGATGAAGGATGTTACTGTGCCTTTGATAAGCATCACATTTCCTCGAGTAGTTCATAGCATCCTTTTTCATCGTGGGCCAAAAATATCTTGTTCTAAGGATCCTTGAGAATAGCGATCTACCACCAGTGTGCTTCCCACAATATCCATCATGGAAATCCTTCAGGACTTCTTGGACTTCAGGCTCCTTGATGCATATTAGATATGGACCTACAAGAGATTTCTTGTATAATATGTTATTTAATATAATAAATGGAGATACCTTGATATCGAAGGCATTAGAATTTTCTACTGTTGGAATTTCTCCTTCTTCAATGTAATTCCTAATTGGTTGGATCCAGGATCCTTGTGACGCTTGTGCGGATAAAGGATCCATAAGTTGGGTTTCGGAGTCTATATCCATTATCCTTTGTTCATCAATAGCTGGATGAAGGATATGAATAATTGGAATCTTCAGGTCTTATGGAATCTTCAATGATGATGCCAAATTTGCTAGAGCATCTGTCCCTGTATTTTCTTCTCTTGGCACCTGCGTTATTGAAATATTCTGCAAGAGTTTTAACTATCTCAAGATATTTAATTAATTTTTCGCCCTTAACCAAATAAGAACCATTGAAGTGATTAGTTATCAATAAAGAGTCAACATATTCTTAAAGATACCGGATCTTCATCTGTTTGGCTAGTTGCAAACTTCTATTAAGGCTTCATATTCTGCTTCATTATTGGTAGATTGGAATTTACAAGCTATAGATTGTGGTATAATGCCCCCCTATGGTGATTTTAGTAGTATGCCAAGACCTGTTCCTCTAACATTTGATGCTCCATTAGTGTAGAGTATCCAAGGATCCTTGGTCTCTTCTAATTGTTGTACTTCCAAGTCTGCTTGCACCCGCAAGTCACTAGTAAAATCTGCCACAAAATTTGCTAGAGCTTACGACTTAATTGCATTTCTTGGCTCATACTTTATGTTGTATGTACTTAGCTTTACTGCCCATTTTGCCATCCTACCTGATAATTCAGGTTTTCTAAGAACATTCTTAATAGGATAGTTAGTTTTGACAATATTAGGATGAGTTCAAAATAATGTCTTAATTTTGTAGAAGCCATGATTAAAGAAAGAATTAGTTTTTCGAGGTGAGAATACATGGCTTCAGCATCGAGAAGGCTTTTACTTACATAATAGACTGGATGTTGTTGACCTTCATGATCCTTAACCAGGACTGCACTTACTGCGTTACCTGAAAGAGCCAGATAAAGAATCAAGGATTCTCCCTTGATTGGTTTCATTAGTGCTGGCGCTGAGGATATGTAATCCTTAAGGGCTTTAAGGACAGCTTCATGCTTTTCTGTCCACTCGAACTTCTTGTTTTTTCTGAGGATGTCGTAGAACTCTTTACACTTCTCTGAGAATCAGATATGAATCTGTTTAGAGCTGCAACTCTTCCGGTTAATCTTTGGACATCTTTCACATTTCTTAGTGACTGAAGATTGCTAATAGCCTTGATCTGCTCAGGACTAACTTCTATTCCTCTCTTTGTCACTACATATCCCATAAATTTTCCAACTTTTACACCAAAGTGGCATTTGGAAGGATTGAGCTTCATGTTGTATTAGTCAAGGATATTGAAAGATGTCTCAATATCTTTGAGGTGATCTTCTTTTCTTTCTGATTTTACCACCATGTCGTCAATATATACTTCCATTGTATCGCCAAGCTGATCATTAAACATCATATTAACCAGCCTTTGATAGGTTGCACTTGCATTTGTTAGTCCAAAAGGCATAGCAATATAGCAATATATGCCGGTAGGAGTCATGAATGTTGTATCGTCATGATCGGATGGTTCCATATGAATTTATTGGAATCCAGATGAGGCATCCATAAAAGTCAACAGCTCATGTCCTGCCGCAGCATCCCTCATGGAGTCAATGTGTGGTAATGGGAAAGGATCCTTGGGACATGCCTTGTATAAATCAGTAAAATCGACGCATACCCTCCACTTTCCAATTTTCTTTTGAAAAACAACCACATTGGCTAACCATTTTGAATATTTTACCTCTCTAATCATACATGCCCTCAAGAGTCTGTCCACTTCTTCTTGGATGATTATATTTCTTTCGGGTGCAAACTTTCTTCTTTATTGATGTATGGGCCTGTAAGAAGGATCAACACCCAATTTGTAAGTAATAACATCCTTAGAAATACATGTCATATCTTCATGTTTCCAGGAAACTGTAGATTTTCTTCGCTTGAGGAAGGATATGAGATCCTGATCTATGTCTGTCTGGATCCCGGATCCTACGAATAACTTGGATTCTGGATCCTCAGGTTCATGCAATACTACTTTTACATCTTGCACTTCAGATTTTTCAACCACTTTACGAAGTTTCTGTAATTGCTATAATGATGTCGGCTTGGACGTTGGTTTCATGGAGGATGTGTAGCAATCTTTCGCCTCTTGTTGATCGCTATTGATTTTCACAACTCCCCAAGGAGATGGTAGTTTCACGCATTTGTGATATGTTGAGGGGACATCCTTCATTTCGTGTATCAATGGTCTGCCAAGAATAATATTGCAACAAGATAGACAGTCAATAACACAAAATTTCTGAATTGCATTTACTCCCTCGATGTATATCGGTAGCTTGATGTCCCCCAAGGTGTTCTTTGTTTCACCACTGAATCCTACTAGAACTAAGGATCTTGGCACTATTTATGATTCTTGAATGTTCATCTTTTTTAGGACATCGTATTGTATGATATTGACAGAGCTTCCTCCATCAATAAGAATCATGCGAACATAGTGGTTAGCAATAAATAATGTAATACCAGGTTGTCATGATGAGGATCCTGAATATGAGCTCGATCCTCTTCATCAAAAGAAATGAACTTTTGGCTGGTTGTGGTGGATGTTGCAACTGGTCTTTCACCACATTCCAATTTGCATTCTTTCATGTTTCTCTTTGCAGCTGAGTATGACGTGCCACAAATATCAAATCCTCCAGAGATGAAGTTGATCACTCGAGCGTCAGGGGGTGGCTTTTCAGGAATTGCTTCAGGATCCTGGATCCTTTGCTTCTTTCTGCCAAATATTTCTTTGAAGTGGCCTTTGCTGAGAAGATAGCTTATCTCTCTTATTAAAGCTATGCATTCATCGATGATATGACCAAAATCTTCATGATATGCACACCATTTAGATTTGTCCTTGTAGCCAATTGCTTTGTCAGTCTTTCGTGGCCATCTTGCTTTATCACCTAAATCCTGCATGGCAAGCAATATATCACCAACATCAACAGAAAAGTAATATTCAGAGATTTTAGGATATTCTTCTTCATCCTCTCCATAGTCCATAGCATGAACATTTTGGTTATCATGCTTTGAATATGGCTTGGTCCTGCTATTCTTGAACAAGGTCCTTGTTTTTTATCCTGATGCTCTTGTTTTATGGTTGAGCCGATCATGTCTTGGATCTTTTTGTCATTTTCTAGCCTTATGAATCTTAAGGCTCGGGTTCTTACTTCATCTAGATTCCTGCAAGGGGCCATCATAAGATCATCATAGAAAGAGGAGTCTTTTTTCAATCCCATTTTAAATGCTTGAATAGCCGTAGCCATATCAAGGTTGGGGATCTCTAAGACTTCCATGCCAAATTTAGTCACATATTCTCTAAGTGACTCAGTATAAGATTGAGTTTTCTGATATAAATCACTGGTTAGTCTTTCAAAAGTTCGACTACAAGAGAATTGACTATTAAAAAGATTAATCAAGTGAGAAAATGAAGTAATGGAGTAAGGAGGAAGACTTAGCAGCCATTTTAGGGCTAATCCGGTGAGCGTGGATCCAAAACCCTTGCACAAACATGCTTCCTTTAGCTTTTCTAGAATAGGATTGATCACCATCCTTTCCCTATATTGAGCCACATGTTCCTCAGGATCAGATGATCCGTCATATAGCTTCATATTTGGAGTCTGAAAGCGTTTCGGAATCTCAGCATCACATATTTGTTGAGCAAATCTTGAAATTCTATGGCTTCCTACAGGAATTTCAGGAATTGGTCTAACTACTCTTGGGACGCCGGATATCATATCCTTAAGCTTTTGTAACTCTCTAGCCATTGATGCGTTGATACCTATATCATGCGTCGAGCTAAAGTTAGTGTTTAAAGATTAATTATTGACATGTTTACCTCCCGGTTGAGAGTATCCTGTCCCATTATAATATTCTGAATGTGGCATCTCAGTCGAGATAGATAGTGTAGTAGTAGAGTTGGTCTGCATGGGTATGATATCACCATCATGAATATCGGTAACTCTTGACCACTTCATGCTTGAGGATCCTTGATTCTGAAGAAAGGATCCTTGATTCTGAATGGGGGAGGACCCGGTAGATATTGCGTTGAGGATCCTGCTTAACAGAAGGATCTTTGAGACATGGAGGATCCTGGATGATGGAAGGATCCTGGAAAGGTCGAGCATCTTGGCTGACTGAAGGATCCTCTTTGATTCTGGATTGAGGATCCTTGCTGAAATATTGTAGATGAAGGCTGAACCATAGATCCCATATTTTGTTACGCTAAGGACCTTGGAGTGTTGAAATCAAGCGCTCGGGACATGTAAGGACTGACTTCTTCCACATGCTTTTTGATGTTCTTGATATCTTCGATTTCTCGAAGGATCCTTTTATTGGTCATGTTCTGCTGCTCCATATAGGCTTTCATCTGCAAAGACAACATAGAAATATCACTGTTAGAAGTTATCATAGAGGGTGCGGCAGGAGGTTTTGATCCTTCAAAAACTGCAGATAGCTTCTTATTGGTGACATCCTTGATCTTCATTGGTCCCAAAGATGAACTAGACATTGGAATGGAAGACAATGAAGATGACATGCTTGATGATACAGCTTTTGATTGAGAAGCCATTGAGATACAAAAAGTGAACAAGGATGAATTGGATGAAAAATAGAGATGAATGAAATGATAAGAATGATGATTAAAACCAAACTTGCCCCACGGTGGGCGCCAAATTGTTCTGGTTAAAAATCGACATACCAAATTAGTAAAGTAAGGTTGTGTGTTTTAATGAGTAATATGCAGAAATTAATGATGAACAAGATGATTTATATGAGGAAAAGCCCTTGATCTTTTAAAGGATCACCGGCATAAAAACCTCGGGTGATGACAAATGTCTATCACCACTATATTAAGGATAACAGCAAGTACAACTCGAGAACTATGGCCGCTTGGTACAAGAATGTGTGTGTGATCAGAGAATTCAGTCAAGAGAAGAAGAGATATGTGAAAAATCAAGTGTGTGTTAAGCTTAGCCATAGCCTCATATTTCTAGTCAACGAAATAACAAACTATTTCCTAAAAATATGCCAATACCCATTGAAGGTTGTTGACCATGTTTCCAGCTTATCTTGAAACTATCTAGACTGATATTTCTGGTAGACGAAGTCTTGAAGACGTTACCTGTACTTGAAATACATAAACATGCAGAAGACAATTATAAGCATTATGGATCCTCAATCCTGTAAGTGCTAAGGATAATGGATCTAGCACATTAAGGATACTGCATCCTTGATATCCAAAATTCGATCCCTAAGAGTCATATTGCATTCTATTTTCTAGCTTTGCCATTATTTTCGGAGGTGAGTGACGTGATTAAGTTTGTAACTGCTCGTTATCCCCTAGGAGCATCTTTATAATCTCTTCGCTTATTTTAGAGATCACATATTTTTGTTTCTTCATACATCAGCGATAACATCAGGTACGATTCTCCATATTGATTATATTTTCTTCTTCTAATTTCTGATTTCGCGAGACCATGACCAAGAAACAAGTTCATGCTTCTTCCAGTTCCGATCCTATTGCTATTGATGACTCTTTACAGTCTCAAAATTTTCTAAAAGAAAAATTGAAAGAAATTTGTAAGTTCAAAGATCCAGAAATACAAAACCTTGCTTCTAGAAATCCGCATGAAGCCATTTTACGTCCTTTAAATTCTTCTGCTTGGAGCGATTCTGTATCAAACGAATGGATTTGCTTTCATGCTTCACTTTTTCAATTAGGGTACACATATCCTTTCCCTAAAATGACCCAAGATTTCTTCGTTCTGACGGGTATGAGTTACATTCTAGCTATGCTCATGATCTGGAAAACTTTATTAACGATAAAGGAATTAATTTTGAAAGATATATTGTCTTTCAGCGTCGCAGAACTATAATACCTCTACACCCTAGTTACTCATGGATCTAGTCGCTTTATATTCAAGTCCAAGCCTCACCAAGCCATTCCAGTTTTGAAAACTACCTAGAACGATTCTTCCTGGAAGAATCAGTTCTTTTTTGTTAAAATAAAGTCGATTCCCGATGGAGAAACTTTGCTTGTTAGATGGGTTTTGAAGGGTAGGATATAGGGTCCTTATTTCTTTAGACGTTGTTTTGACGTTTTTATTGAATAGTTGATTTTTGTTCTGTAGTGACTAATGTTACACGGCTTGCTGAACTTCCAAACACAGATACAAGTGCTGAAGCTTTTCTGGACTTGGACCCAAGTGTTCGCACCTTCAAAGCCAGAATCCAGGATCCTGTTGAGGAAGCCTCTTTCACTTCTTACTTCACAATGTCAAGTAAGTGATTAACAAATAAGGAAAATATATTGGTTAGATAAATCTTATCTGTTTGATGGTTTGGTACGTGCTCCTAAATCTTCTGTGAAGTCTGCCCAGTTTGTTCTAGATGATGTCGACAATCTCCTTACTTTCAAAGTCATCAAGAAAGAAGCTCCAGCCAATGCCACGATTCCCAAGCCTATCACGACTCGCTCTAAGACCGTGGGCCACAATAGAAAGAAAACTTCTGAGCCTGAAGATGATTATGCTAACATGGAAAGACACCTCCAAGATATCATTGCTGAGGTAAGGATGAATTATCCTGCGTATAAGTTATAAATAGAATACAATACTTTAAGGATCCTTGATCCGAATTGTTTTACCCTTTATTTTGTGTAGAGCCTGGCTTCATTGTCATGAAAAGGATGTCAAGGAGCTTTTCGCCAGCCTGATTGAGCTAAGGATAAAGCTCTGACCTTATCCATCAAGGATAAGATGAGTCTCGAAAAGGAGCTTGAGCCTGCTGAAGATCGTCTAAGGGAGGAGGCTCACGTTGCTGAGAACCGACTGTAGGAGGAGGTTTAGGCGGCTACTCATCAGGCTAAGATTTGGGCTGCAAATTCAGTCCTTCAGGCTAGGATCAAGATGGCTAAGGAAGCTGGTGATCCTAAGTTTGACAATTTTGCCTCGGATATGACCAAATAGGAGCAGACTTCAATGGACCTAGGCGAGGATGATGATGCTGGGGAGCCCGTGGCAGAGAAGGAAGACAAGGCAGGTTCGAGCAAGGGAAAAGATGTGGAGGTTGAAGCAAAAGGAGAAGCTACAGTTGCAATGAAGGCGCTATGCAAGTTTGAATTCACTTTTTTATGTGAACTTTCATTGATCCGTTTGATTGGGTTGTAACACTAAACGATAGATTTTAGGATTAAAGATTTATGATTCTTTAGATGATATAGAGGATAGCAAAGGTGGATGAATCCTCTATTTTTGGGGATGAAGCCTTTGGCATCCTTCTTTTATTTTCCTGCATGCTAGTATTAACTTTGACAAACAATTATATCCCGGGTGGATGGTCCACATTTTACTGGTGAAACCCTGGTCAATCTTTTGGTGGTATGAATATATAATCTTAATCTCTTGGCTATATGTTGCATAAAATTATGTTTGTCGTGTTATTTATGTTGTTTATATAACAAATCAAATTTATATAATATTTCATAATCCTTTTAAAAATAAGGTCTTGAAAAGGTAAATAGAATAGAAGTCATACCAGAGAATCCTAGTTAGGAGTAGGTTGATTAACCCATTTGTATAGGATAGAGAAATCAAATATGATGTTGTGAATTCAAGGATCTTGGATCCTTAAAGATAGTTGGATATGTAAGTGTAACTTGGTACTTAGGCAAATACACTGCGGTCAAGCCCAAATAATACTGGGGAAAAGCCCATAGACCACTAGGGACAAGCCCAAATATTTAGTGACATGAAAATGTCAAAGCCTTAGTTAGCATGAAAATACCAAAAATCCTTAGAACGAATGTATAATACTGGGGATTTGGTCGCTCCTGGAGATAACCCAAACTTAAGTGACATGAGAATTTCAAAACCTTAGTTAGCATGAAAATGATAAAAACCTTAGAACGATGGTTTGGTACGTCTACCATAAAACTTAAGGATCCTACATATGGCTAACAACAACGAAATTGTCAGCCACTAAGCATGGACTGGTCCCGCCGCCCTGAACCATACTTGGATATCGCGCGCACCTGCCAGGGTGTTTAAACCCAATTTGGAGAAAAGGTAAAAATCTTTTAAACCTTAGGAGGTATGGAATACCTCAAACGTGGGAGATAGGTGGCCAACCTCCTTAAGTGTCACGTTTGCATTTTCTGCAAAACTTAAAACTTTATGAATGCAGATGTTGAATAAATTAATATCATTGTTTAATAGAAGGTAAAATAAATTAAATAAGAAATAGGATAAAATGTTACCAAATATAGGATCCTGGATCCTGGAAGGATCCTTTATCCTAATCACATAAAATACTTTTTGAGGTGAATAGCATTCCAAGCTCTTGGTAGTTGAACTCTTTCTAGTGTAAGCAAACGATATTGCCCCTTCCCAGCTTTTGATTCAATCAAATAGGGTCCTTCCCAATGGAGCTAATTTTCCCCAGCTACTCTTTGTTGATAGGCAACCATCTTGATTTTTGCTGATTCTCTGAGTTCATAAATAGTATCCAAATCCTTAATAAGGGATTCATCATTTGATTGAGGATCACAAATTCTTGTTCTGGCTGTGGAAACAACCATCTCTGTAGGGATAACAGCTTCAACTCCAAATACCAAGGAAAGCGATGTCTGGCCTGTTGCATTATTTGGAGTTTTTCTATCATCCCAGAGAAGATAAGGCAGCTCTTCAGCCCATTTACCTTTCTTGGATCCTAGCTTTTTTTTAAATGGTTGATGATGATCTTATTGCTGGATTCTGCTTGATCATGA
This sequence comes from Tagetes erecta, assembly GCA_030867185.1. Taxonomy (NCBI): domain Eukaryota; kingdom Viridiplantae; phylum Streptophyta; class Magnoliopsida; order Asterales; family Asteraceae; genus Tagetes; species Tagetes erecta. The sequence goes on from CM061487.1 coordinate 82,991,576, forward strand.
GCTTGAGGATGGATTGGAGTGGTAGTGATCATCTTTATGCCCCAACTGTCACAAAAATTTATAGTTCTTTTCCCAATAAACTGAGATCCATTATCACATAGAATTTCATATGGGATACTAAATCTAGTTATAATATTTCTTTTTACAAAGGATATAACTTCTCTTTCTTTGACTTGAGCAAATGATTCAACTTCGATCCATTTAGAGAAATCATCAATAATGGCAAGCATGAAGACTTTTCCTCATGGTGCTTTTAGTAACTTGCCCACTATAGCCATGCCCCATTTCATAAATGGCCATGAATAAATAATAGGATATTGCTGTCTTTAGAAAGCATCACATTTCCTTGAGTATTTAATAGCATTCTTCTTAACTATAGGCCAAAATAACATGTTCTAAGGATCCTAGAGAATAAACCTCTGCCTCCTGTATGATTTCCACAGTCTCCTTCATGGAAATCTTTCAATTCTATGAGTACTTTAATGTCAAGATACTCAGGGTCTAAGAAGACTTCTTTCATATCTTGTTCCTTTGATTCTACGAGATCCCTTTGGGGTTTCTATAATTGCTATAAGGCCTTTGGATTTGAAGTAGGCTTCATTGATTAAGTATAGCAATCTTTTGCATCCTATTGATCACTATCTATCTTCACCACTCCCCAAGGAGTTGGAAGTTTGACACACTGATGATAGGCTGAAGGAAAAACTTCCATCCCATGTACCCAAGCCCTAACAATTACCCTCAATATGACGGTTATGGGCGTTGACGGTCATATTTCACACAAAATTTGAACTAGTCGTTATTTGCAGTGAACAACTTTGTTGGAATTATTGAGATTCTGGATACGGACAAGTGTGTTGATGCTTTCTTGGCTTTAGACCGAAGTGTTCGATCCCTCAAGTCCAAGATCCTTTATTCCGAAGAAATTGAATGTTCTAATTCCTTCAAAATGTCACGTAAGTAACTAAGAGGTAAGTAGGATATATTAGTAATATAAATGCTTATCTATTTGTTCGTGTGATAGGTGCTTATAAATCTTCTGTGAAGTCTGCCTGGTTGTTCTTGATAATGTCGACAGTCTCCTTACTTCCAAAGTCATCAAGAAAGAAACTCCAGCCAGTCCCGGGATTCCCTAGCCTGTCACGACTCGTTTTAAGTCTGTTGCCCATAAAAGAAAGAAATCTTCCAAGCCCGAAGACGATTTCGATAGCATATAAAAACATCTCCAAAAGACCATTGTTGAGGTTAGGATCCCTGGTTCTACATATGAGATATATATAGAATATTGATTTTATAGGATTAATGATCTAGATCCTTCAGACAATTTGAGGGGTATTGAAGGTGGATGGATCCTTGGTTTGTGGGATGAAGCCTTTGGTATCCTTCTTTTTATTTTCCTGCATGTTAAAGCCCAGGTGAATGATCCACATATTTCTGGTGAAACCCAGGTTAAATATTTTGATAGTATTAATATATAACCCTAATATTTTGGCTATATGTTGCAGAAAATCATGTTTGTCATGTTATTTATAAAAAAATGTTGTCTATGCAACAAACTAGGTTTATATAATGTTTAAAAATATTTTGAGAATAAAATTTCGAAAAAGTAAAATATAAGTTAAACCAGAGAATCCTAGTTAGGATTAGGTTGCTCAAACTGTCTGTAGAGAAATCAAATATGATGTTATGAATTCAAGGATTCTGGATCCTTAAAAGCCACTATAAACTTGTGAATATATCTTGAGATTAAACCAAAAAAATCGGGGACAAACCCAAAGATCACTGGGGACAAGCCCAAACTTTTAGTAACATGATAATGTCAAAACCTTAGTTAAAATTTAATATCCTTGCTTGCATAGAACTGAAAAATTAAAAAGTAAATCACCAGATTTTAGGATCCTTGATCCTTATAAATAGCTGGTTGTAGACCTACAAATATAACTTGTGATTTAGATAAATAGACAGCGACATGGCCCTTTATTTAACTAGAGAAAAGGCCTTTTATTTAACTGTTGACAAGGCCTTTTATTTATCTAGCGACAAGGCCCTTAATTAACTGGCGACAAGGCCCTTTGTTTAACTGGCCACAAGGCCCTTAAGATAATAGAGGGTTTATGCCCAGTTGAGTGTACCTAATCGTAAGTGACACTGAAAAGTATCAAAACCTTAGCTAACATGAAAAGTTTTGAAACTTTACGATCCAACATATGACCAACAACAATGAAATTGTCAGCCACATATAGTGTATTGGTCCTATTGTCTTGAATCATACGTGGATAACATGCGCTACTGCCGATCTTAGAAAATGTGAAAACCTTTTAAACCTTAGAAGGTATTAGATACTTTAAACTTAGGAGAGCGGTGGCCAACCCCTATAATTTCCACAAAAGCAATTAAGCCTTCTGCAAAAATTTAAAACTGAAAGAAATTGAATGTTAAATGTATTAACATCCTTGTGTATTAGGAAGGTTTAATAAGGAGAAAGGGTTAAAAAGGGCAAAATGATACCGAACTTAGGATCCTTGATATCTGGAGGATCCTATATCCTTGCTACATGAAATATTTTTTAAGGTGTATTGTATTTCAGGCTCTTGGTAGTGGAACTCCTTCCATTGTAAGCAATCTATATGCCCCCTTTCCAGCTTCAGCTTCAATTAAATATGGTCCTACCCATTTTGGAGCCAATTTTCCATTTGTTGGATTGGTTGTATTCTGAAAAGCTTTCCTTAATTAGTACCATATCGCCTTCTTGGAATCTTCTTATTCTTATATTTTTATTATACGCTCCAGCCACCCTTTGTTGATAAGCATCCATCCTGATTTCTGCTAAGTCTCTAAGTTCATCAACAGTTTCTAGATCTTGGATCAGTGATTCTTCATTTAGTTGAGGATCATGGATGCTCGTTCTGGCTGTAGGAACCACCATTTCTGTAGGAATAACAGCTTCTGCTCCAAATACCAAAGAGAATGGTGTTTGACCCGTAGCATTCTTTGGAGTTGTCATGTCAGCCTATAAGATATAAGACAATTCTTCAGCCCATTTCCCTTTCTTGAATCCTAGTTTCTTCTTTAATTTGTTAATGATTATCTTGTTGCTGGATTCTGCTTAACCATTAGCTTGAGGGTGAACTAGAGTGGAAGTGATCATTTTGATGCTCCAACTATCACAAAAATTAGTGGTTCTTTTCCCGATAAACGGGGAACCATTGTCACATACAATTTCCGAAGGGATACCAAATCTAGTAATAATATTTCTTTTAATGAGAGATATTACCTCCCTTTCTTTGACTTGGGCAAAGGATTTGGCTTCTATCTATTTAGAAAAGTAATATGTCATTGCAAGCATGAATACTTTTCCTCTTAGTGATTTTGGCAATTTGCCCACTATATCCATGCATCATTCATGAATGGCAATGAGAATACAATAGGATGCAGAGGATCTGCAGGTTGATGAAGGATATTACTATGTCTTTAACAAGCATCACATTTCTTTAAGTAGTTCATAGCATCCTTTTTCAGCGTGGGCCAGAAGTATCATGTTCTAAGGATCCTTGAAAATAGTGACTTGCCACCAATGTGTTTTCCACAGTCTCCTTCATGAAAATCTTTTAGAACTTCATGTACTTCAGGTTCCTCGATACATCTTAGATATGCACCTGCAAGAAACTTTCTATACAATATGTTTTTTATTATAGTAAATGAGATACCTTGAATCTGAATGATTTAAGTTTTTCTCCTACTGGGATTTCTCCAACTTCAATAAATTTCCTGATCGGTTGGATCCAGGATCCTTGAGAGGATAATGGATCCATAAGTTGATTTTCTGTGTCAATCTCCATTGTGCTTCCTTCATCGACAGCCGGGTGAAGGATATGCATGATATGGATTTTTAAATCTTTTGGAATCTTCAAGAATGACGCTAAGTTTGCTAAGGCATTTGCCCCTACATTCTCTTCTCTTGGTACCTATACTATACTAAAAGAATCAAATTTTTCTGCAAGAACTTTAACTATCTTAAGATATTTAATTAATTTTTCGCGCTTTACTAGGTAAAAGCCATTAAAATGATTAGTTATTAATAAAGAATCAACATACACTTGACGATACCGGATCCTCATCTGTTTAGCTAACTACAAACCTGCTATTAAAGCTTCGTATTCTGCTTCATTATTGGTAGCTTGGAATTCACAAGCTATAGATTGATGTATAATGTCCCCAAGTGGTGATTTTAATAGTATGTCAAGGCCTGCTCCTCTAACATTTAATGCTCCATCAGTGAAGAGTATCCAAGGATCCTTGGTCTCTTCTAATTTTTGAACTTCCAAGTCTGCATGCTCTTGCACGTCACTAGTAAAATCTGCCACAAAGTCTGCTAGTGCTTGTGATTTTATGGCGTTTCTTGGCTCATACTTTATGTCATACGTACTAAGCTTTACTGCCAATTTTGCCATCCTACCTGATAACTCTGGCTTTCTAAGAACATTCTTAATAGGATAGTTAGTTTTAACAATAATAGGATGAGTCTCAAAATAATGCCTTAATTTAGTAGAAGCCATGATTAAAACAAGAATTAAATTTTCGAGATGAGAATAACAAGGCTTTTACTTACATAATATACATGATGTTGCTGACCTTAATGATCTTTGACCAAGACTGCACTTACTGCATTACCAGAAACGGCTAGATAAAGTATTAAGGATTCTCTTTTTATTGGTTTCATTAACGCTGGCGCTGAGGATATGTAATCATTAAGATTAAGAGCCTTAAGTGCAACTTCATGCTTCTCTGTCCACTCGAATTTCTTGTTCTTTCTGAGGATGTCGTAGAATTATTTGCACTTTTCTGAGGATCTTGATATAAATCTGTTTAAGGCTACCACCCTTCCAGTTAACCTTTGAACATCTTTTTGGTGACTTTAGGTTGATATTAGCCTTGATTTTCTCAGGGCTGGCTTCTATTCCTCTTTTTGTCACCACATATCCCAGAAAATTCCCAGCTTTCACACCAAAGTGGCACTTTGAAAGGTTAAGCTTCATATTGTATGTATCCAGGATATTGAAAGCTACTTCAAGATCTTTGAGATGGTCTTCACTTTTTTCTGATTTGACCACCATGTCATCTATATATATTTCTATTATATCATCAAGCTGATCTTTAAACATCATATTAACCAGCCTTCAGTAGGTAGCACCTGCTTTTCTTAGTCCAAAGGGCATAGCAATATAAAAATATATGCCGGTAGGAGTCATGAATGCTGTAACCTCTTGATCAGATGGTTCCATCTAAATTTGTTGAAATCTAGATGAGGCATCCATAAAAGTTAGCAGCTCATTTCCTGTCACAGCATTCACCATGGAGTCAATGTGTAGAAAGGTGAAAGGATCCTTGGAACATGCCTTGTTTAAATTAGTAAAATCGACACATACCCTACACTTTCCATTTTTCTTTTGAATGACAACAATATTTTCTAACTATTTTAGAAACTTTACTTCTCTAATCATACATGCCCTTAAGAGCCTATCCACTTCTTCTTGGATGATTATGTTTCTTTCCGGTGCAAATTTCCTCCTTTTTATGAGTAATTATTTCTTTGGATATAGCTGTCATATCTTCATGTTTCCAAGTAAATGTGGATTTTCTTCGTTTGAGGAAAGATATAAGATCATGTCAATAGTGGTCTGGATCCCAGCTCCTATAAATATTTTGGATTCAGGATCCTCAGGGTCAAGCGATACTTCTTCTACATTCTGCTCTTCTGATATTTCAATCTCCTTAGGCAATTGGTCTTTCACCATATTCCAATTTACATCCTACTCTTCTGAACTTTTGATTGGTCATAGTGGACGTCGCGATTGGTCTTTCACCATATTCTAATTTACATTTTTTCGCATTTCTTTTTGCAGCTGAGTATGTGGTGCCACAAATATCGGATCCTTCGAAGATGAAGTTGATCACTCTAGCATCAGGAGTTGATTGAGCAGTTTTTTTAGGAGCTTTTTCATGATCCTGGATCCTTTGCTTTTTTCTACCGAATAATTATTTGAAATGGCATATGATAAGAAGATAGCCTATTTCTCTTCTCATGGTCATGCACTCATCAGTAATATGACCAAAACTTTGTGATAAGCACACCACTTGAGTGTGGATCCAAAGCCTTTGTAGAAACAGGCTTCCTTTAGTTTTTCTGGAATAGGGTTGATCTCCATCCTTTCCTTATATTGAGCCACATGCTCCTCGGGATCATATGCTCCATCATATAGCTTTATATTTGGAGTTTGAAATCGTTTCGGGATCTCAGCATCACAGATTGATGGAGCGAATCTTGAAATCTTATGACTTCCTACTGGGATTTCAGGAATAGGCCTGACTACTCCTGGAAGGTTGGATATAATGTACTTAAGTTTTTACAATTTCATAGTCATTGTTGCATTGATACATGTATCCTGCATTAAGCCAAAGTTAGTGTTTAAGGATTAACTATTGAAATTGTTACCTATTGGTCGAAAATACTCCATTCCACTATAGTATTCTGAACGACGCACATCGGTGGTAACAAATGGTGCAATGATAGAATTGGTCTGCATAGGTATAATATCTCCATCATGGACTTCAATAACTCTTGGCCACTGCATGCTGGAGAATCCTTGATTCTGATTGAGAGTAGGACCCAGAGGATATTGCATTGAGGATCTTGCTTGGTGGAAGGATCATTAAGGCATAAAGGATCCTGGCTGACCGTAGGATCCTGGAAAGGTTGAGCATCCTGGTTGACTGAATGATCCTTGATGGTTCTGGATTGAGGATCCTTGTTGAAACGTTGTAGATGAAGGTTGAATCATTGATCCCATCGTTTGCTGTGCTAAGGACCCTGGAGTATTGAAACCAAGGTCTTTTGGCATACATGGGCTGGTCTCCTCCACATGCTTCTTGATCTTCTTAATATCTTCAATTTCCCGAAGGATCCTTTGATTTGTCGTGTTCTGCTACTTCATATAGGCTTTCATCTACAAATACAACATAGAAACATCATTGTTAGAAGTTACTATAGAGGGCGCAGCAGGAGGGTTTGATCCTTGAAAAACTGCAGATGGCTTCTTATTGGTAACGTCATTGATCTTCAGCTGTCCTAAAGATGAACTAGACATTGGCATAGAAGATGATGATAGAGGCATGCTTGATGAAACAGCTTTTGATTGAGAAGCCATTGAAAGACAGAAAATGAATACAGATGAATTGAACGAAAAAATAGAGATGAATGAGATGAAAAGATTGATGATTAAAACAACACTTGCCCCACGGTGGGCGCCAAATTCTTTTGGTCAAAAATTGATAAACCAAATTCGTAAAGTGAGATGGTGTGTTTTAATGAATAATATGCAGAAACATATGATGAACACGATGATTTATATGAGGAAAAGCCCTTGATCGATTAAGGATCGCTGGCAAAAAAAATCTCGGATGATGACAATCGTCTATCACCAATTTATAAATGATAAATAGCGAAGTACAACTCGAGAACTATGGCTGTGATTACAAAAGTATGTGTAGATTGTAGAATGTAGAAGAAAGAGTAGAGAAATCGAAAAGAATGAGTGTGTGTGTGTGTGTGTTTAAGAAATAGCCTCCTTAAATAATAATAAAAGAAGATAATGGTCCTAATTTATCTCCTAAGTTTATGCCACTATCCGTTTAATGGCTTTGACCACGATTTCAGCTGAATTCACAACCTCCTTGACCGAGATATCAGGTAGACTTGGTCTTCTAGCCGTTGCATGCGTTAATACTAATAAAACACGCGGACAATAAGCGTCAAGGATCCTCAATCCTTCGAACGCTAAGGATACTTGATCCAGCATGTTCAGGATACTATATCCACGATGGCTAAAATCTGAGCCCTAACACAAACCAATTAAACAATTAACACAACCATAGGGGGTTTAGGAATATACCCTGATGAATACCAAGGATTCACGCTATGGATGAGACAGAGGTTCCGCTAGTAAACTGAGACATGAACAAGATCCAATCCACGAACCAAACAACCTTAATGGCAGTGGCGGCTTCACAAGCAGCAGTGGTGGTGGTGGTTTCCGGTAATGGTGCCGTCGGCTGAAAAAGGGAGAGAGGAGAGATGGGGCGGCGGCTACGTGTCTCCCACAATTAGGGTTCGGGTTTTCTTGATCAATAGTGTTTAATTAATAACTATAAATTATACATCTAACCCTCTTCACAGTAATTAACTATTAATTACAAATTAACCCCTATTGTTATTTAAATCATTAAATAACAAACAATTATTTCTCAAATAATTAATCCTCATTTACACAAAACTCGTGTCATGTATTTAACTAATTATATACATATTTAATTTTGTCCTCCAAAGTGTAACTCATTATATCGTATCTTGACAGTAACATTATTTATTGAGCGTCGGACGTCCCATTCCAACATTCTCCCACTTGGACGATTTTCAATTAACTTTACAAACGTAGAGAACAGAGGACGTCTAGCTACATCATGTTGTCCCTGTCAAGATATGACGACTTACTTCGTCAACTATTCCAAATGTACAAGCAACCCTTTGCTTTACATTCCGAAACAACCATGGTAACCTTATTTGTATCCTTTATGTATAAGCCATTCGATTGAACATGAGACATGGATCAATTTCAATCTCTATATATCATTCAATCATTCTTTCTCATTCCCAATTCAAAGTGTTTCCACAAACGTCAGCAAGTTTGAGCGCGACCACGCATTTATATCAATTTGAATCAACGAGGGTACCAGAATGCTTGACTCCTTATTCATAAGAAGAACAGAATTCCAAGACTACATACAACTTCCACTCAACTTAGGTATTGTTCCCAGTCAAGTACCCTTATTACTGTCATGTTACGATACAGCGCTAGATATGATCAAAGAACAACCCTTTAGTAAGTGATAGTTCTAATATGTCTCTTTGGTCTGAGGACAGCAAGATCATACCACAATCAAAACATCTCGTGTGGATGATCCATGGAGATCGTTTTGAAGCGACTTACGTCCAATATTATTCTCCAATAATATCTATGAATATTGGCCCTCAACTCTTTAAGCTTTCATCTCATGAACCACCAATCCTTCATAATAGTCTTACTTTGGATTGATTCCCATGAATTCAATCGACTGTGGACCTTTTGAATATTTTTAATCAAGGATACTAAAACGTACAAAATATTGAACAAAGATACTAAATAATAAGACTTTAACCATTAAATCAAAATAAAACAATGTAACAATGTTCAAAGCACCAAACATACTAAATATTCATATCCATTCCCTAGCATATCTCAACCCAATACTCTCGGCATGCTATTCATGCTTCACTACTGGCATTGGCTTAGTGAACGGGTAAGCTAGATTCAGATTTGTATGGACTTTGTTTATAACGATGTCACATCGTTCCAATACTTCTCTAATGTAATTGTACTTTCTTAGTATGTGCACGCTATTCTGGTGTGACCTTGGTTCCTTAGCCTATGCTATAGCACCGGTATTGTCACACAATATCTCAATTGGTTTCCTAATGCTTGGAACCACATTGAGATCAGATATGAATTTCTTCATCCAAACAGCTTCCTTTGCAGCCTCTGATGCAGTAATATACTCTGACTCAGTGGTAGATTGAGCAACTACACCCTGCTTGGAGTTCTTTCAAGTAATTGTTCCACCATTCAAAACAAATACATACCCAGACTGAGATTGAGATTTATCTCTGTCAGGTTGGAAGCTAGCATTAGTATAACATCTTACTGATAACTCTTCTTCCGCTCCTCCATACACCAAGAACATTTCCTTAGTTCTTCTCAAGTATTTGAGAATGTTTTCACTGCTCCCTAATGACTTATACCAAGATTCTGTTGATCTCTACTTGTCATGCTCAAAGCAAATGACATATCAGTTCTAGTACAAAACATTTCATACATAACCGACCCAATAGCATTTGCATATGGAACAGCTTCCATATCTTCCTTTTCTTTATCAGTTTTAGGACACTGATTTTGATGCATTATTGTCCTATTGACCATAGGCACAAAGCCTTTCTTAGAGTCAATCATGGCAAAGCGTCTAAGTATCTTATCAATATAAGTACTTTGATTCAACCCAATAAGTCGTCTTGATCTATCTCTGTAGATCTTAAATCCCAATATGTATTCTGCTTCTACAAGGTCCTTTTGAGCCAAGACTTAGTATCCTCCATCATTGGAGCGTTATTCCCTATGATCAATATGTCATCCACATATAGGATTAAGAATGTCACAAAGCTCCCACTTGCTTTCATATAAACACCCAGCTCATCTTCATTCTTGATAAATCCAAACTCTTTGATTTTTTGATCAAAACGAAGATTTCAGCTTCTTGATGCTTGCTTCAGTCCATAAATGGACATGTTAAATTTGCAAACTTTATTGGGATTCTTTGAATCTTCAAAACCCTCAGGTTGAACCATATAGACATCTTCAGTAACATGTCCATTCAAAAAGGCGGTTTTGATATCCATTTGCCATATCTAAGTCATAATCTGCAACAATGGTAAGTAAGATCCTAATCGACTTCAGCATGGCTAAAGGCGAAAAGGTCTCCTCATAATCAACTCCTTAAGTTTGAGTGTATCCTTTTGCCACTAGCCTTGCTTTTTAAGTTTTCAAGGTTCCATTTTTATCAGGCTTCTTCTTAAAGAGCCATTTACTTCCAACAGTCCAACTCTCGGGAGGAAGATCAACTAAGTCCCATACTTGGTTGTCATACATGGATTGCATCTCAGCATTCATTGCTTCAAGCCACTTCTCAGATTCTGAATCTGAAATTGCAGTTTGATAAGTCTTGGAATCTGCTTGATTAATCGTTAGGATATCATGTAATCCGAGATATCTTTCAGGCATTTGACGAACCCTAGAACTTCTGCGAATTCTTAGTGTGCCAGCTGTCTCTTGGATCCTCTCAGGTTCCTTAACAATTATTCTTCATTGTCCAGTTGTATCATCAGGTGGGTTGGTTACTTCGTTCATCTGGATTTCATCTAAATCCACAAGATTATCTCCAATCTCACGAGCTATGAATTCTTCCTCTTAGAATTCACCTCTTCGTTTAGGAAAAATCTTATTGTAGAAGTAGTAACCAATTTTCTTAGGATATCCCACGAAGATAACTTTATCTCCATGAGGATCAAGTTTGTCTGATGATTCACTTGTAACATATGCATTACAACCCCATACCCTAAGAAAAGATACTTTGGGTTTAACCTCATGCCATATCTCATATGGTGTTTGTTGACTTTCTTGGTTGGAGCCATATTGAGAATTTTGACAGTAGATTCATGTGCAAAAGTCCAGAAAGAATGAGGGAGGTTCGTACGACACATCATTGATCAAACCATATCCAATAGATTTCGATTTCTCCTCTCTGACACTCCATTTAACTGAGGTGGTCTAGGAGTTGTGAGTTGAGAAATGATCCCACATTTCTTTAGATGGTCTATGAACTCTTGACTAAGATATTCTCCACATCGATCCGATCGAAGCATCTTAATCGTTTTATCAAGCTGATTATGTACTTCATTCTGAAACTCTTGAAACTTTTCAAAATTTCATGCTTATGCTTCATAAGATAAACATATCCATATCTACTGTAATCATCAGTAAAAGTAACAAAGTATCTTTCTCCATACCTAGCCATTGTTCTAAATGGACCACAAACATTAGTATGTATGAGTCCTAATTGATCCTTAGCCCTTTCGTCGACACTCGATAAAGGAGCTTTGGTTAACTTTCCACTTAAACAACATTCACACTTATCAAAATCATTCTTGTCGATGGAATCCATTATTCCTTCGGCTTGAAGTTTCTTTAAGCGATTTTTGTTTATGTGACCAAGTCAATAACGCCAAAGGTATGTATTATTCAAAGTGAATTTCTTATGTTTATTGGAGATTTGGTATAGCATGTTAGGATTATGAATATCTATCTCATAGATACCATTATGAGGCCCCGCCTCAAAATAAAACAACCATTTAAATATGCACAAATATTGTCACCACAAAAAGCATATTTAAAACCATGTTGTTTTAAAGCAGAGACTGAAATGATGTTCCTAGTAACACTAGGAATAAAACAAGCATTGTTCAAAACACGTTCTAAACCATTAGGAAGTGAAATGACTAGTTCACCAACTGCCTTCACAGCAAACTTTTGCTCATTTCCAACAAACATATGAAAGTCACCTTGATTTAGTTTCTTAATTTTCTTTAGTTCCTACAAATCATTGCAAATGTATGAGACACATTCGGTGTCAAACACCCAAGATTTGGTAACAAAAGAAAATGATTCAATAGCGTGTATACCTGAAGAGTTGGCGTCAGAACCATTCTTCTGTTTCAGCTCAGCAAGATACTTTGGACAGTTCCTCTTCCAATGCCCAGTTTCATCACAATGAAAGCATTTTGCATCTTTATGAGGTTTCTTGGAAACAACTTTTCATTTGCCCATATCTTTCTTTGATTTATTTCCTTTCTTCTTGAAATCAAGTTTCTTGACTTTACCCTCTCTATTGATTAGCACATCTCTAGACTTCTCGGGTATGTTTGTCTCCGCTGTCTAGCTATGAGTTTATCCCACCTATTCATATTATAGTTCATAATAAACTGATCATATGACTTAGGCAATGAATTTAGGATCACATCCCCAGCCAAATCATTACTTATTGGGTTTTCGAGTCAAGCTAGATGATCAATATAAATCTTTATTTTCAGCATGTGAGCCCTAACTGATGAACCTTCCTGCATGCGACATCCTAGGAATAATCTCAGCACTTCAAATCGTTCATGCCTTGCTTGTTGCCGGAACATAGACACTAACTGCTCTTTTATATCAAATTTAGTTAGATTTTCTAACGTCTGTTGGAGCTCAGGAGTCATGCATGCCAGCATGAGACAAGTAACCTTAAGAGAATCATCAACATGTTTCTCCCAGTTTCTCCTTACAGGACCATATTGTTGTTCAGGTTCATCAGGAATTGGTTCCTCCACAATATACACTTTGGATTCGGCTCTGAGAACAATTTTCAAATTTCTATACCAATTCACGAAGTTGGTATTTTCAAGCTTATTCTTCTCAAGGATTGACTTAAGTGAAAAATGAGAGTTTTAGCGTTGTTTGATGACATCTACAAAGTTCATAACAAAATATTTAGAATTTCATGTTTGATTTCCTAATTTATTTATGACCCAATAAAACAAAATTATCTTTAGGAATAGAGATCACATTTCAATGATATAATATAAATGGCTAGGCACTATTTATACATATCATTTACATGGGTGGGTAACGATTACCGGTTATGTCTCTACATAACTCTCTAGCTTGAGGTCGCATGACGAGAGATGTCAATCATTGTACGTTTGACCTCAACTATGTGCACGTAAACTCTTTAAGTGATATTGATCCTTAAATGAAAATGCGTCAACCCGGCCCATGTTACATAGGAAGCGCGAGTCAACCTCATACCAAAACCGTAGGCCTGATGCAAGGTAGTCACTAACATTAGGGGTTCGGATAGATCAGTAATGATTATTTTCACTTAATATCGAATTGAATCGGGATTTCGAACATAAAAATTTTAATTTACCGCATAGGTCAAAATATTAGGGATGATTTGTAGCATAAAGCAAATCGTGCATCAATTATAATCCAATTTTAATACATTGGTGATAACTTGTTTAAGACACACACCAATTGATACGATCCAGTTTTAAATACCTTATTTAAACTAGTCGGTCGTTCGTATCATATTTTAATTTAAGAAACTATTTTATTAAATCAACAATTATAAATTAAATTTTTAACTTATAATACGGTTTTACTTTTTATAAAAACCATTTTATTAAACGGTTTCCTTTTTAAATACACTCTTTATTTAAGTTAAATGATTGTCAAAATCAGTTTTGCAGGCAACGTATATTTACCATAAATAAAACAATCCACACAAAAAATTAAATCGAACCACTAGAATTGGTTCGGTTTTTTCGAGCCATCTAATGAATAACCGAACCGGTGTCAAGGGGAGAAAATAACCATTATTTCAACCGCTCCCTCTTGATTCAAGATCTCTATCTTTCACCTGTTAGCCATTCTCTTGGTCTTCAATCTCTTGTCTCGTTTAATAAAATTTAATAATAATACAACTTTACAAAAAAAATGAAATAAACCTATCTATTACATTGGGTTCCAAATAACCCAAATAGAATACAAAATTGAAATAACCAAAACATAGCCATGACAAGCACAAGGGATCTAGGGCTCGATTCATAATCACAATCAAAATTAAGAAAAGATCCTTTTGTCAAAACAAAACCTTTTGACAAAATAAAACCTGGATCATTATTTAACATTTAATTGTTTGCAAAAGTAGCTTTGATACCACTGTTGGAATCTCGGGTATCATTTAACTTCTATAAAATCTAATTTTTAATAATGATTATTAATATCTCATACAAATGATTTTGGCTGGCTTTGGGTGGGCCGAGGATGGGGAAGACCCAAAAAATGGTTTACCGGTTTCCAAGTATACCATCAAATCCTCGGTCTCTCTTCTACGTCAACAAATACTTGAAATATTAGTTGAAACGCACGACCAGGCCTTGCTTGAAGGGATAAACAACCCAAGAATGCAGCCCTAGAACCGTGCTATCAACGAGGCCATCGAGGAAAGATGAGGACACTCTTTGTATACTTTGCAAAGTGTGACACCCGACAAATTCAGGTTAACTCCGTTAGTTAAACTCTGTTAGTCACGTTAATGCAATTATATCTTTCATTTAATTTGACAAAATTAAATGTGCAAACTGTTACACAAATACACATACGAAACGACCACACGAGTCAATACCCGGGCGTTGGTGATCTTAAATGAATACAAATACGACAATAATACATTTTAACTGTTAAGTGTGCTTAATTGTTGAATTTTCGTGTAACCGCGTATTTTACCGGTTTTTAACCGTTTACGGATTTCGGTAACTATTATGAAACAAAATGAATGGACGGGAAAGATTTTTATTGTGATTGCAAAACCGAAACAAATCGGAGCCCGTGGATCATCCATGTGACCCATGGATGGCCCAAGGCCCAACCCAATTCAACATTTAACAATAATTAACAAAATTAAGCAAAACCCTAAACCTATTTACAAAAAAAAAACGTTTTTGCTGCCTTCTTCCCTTCTTGCTGCTGCCGCATCTTACACACACATATACAAATCGAATTTTGCTTGATTGGTTCAATATTTGGTGATTGCGGGTGTTGATTGAAGTAATACACGCTATACTAGTAAGTTTTTGTGTTAATTGTCATTATATGTTTCGAAAAATTGAGGCTTTAGACACCCTAGTTCATCCAAATTGACCAAATTGATGTTGTGATGTGGAAATGGTTTAGTGATTATATGAAAATGGTTAGTTTGGTGACTAAATGATCGGTACAAAAAGTATGATCATGAAACTAGGGTTTAGTATGGTGTCATTTAAACTTGATGATTATGCATGATTTGTGTGAAATGTAATTGATTATAGTGTTTAATGATGAATTGGATGAAGATTGTTTATTTAGTTTTGCAATTTTGTGAACGTTTCGTTAGATTACTATAAATAGTAACTTTTGTGTTAGATGATTGCGTGAAACCGCATGTTACGAACATATAATGATCATTATGGACTTGCTAGCATGTTTAGAAGATATGTTAGATGAATTTTGAGCAATTGGACGTGTGAATCCGACTTGGTTTGGAACACTTACTAAATGTAGAAACTTTTTGACATAAGAATTGGCTAGGAAGCATGTTTAGAAATTTCGTATATATATACATGATTTGGACCTTGCATATGAATGTTTGTAAGCATGTGGTACTTGGAAAACATGCCTTGGTCATGAGAGGACTTTGGTAGATGCTAGTTGGTTAGTAGAACGATTGCTTAAAAGTATGTTTGTTGAAGTCTAAATGGTGTGTGCTATTAGTTAAGATGCCATGATGAAGATTGCTACTTTGCTAGTTGCACAGAACATGTGAATACTATATTATGCTTAGAAGTGACCATGCTTGCTAATGTGTTGTATATTAACGACTACAAAGTAATGATAAGTGTTGATGACTTGTATAACGTGCTATGGTATTTGTATAATAGTTGACATGCTTAGGATGTCGAATTGTTCATGCATGCTCTAAAGGTCCGACTTTCCTATAATGGAAACTTTTGTGGAATTGAAACTTCTATTTGTTGAATACGTGAAATATGATGTGATGTGCAAATATGATTTAGTCAAATACACCAAATGTAACGTGTTTACACTTAACAAATCACCAACAGGTCGTGGGTCAACTCGGGTCAACTAAAAGTCAAACTTGGACTCAAAAGTCAAACTTGGACCAAAATTCAACTGAAAGTCAAACTTGGACTTAAAAGTCAAACGCGGTCAAAATGTGAAACTAAACCACACTCGCATAAACTGTTGACCATTTGGATGCATAGGGTACTATGACCCTACATGAACGCACATTAATCGACCTATTGTTATTTAGGTTGCCGTATTATATACTGTGTGTGCTGTTAACTATTTTTGCTGTGCAACTTAAGGTGAGTTTCACTAAACTGCACTTTTACTATTTTACCCTTTTATGGGCTAAACTCGGACGATTACTTTTACAGATTTACGAATTCTGTATGTCGCATGTCTGGATTAGAGCACTTTTATTTTGTTCATGAAAGACCTCATGGATACCTAGTTGACGTTAGTATTTGTGAAATAGCGGGGAAATTTTGAGTAGTACTACTGGGTTTGACAAACCCCACCCGGGCTAGTCGCGCTAGCACGACAGAAGGACCTGTCGAACGGGTGTTGAATGACCTAACATACTTACAGTGCATCCTGCTGGGATGTACGAACAGGCAAACTGCACTTAATGTGTACATACGTCAGCTTCGGTCAGATACATTACGCCTCTAAGGACATGTGCTGTAGATTAGCTACCTACAATGACATACTTAATTTAATAATCTGCTTACAACTGAACTGTTTGTTTTATACTACTATGTGAACTCATCAACCGTCGTGTTGACACTTGCTAGTCTTTCACTGTTTCAGGTCACTGAGGTACAATGCACGTAGGGCATGGCATGGCGTCCTCGCAAACATTTAAAACATTTCTTGCATTAAAAACTTCTTTTTGGGATTTGTAAACTATTTAAACTACGTGGTTTGTGTCGGGCGCGTGTGTTTGCGCATTTACTTTCTGCATGGTTTGGGTTTACTTAAACTTACTTATTTATTACGCTTCCGCATAACTGAAAAACTAAATACTCTGATTGTCGCTTAAACTACCACATTTAATGGTTTAACGTTTGGTTTTTCAAAACTCATATAGAGTCGTTCGGTGTAATTAATGACTAGATCCTGGTTTGTCACGCCTCTAACGGTAAAACTCCGTTAGTGGATTTGGGGGTGTGACAGATTGGTATCAGAGCCATTGGTTATAGCGAACTAGGTTTGCATAGCATTGCATTCTAGACTATAACTGTACACTACATTAGTTGCACCGAGTACATTACTTATGACTGCTTTACCTGGTAGTTACAAGAACACATATACTTAATTTCAGGAATGGCATCGTCATCTAAAGCACCTGCTAGTTCCTCGCGTAAGCGCCCTTTACCCGATTCTCTTCCTTACCCTGGTCGCGAATGGCCCCGCATCGAGACTGAGGAGACCAACTGGGATCAACCATTCGTCGTTCTCCCTACTTCCTATGACTGGGATTACTACCCGGCTTATATGGCTAGCCTTAGGCAGGAGGAGAGCGTTCCTCAAACGCCCCCTCGTGCCCCGTATCCGAATTATGATCCTTCATCTGTTTTGCCCACTCTTGATTGTTCTAATGAGAGAGCAATAGCCGCTCTAGCGGCAACCCAGTGTACCTCGCGTCGGGAGTCGGAGATGCAGAGGGAAGAGCTGCAGCAATCGCGGCAGGCTCAGCAGCTGTTAGCCGAGAGAGTTGCGACATTGGAGGCAAGGGGTGCGGAGGATCGGCATGCTCTGCTGAACCTCATAGCACATATGGAAGCGCAGCTGGCGCAGGCGGCGGCGGCACCAGAGGAAGACCCGGAGGAGGAACCAGTAGAGGACCCCGGTACCGACAGTGATGATGATGCAGGCTCCGTGATCTCGTCCTAGATTTTTATATCTATCTATCTTCTTTTGTTTTGTTTATCTTCTTTATCTCATGACTTAGTGGGAAGGGTTGTTTCCCACAAAAACTGAAAAATTTTGGAATATGATGTTTGAATAGTACTTTGTAAGAAATTGCAATTTATTTATCAAGTGTTATTATTTGAATTTGGATGTTTGGTTGTGTTGATTTTCCTGTTTACTTATACATGGATGATAGTAACTTGTTGGGTACTTATTCATTGTTGTATGTTGTGAATTTGAAGATGGCTGGGAACGTTAACATGACACCTGCCGAACTGGCTGATTTGATCCAACAACATGTGGCTGCGGCAATGGCCAACCAGGCTCAGGCTCAAGCCCAGGCTCAGGCTCAAGCCCAGGCCCAAGCTCAGGCCCAGGCCCAACCTGCACCTGGTAAATCCGGAAACCGTGAAAATTTCCTTTTCTTTTCTTTTTCTTTCCTCCTAGTTATTTTACATCATTGTATCCATTTTAACCAATAATTTATATTTGGGTTTCAAAACTCTTTTGTACCAGCACCACAAGTTTGCACCTTTAAGACATTCTTGGACTGTAAACCGCACCACTTCAATGGGACTAAAGGGGCGGTAGGTTTGATCAGGTGGATTGAAAAAGTAGAGGCGGTTTTTGCTAGGAGTGGTTGTGCTCTCGAAAACAAGGTGAACTTTGCTACCGGGACCCTTAGTGGGCCGGCGTTAACATGGTGGAACAGAGAAACTCAACATATCGGATTCGAGGCAGCTAATGCCTTAACTTGGGATCAATTCAAGCAACTGATTAAGCGGGACTATTGTCCCCGGGATGAGATACAGAAACTAGAGACCGAATTTTACCACCTGAAGATGGAAGGGTCCGAAGTGGAGGCCTACACCACCAGGTCCCACGAACTTGCTACGTTGTGCCCAAATATGGTGGACGAGGATTATAAGAGGATTGAACTTTACATCTCGGGTTTGCCACCACAGATTCAGGGATTGGTTACTTCATCAAGACCTGAAACTATTCAGGATGCGATCCGACTCACACACCGATTGGTAGATTAAGCTATTGAGCAGGGGACGTTACCCAAAAAGAAAGGGGCTACGTCGTCGGGGTCAGATGGGAAGAGGAAGTGGAATGACAATAACAACAACAAGTCGGGAACCAGCTCCAATTACACACCGTACCAACAGAATAAGAAATTTGACAAGTCAAGGAATTATCAACCTTCTTCGTCAAGTGCAAGTCCGAGTAAGGTTGGATACCAAGGGGATTTACCGAAATGTAACAAGTGCCACAAGCATCATAATGGGGTTTGTAACAGGATTGTGTGTCAGCGTTGTGGAAAAACGGGTCATGAGGCTAGAGATTGTAGAGGGGAACTAATGGCTCGGGGAGCCCGGGGAAACAATAATGATGGGATTACCTGTTTTGAATGCGGACAAAAGGGACACTACCGGACTGAGTGTCCGAAACTGAAGAATAATGGTAACGGGGGTGATAAAGGCAAGGACAAAGCGGAGGGTAGTGGTGCTGGTGCTAAGGGTCGTGCTTTCACACTCGGAAAAGGTCAGGCTATCAATGACTCTAACGTTGTTTCTGGCAAATTTCCTATCAATAACTGTTTTGCTAATATTCTTTTTGACTCGGGGGCTGATAAAAGCTTCGTTTCTCTTGACTTTAGTAAACTCTTAGGGGTCGAACCGTCCCAACTTGATAAAAATTATACTGTTGAAATTGCTAATGGCAAGAAAATCGATGTCACTCATGTTTTGCAACGTTGTAAACTAGGACTGTCTGGTCACTTGCTGGATATTGATCTTATGTCAATTTCACTTGGTAGTTTCGATGCCGTCATCGGCATGGATTGGTTATCCAAAAACCAAGCAGAGATCATATGTAGCGAGAAAATCGTTCGAATCCCTCTTCCCAGTGGAGAGACCCTGTCCGTTCAAGGTGAGAAGAGTGGTTCTGTGGTTGGTATCATTTCTCTCATGAAAGCTCAAAAGTGTCTACGTAAGGGTCATTTTGCATTCCTGGCCCATGTCACCGAAACCCCATCTGAACCGAAAAGGTTGGACGAAATTCCTGTCGTCTGTGATTTTCCGGACGTTTTTCCTGAAGATTTACCCGGTTTACCCCCTCAACGTCAGGTTGAGTTCCAAATTGAGTTAACTCCGGGAGCGGCACCGATCGCCAGAGCTCCGTACCGTCTCGCTCCGGCCGAGTTGCAAGAATTATCTAAGCAGCTCCAAGAGCTTCTTGAGAAGGGTTTCATTAGACCCAGTTCATCTCCGTGGGGAGCTCCTGTACTTTTTGCCAAAAAGAAAGACGGGACTTTCCGCATGTGCATCGATTATCGGGAACTTAATAAAGTAACCGTCAAGAATCGATATCCGTTACCTCGAATCGATGACCTGTTTGACCAGTTGCAAGGGTCTAGTTTTTACTCCAAAATTGATCTCCGATCGGGCTATCACCAGTTGAGAGTCCGCGAGGAGGACATTACAAAAACAGCCTTCCGAACTCGCTATGGCCATTACGAATTCGCCGTCATGCCTTTTGGCTTAACCAATGCACCAGCGGTCTTTATGGATCTTATGAATCGTGTCTGTAAACCTTACCTTGATCAGTTTGTAATCGTTTTCATTGACGATATCTTAATATACTCTAAAAGCAAGGAGGACCACACGGAACACTTGCGATTGATTCTTGAACTTCTGAAAAAGGAGCAAGTTTATGCAAAATTCTCTAAATGTGATTTCTGGATTCGAGAAGTCCAGTTCCTTGGTCACGTAGTCAATGAAAGTGGTATTCACGTCGATCCTTCAAAAATCGAGTCAATTAAAAATTGGGCACCTCCAAAAACTCCGACTGAAATACGTCAATTTCTTGGTCTCGTGGGTTATTATCGTCGTTTCATCGAAGGATTCTCAAAAATCGCACAGCCACTGACCGCACTAACCCATAAGGGTACGGCGTATCAGTGGGGTGAACAGCAAGAAGCTGCGTTCCAGTTACTTAAACAAAAACTCTGCAGTGCACCCATTTTGTCTCTACCTGAGGGGACAGAAGACTTTGTGCTGTACTGTGACGCCTCAGTCAAGGCCTTGGTTGCGTTCTAATGCAACGTGGAAAGGTCATCGTGTATGCCTCGCGCCAGTTGAAAATCCATGAGAAAAACTACTCAACTCACGATCTCGAATTAGGAGCAGTGATCTTTGCTCTGAAAATTTGGAGGCGCTATCTGTATGGCACCAAGTGTACCATATTCACCGACCATAAAAGTTTACAACATATCTTTGACCAGAAGGAGTTGAATATGCGTCAACGCCGGTGAGTCGAACTCCTGAACGATTACGACTGTGCCATAAAGTACCATCCGGGCAAGGCTAATGTGGTGGCCGACGCCCTCAGTCGTAAAGAAACCTTGAAACCTCGACGTGTCCGGGCTATTCAGCTCACTATTCATACCAGCTTACCCGATCAAATCCGTGATGCCCAACTTGAGGCGCTCAAGGAGGAACATCTTAAATCTGAGTCTCTTCGTGGGATGGAAAAACGATTTGAAACGAAGCCTGATGGCATTCGGTGTGTGGAAAATCGGATGTGGATTCCTGTTTTTGGCGACCTAAGGGAACTCGTCATGGATGAAGCCCATAAATCCCGTTATTCGGTGCATCCTGGTTCTGACAAGATGTACCATTATCTGAAATAACTGTACTGGTGGCCGAACATGAAGGCTTACATTGCCACATACGTGAGCAAGTGCCTTACATGCTCTAAGGTTAAGGTGGAATACCAGAAACCTAAGGGTATGCTCCAACAACCCGAAATTCCTGTTTGGAAATGGGAACAAATCGCCATGGACTTTGTAACCAAGTTGCCTCGAACACCTTCCGGTTGCGATGCCATTTGGGTAATCGTGGACCGCTTGACGAAATCTGCTCATTTCATTCCTTACAAAGAAACTAATAAGATGGAAAAACTTGCTCGAATTTATATCAAAGAAATTGTTTCTAGGCACGGGGTGCCGGTGTCTATTATTTCTGACCGTGGGGCCCAATTCACATCCAAATTCTGGGGGTCTTTACAAAAAGCATTCGGTACGCGTCTCGATCTGAGTACAGCTTACCATCCTCAAACCGACGGTCAAAGCGAACGTACAATCCAAACTCTCGAAGATATGCTAAGGGCTTGTGTGATAGATTTTGGTGGCAGTTGGGAGAATCACTTACCGTTGGTGGAATTCTTGTATAATAACAGTTATCACACTAGCATCAAGGCAGCACCATTCGAAGCCTTGTATGGGCGAAAATGTCGATCCCCAATCTGTTGGGCCGAAGTTGGTGACAGCCAATTATTCGGGCCTGATCTCGTACGCGAAACTACTGAGAAAATTGCACAGATCCGTAACCGCATGGCAGCTACCCGTGATAGGCAGAAAAGTTATGCAGATTTACACAGACAGGCGGTAGAATTTAATGTTGGGGATAAAGTGTTACTTAAAGTCTCGCCCTGGAAGGGTGTGGTCCGCTTTGGAAAGCGGGGGAAACTAAATCCTCGTTATGTCGGGCCATTTGAAATCACAAAACGGATCGGGCCGGTGGCCTACGAATTGAACTTACCCGAAACACTCAAAAACGTGCATAACGTTTTCCATGTTTCAAATCTTAAAAAGTGTCTATCTGATGAAACGCTCATTGTACCCTTGGAGGAACTAGAAATCGATGACAAGCTACAATTTATCGAGGAACCGATCGAAATCATGGATAGAGAGGTCAAAACGTTAAAACACAGTAAAATTCCTATCGTTAAAGTAAAATGGAATTCCAAGCGTGGACCCGATTTCACTTGGGAACGAGAAGACCAAATGAAACAAAAGTATCCGCATCTATTCGAATAAACCTTCTTATCACTCGAGGTATTTTTAAAATTTCGAGACGAAATTTCCTTCAACAAGGGGATGATGCAACAACTCGAAGTTCTAACCTCTAAATTCTTTCATTTTCAGACCCATTTTAATGACCGTATCAAATTTTCGGGACGAAAATTCCTTCAACAAGGGGATGATGTGACACCCGACAAATTCAGGTTAACTCCGTTAGTTAAACTCTGTTAGTCACGTTAATGCAATTATATCTTTCATTTAATTTGACAAAATTAAATGTGCAAACTGTTACGCAAATACACATACGAAACGACCACACGAGTCAATACCCGGGAGTTGGTGATCTTAAATGAATACAAATACGACAATAATACATTTTAACTGTTAAGTGTGCTTAATTGTTGAATTTTCGTGTAACCGCGTATTTTACCGGTTTTTAACCGTTTAAGGATTTCGGTAACTATTATGAAACAAAATGAATGGACGGGAAAGATTTTTATTGTGATTGCAAAACCGAAACAAATCGGAGCCCGTGGATCATCCATGTGACCCATGGATGGCCCAAGGCCCAACCCAATTCAACATTTAACAATAATTAACAAAATTAAGCAAAACCCTAAACCTATTTACAAAAAAAAACGTTTTTGCTGCCTTCTTCCCTTCTTGCTGCTGCCGCATCTTACACACACATATACAAATCGAATTTTGCTTGATTGGTTCAATATTTGGTGATTTCGGGTGTTGATTGAAGTAATACACGCTATACTAGTAAGTTTTTGTGTTAATTGTCATTATATGTTTCGAAAAATTGAGGCTTTAGACACCCTAGTTCATCCAAATTGACCAAATTGATGTTGTGATGTGGAAATGGTTTAGTGATTATATGTAAATGGTTAGTTTGGTGACTAGATGATGAAATTGGTACAAAAAGTATGATCATGAAACTAGGGTTTAGTATGGTGTCATTTAAACTTGATGATTATGCATGATTTGTGTGAAATGTAATTGATTATAGTGTTTAATGATGAATTGGATGAAGATTGTTTATTTAGTTTTGCAATTTTGTGAACGTTTTGTTAGATTACTATAAATAGTAACTTTTGTGTTAGATGATTGCGTGAAACCGCATGTTACGAACGTATAATGATCATTATGGACTTGCTAGCATGTTTAGAAGATATGTTAGATGAATTTTGAGCAATTGGACGTGTGAATCCGACTTGGTTTGGAACACTTACTAAATGTAGAAACTTTTTGACATAAGAATTGGCTAGGAAGCATGTTTAGAAATTTCGTATATATATACATGATTTGGACCTTGCATATGAATGTTTGTAAGCATGTGGTACTTGGAAAACATGCCTTGGTCATGAGAGGACTTTGGTAGATGCTAGTTGGTTAGTAGAACGATTGCTTAAAAGTATGTTTGTTGAAGTCTAAATGGTGTGTGCTATTAGTTAAGATGCCATGATGAAGATTGCTACTTTGCTAGTTGCACAGAACATGTGAATACTATATTATGCTTAGAAGTGACCATGCTTGCTAATGTGTTGTATATTAACG
Organism: Tagetes erecta; assembly: GCA_030867185.1. NCBI lineage: Eukaryota > Viridiplantae > Streptophyta > Magnoliopsida > Asterales > Asteraceae > Tagetes > Tagetes erecta. The sequence goes on from CM061487.1 coordinate 83,016,287, forward strand.
ACTACAAAGTAATGATAAGTGTTGATGACTTGTATAATGTGCTATGGTATTTGTATAATAGTTGACATGCTTAAGATGTCGAATTGTTCATGCATGCTCTAAAGGTTCGACTTTCCTATAATGGAAACTTTTGTGGAATTGAAACTTCTATTTGTTGAATACGTGAAATATGATGTGATGTGCAAATATGATTTAGTCAAATACACCAAATGTAACGTGTTTACACTTAACAAATCACCAACGGGTCGTGGGTCAACTCGGGTCAACTAAAAGTCAAACTTGGACTCAAAAGTCAAACTTGGACCAAAAGTCAACTGAAAGTCAAACTTGGACTTCAAAGTCAATCGTGGTCAAAATGTGAAACTAAACCACACTCGCATAAACTGTTGACCATTTGGATGCATAGGGTACTATGACCCTACATGAACGCACATTAATCGACCTATTGTTATTTAGGTTGCCGTATTATATACTGTGTGTGCTGTTAACTATTTTTGCTGTGCAACTTAAGGTGAGTTTCACTAAACTGCACTTTTACTATTTTACCCTTTTATGGGCTGAACTCGGACGATTACTTTTACGGATTTACGAATTCTGTATGTCGCATGTCTGGATTAGAGCACTTTTATTTTGTTCATGAAAGACCTCATGGATACCTAGTTGACCGTTAGTATTTGTGAAATAGCGGGGAAATTTTGAGTAGTACTACTAGGTTTGACAAACCCCACCCGGGCTAGTCGCGCTAGCACGACAGAAGGACATGTCGAACGGGTGTTGAATGACCTAACATACTTACAGTGCATCCTGCTGGGATGTACGAACAGGCAAACTGCACTTAATGTGTACATACGTCAGCTTCGGTCAGATACATTACGCCTCTAAGGACATGTGCTGTAGATTAGCTACCTACAATGACATACTTAATTTAATAATCTGCTTACAACTGAACTGTTAGTTTTATACTACTATGTGAACTCACCAACCGTCGTGTTGACACTTGCTAGTCTTTCACTGTTTCAGGTCACTGAGGTACAATGCACGTAGGGCATGGCATGGCGTCCTCGCAAACATTTAAAACATTTCTTGCATTAAAAACTTCTTTTTGGGATTTGTATACTATTTAAACTGCGTGGTTTGTGTCGGGCGCGTGTGTTTGCGCATTTACTTTCTGCATGGTTTGGGTTTACTTAAACTTACTTATTTATTACGCTTCCGCATAACTGAAAAACTAAATACTCTGATTGTCGCTTAAACTACCACATTTAATGGTTTAACGTTTGGTTTTTCAAAACTCATATAGAGTCGTTCGGTGTAATTAATGACTAGATCCTGGTTTGTCACGCCGCTAACGGTAAAACTCCGTTAGTGGATTTGGGGGTGTGACACAAAGAGTCAAGAATCTTCTTTCTTTAGCCATGGATTTGACTTCACAAAGAGAGCAGTGTAATTTCTTAACAGAAGTAATTTATAATAATCAAAGACCCGAGATACAAACCCGGCAGTGATCCATGTGCAAACCAATTAAACAATTAACACAACCATAAGGGGTTTAGGAATATACCCTGACAAATACCAAGGACTCACACTATGTATGAGACAGAGGTTCTGCTAGTAATACGAGACACGAACAGGATCCAATCCACGAACCAAGCAACCTAATGGCAGTGGCAGCTTCACAAGCAGCGGCGACGATGGTGTCGTCGGCCGAACAAGGGAGAGAGAGGAGAGAAGGGGTGGCGGCTGCTTGTCTCTCACAATTATGGTTCAAGTTTTTATGATCAATAGTGTTCTATTTATAACTATAAATTATACACTCTAACCCCTTGATCTTTTAACCCTCTTCACAAGTAATTAACTATTAATTACTAATTAAGCCCTAGTGTTATTTTACTCGTTAAATAACAAATAATTATTTCTCAAATAATTAATCCTCGTTTCCACAAAACATGTGTCATGTATTTAACGAATTAAATACATATTTAATTCTGTCCTCCAAAGTGTAACTCATTGGCTCGTATCTTGACAATAATGTTATTGAATGAGCGTCGGACATCCCATTCCAACATTTATGACTTCCCACCGGAATTTTAGGAATAGGTCTAACTACCCCTAGAACACTGGATATCATATCCTTAACTTTTTGTAACTCTCTGGCCATAGTCGGAGTGATATTTGTATCCTGCATCAAACCATGATTAGTACCTAAAGATACATTATTTAAATTGTCACCTTTTTGTTGGAAAGATTCTATTCTAGAATAATATCTGGAGTAAGTCATTTCAGTAGTGATAGTTGGTACAGTAGATGCAATGGTTTGAATGGGGATAAAGTCTCCATCATGTACTTCAATTATTTTAGGCCATTGTATGTCTGAGGATCCTTGATCCTTGTAGATGGAGGATCCTAAGGGATTCTGCATTGAGATCTTACAAATGTGAAGGATCCTTAAGAGAAGGTTGACGATTTTGGCAGTAATCCATGTTGAGACATTCCCACCGATCCATGCTAGAACATAGTGGATGAAGGACAGGCTGAAAGTCCTGTAACTTGCTTAGACATGGATCCTGGAGTAGTGAAATCTAGCATCTTTGGTATATAGGGACTGTGATGCACCACATGCTTTTTGGATTTCTTAATATCTTTAATTTCACAAAGGATCATTTGTTTGGTCATGTTCTGTTACTCCATATAAGCTTTCATCTACAAACACAACATAGAAACAACATTGTTAGAAGTTACCGTAGGGGTAGTAGCAGGAGGTTTTGATCCTTGGAAGACAACATTCAGATTTTTATGAGTAACGTTTTTTATCTTCACTGGTCTAAAAGACGAACTAGACATCGTCGTAGAAGATGACGACGACGATGATGATGATGATGATGATGATGATGATGATGATGATGATGATGATGATGATGATGATGATGATGATGATGATGATGATGATGATGATGATGATGATGATGATGATGATGATGATGATGATGATGATGATGATGATGATGATGATGATGATGATGATGATGATGATGATGATGATGATGATGATGATGATGATGATGATGATGATGATGATGATGATGATGATGATGATGATGATGATGATGATGATGATGATGATGATGATGATGATGATGATGATGATGATGATGATGATGATGATGATGATGATGATGATGATGATGATGATGATGATGATGATGATGATGATGATGATGATGATGATGATGATGATGATGATGATGATGATGATGATGATGATGATGATGATGATGATGATGATGATGATGATGATGATGATGATGATGATGATGATGATGATGATGATGATGATGATGATGATGATGATGATGATGATGATGATGATGATGATGATGATGATGATGATGATGATGATGATGATGATGATGATGATGATGATGATGATGATGATGATGATGATGATGATGATGATGATGATGATGATGATGATGATGATGATGATGATGATGATGATGATGATGATGATGATGATGATGATGATGATGATGATGATGATGATGATGATGATGATGATGATGATGATGATGATGATGATGATGATGATGATGATGATGATGATGATGATGATGATGATGATGATGATGATGATGATGATGATGATGATGATGATGATGATGATGATGATGATGATGATGATGATGATGATGATGATGATGATGATGATGATGATGATGATGATGATGATGATGATGATGATGATGATGATGATGATGATGATGATGATGATGATGATGATGATGATGATGATGATGATGATGATGATGATGATGATGATGATGATGATGATGATGATGATGATGATGATGATGATGATGATGATGATGATGATGATGATGATGATGATGATGATGATGATGATGATGATGATGATGATGATGATGATGATGATGATGATGATGATGATGATGATGATGATGATGATGATGATGATGATGATGATGATGATGATGATGATGATGATGATGATGATGATGATGATGATGATGATGATGATGATGATGATGATGATGATGATGATGATGATGATGATGATGATGATGATGATGATGATGATGATGATGATGATGATGATGATGATGATGATGATGATGATGATGATGATGATGATGATGATGATGATGATGATGATGATGGCATGCTAGTTAAAAGAGACTTCGCTTGAGAGGCCATTTGAGAAATGATAAATGTATGAAATATTGAGAGAATGAGATGAAATTGATTAGAATAAAAGCACCACTTGCCCCACGGTGGGCGTCAAATTGTTTTGGTCAAAATTTGTAAAACCAAATTATTAAATGTGAGGTTGAGTGCTTTGTTACTTTTGATGATTATGATACTAAAATAAAAGATAAACACTGAGATTTAAGCGAGGAAAAGCCCTCGATCAATGGATGATCGCCGACATAATAACCTCGCGTGATGGCAATCGTCTATCACCGATTCTATAAATGATAAAACGAAGGTTACAACTCGAGAACTATGGCAGTAAATATAATAGTGTGTGAGCAAAGAGAATTTAGTCGAGAGAGAGTAGAGAGTGTGTTATGTGTGATAGCTTAGCCATAGCCTCATTTATAAAACATAAAAAAGAAATTAATTGATCTCATATTTTTAAGCTAGAGCCGTTGGAGAGTGTTGACCACGTTTCCAACTGATTTCGTAACTCCTTTGACCGATATTTATGGTGGACTTGGTCATCCAGCCGTTACCTACATTAATACTCATAAAACACGTGGAGAACAAATGTTAGTTAATAATGACAGTTATAAGCATCAAGGATCCTTAACTCTTCAAACGCTAAGGACGTGATCTAGCGTGTTCAGGATACTCTATCCATGATGTTTAAAATTTGGGCCCTAACATTTCTAAAGATGTTATTACTCATACATTAGATATTGATCCTTCTGTCATGCCAATTCATCAAAAGACAAGGAAGTTCGCTCCATAGAGGAATGCTATTATAAAAGAAGAAGGTTAATAACTTCTTAAGGAAGGTATGATTAGAGAAGTTAAGTATCCAAAATGGTTAGCCAATGTGATTGTTGTACAAAAGAAAAATGGAAAGTGGTAGGAATGCGTCGATTTTTACTGATTTAAACAAGACATGTCCCAAGAATCCTTTCCCATTGCCACTCGTTGACTCCATGGTAGATGCCACAGCAGGACATGAGTTGCTTACTTTATGGATGCTTCATCTAGAGTCCAAAAAATTCAGATGGTGCCATCTAATCAAGAAGATACAACATTCAAGACTCCTACTAGCATATATTGTTACATTGCTATGCCATTTGGACTAAGAAATGCAGTTGCCACATACCAAAGTCTTTTCAACATGATTTTTAAAGAGAAGATTGGAGATGCTAGGGAAGTATACATAGACGATATGGTGGTCAAATTAGAAAAAAGTGAGGATCATCTTAAGGATCTTGAAGTAGCGTTCAACATCCTTTATAAATATAATATGAAGTTCAATCCTTCAAAGTGTCACTAAGATGTCAAAGCTGGAAAATTCCTAGGATACATGGTGACAAAGAGAGGAATAAAAGCTAGTCTAGAGAAAATCAAAGCTATCATTGATATAGTGTAATTCATACGATTATCCAGTGTAGAGTTTGTTTACGTTTTCCAGTCTTTTATATAGTTTTATTAAAGTTTTATCTACTATTGATTCATATGTGTTTTGTAGATCCTAAGTGGAAGAAATGGTGACAAGATCGCGTCAAAAAAAGATCGTAGGCGAAAACGGGGCACGAAACGGAGTTACGAGCGAACCAGAACGCGAAACTAAAGAACGAAACGCACCTGAAGGGGCTGACCATGCCACGCGACCAGCTTTGGGGGGCAGGTGGCACAACGGGGCGTGCTTTTTTTGGGCTGGTGGGTAGTTCCTCACGCTACGCAACTGTTAGGGCTCGAATTCTGGCTATCGAGGATGCAATATCCTTAGTACGCTAGATCTAGTATCCTTGGAGTTTGAAAAATTAAGGATCCTTGATGCTAATAGTTGTTGATTAGCTAACATTTGTTCTCTGCATGTTTTTTATATGTCACTGCAGGTAATGTCTATATGACTTCATCCATCTTGAATCTCGGTCTGTATGTTTGCGGATTAAGCAGAAGTCGTGGTCAACTAACCTCAATGGCTATGGCATGATTTTAGGGATTAGTTTCTTTTATTTATTTATATATAAGGAGGTTATGGCTAAGCTAAGCACACACGTGAATTTTCACAACTCTCTTCTATCTCTTGACAGAATACTTCTGCTCACACACATTTTGTATTAAGTGGCCATAGTTCTTTATTGTAATCATCTTTTCATTCTGAATATAGTGGTGATAGACAGTTGTCTTCACTCGAGGTTTTGTGCCGACGATCTTTAAAAGATCAAGGGCTTTTCCTCGTATAAATCGTCGTGTTCATCTTATATTTCTGCATATTATTCATTAAAACACATTATCTCACTTTACTAGGTTGGTTTATAAATTTTTGACCAAAAAAATTTGGCACCCGCCGTGGGGCTAGTGTTGTTTTAATCATCATCCTTAGCACTTCATTCATCTCTATTATTCATTCAATTCATCCTTATTCACTTTCTGTATTTCAATTTCTTCTCAATCAAAATTTGTTTCATCAAGCATGCCTTCTTCATAATCTTTTGTGCCAATGCCATGTTCATCTTTGGCACCGATGAAGATCAAGGATGTCACCAATAAGAAGCTATATGTAGTCTTTCAAGGATCAAAACCTCCTGCTGCACCCTCTACGGTAACTTCTAACAGTGATATTTCTATGTTGTCTTTGTAGTTGAAGCCTATATGGAGCAACAGAGCATGACCAATCAAAGGATCCTTCGAGAAATTGAAGATATCAAGATGACCCAGAAACATGTGGAGGAGACCAACCCCTATATGTCGAGAGCACTTGATTTTAGTACACTAGGGTCCTTAGCGCAACAAAATATGGGATCTATTGTTCAACCTTCATCTACAACATTTCTGCAAGGATCCTCAATCCAGAATCAACAAGGATCCTTCAGTCAACCAGGATGCTCAGTTTTTCCAGGATCCTTGCGTCAGCCAGGATCCTCTATGCCTGAAGGATCCTTCCATCAAACAGGATCCTCAATACAATACCCATCGGGTCCTCCCCATAATCAGAATCAAGGATCCTTCCTTCAGAATCAAGGATCCTCAAGCATGTAGTGGCAAAGAGTTACTGAAATTCATGATGGCGATATTATACCCATGCAGACTAACTCTACTACTGCACCATCTATCTCAACTGATATGCCTCGTTCAGAATATTATAATGGGACAGGATATTCTTAATCGGGAGGTAATCATTTCAATAATCAATCTTTAAACACTAACTTTGGCTCGATGCAGAACAAAGGTATCAATGTAGCAATGGCTAGAGAGTTACAAAAACCTAGGGATATGATATCCAGCGTTCCAGGAGGAGTTAGTCCGATTCCTGAAATTCCTGTGGGGAGCCATAGAATTTCAAGATTTGCTCCACCAATATGTGATGCTGAGATTCCAAAACGCTTTCAGACTCCAAATATGAAGATATATGATGGATCATCTGATCCTAATGAGCAAGTGGCTCAATATAGGGAAGGATGGAAATCAATCCTATTCCAGAAATGCTAAAGGAAGCCTGTTTGTGCAAGGGTTTTAGATCCACGCTCATTGGATTTGCCTTAAAATGACGGCTAAGTCTTTCTCCTTACTCTATTATTTCATTCTTTCATTTAGTCAATATTTTCAATAATTAATTTTCTTGTAGTCGAACTTTTGAAAGACTAACCAGTGATTTATATAGAGCTACTTAATCTAATATTGAGTCGCTTAGAGATTATGTGACTAAATTTGGCATGGAAGTCTTAGAAATCCCTAACCTTGATATGGCTACGGCTGTTCAAGCATTTAAAATGGGATTGAAAAAAGACTCACCTTTCTATGATGATCTTGTGATGACCCCATGCAGGAATCTAGATAAAGTAAGAACTAGAGTCTTAAGATTCATAAGGCTAAAATATGACAAAAAGATCTAAGATAGAGTCGGCTCAACAATAAAACAGGAGCATCAGGATAAAAAAAACAAGATCCTTATTCAAGAATAGCAGGACCAAGCCATATTCTAAGCATGATAACCAGAACGTTCAAGCCATTGATTATGACGAGGAACAATATCCTAAAATTTCTTAATATTGCTTTTCTATTGATGTTGGTGATGTATTGCTTGCCATGTAGGATCTAGGTGAAAAGCAAGGTGGCCACGAAAAACTGATAAAGTGGTTGACTACAAAGATAAGTCTAAGTGGTGTGCTTAACATGAACATTTGGTCATATCACTGATGAGTACATAGCTTTGAGAAGAGAGATAGGCTATCTTCTTAGCAAAGGCCACTTCAAATAGCTATTTGGCAGAAAGAAGCAAATGATTCAGGATCCTGAAAAAGTTCCTGAAAAAGCTGCTCAGCCACCTCCCGATGCTAGAGTGATCAGCTTCATCTCAAGAGGATCCGACATTTGTGGCACATCATACTCAGCTGCAAAAAGAAAGGTGAAAGAATGTAAATTAGAATGTGGTGAAAGACAAATCGTGACGTCCACCACAACTAATCAAAAATTCATATCATTTGACGAAGAGATCGAGCTCATATTTAGGATCCTCACCATGACAGCCTGGTTATTACATTGTTTACTGCAAACCATTATGTTCGTAGGATCCTTACAGATGGATGAAGCTCTGTCAATATCATACAGCACGATTTCTTAAAAAGATGAAAATTCCAGAGTCGGAGATAGTACCAAGATCCTCAGTTCTAGTAGGATTCAGTGGTGAAACCAAGAACACTCTGGGGAACATCAAGCTACCAATATATATTGGGGGAGTAAATACTATGCAAAATTTTTGTGTTATTAACTGTCTATCTTATTGCAATATTATTCTTGACAGGCCATAGATACACGAAATGAAGGAAGTCCCCTCAACATATCACTAATGCGTGAAATTGCCATCTCCTTGGGGAGTAGTGAAAATCAACAGCGATCAGCAAGAGGCAAAAGATTGCTACACATCTTCCATGAAACCAGTGTCCAAGCCAGCTGTATTATAGCAATTACAGAAATTGCCAAAGGAAATTGAAAGATTCGAAGAGCAAGATGTAAAAGAAGTATTGCTTGAACCTGAGGACCCAGAATCCAAATATTCATAGTATTCGGGATCCAAACAGATATCGAGCAAGATTTCATATCATTCCTTAAGCAAAGAAAATCCACATTTTCCTGGAAGCATGAAGACATGCAGGTATATTTAAAGAAGTTATTACTCATAAATTGGGTGTTGATCCTTCTTTCAAGCATGTTCATCAAAAAAGTAGGAAGTTTGCACTCGAAAGAAATATAATCATCCGGGATGGAGTAGATTGACTCTGAAGGGAAGGCTGGTTAATATTATGTTCAAAGACAAACTTAGTTAGACGACATGGTGGTCAAATCAGAAAGAAGAGAAGACCATCTCAAGGAACTTGAAATAGCTTTCAATATCCTGGACAAATACAACATGAAGCTCAATCCTTCAAAGTGTCACTTTTGTGTAAAAGCTGGAAAATGTTTGGTATATGTAGTGACAAAGAGAGGAATAGAAGCCAGCCTAAAGTCAACCTAAAGTCACCCAGAAATGTGAAAGATGTCCAAAGGCTAACTGGAAGAGTTGCAGCTTTGAACAGATTTATATCCTGATCCTCAAAAAAGTGCAATGAGTTCTACGACATCGTCTGAAAGAAAAAGAAGTTCGAGTGGACAGAAAAACATGAAGTTGCGCTTAAAGCTCTTAAAGATTATATATCGTCAGCTCTAGCATTAATGAAACCAATCAAGGGAGAATCCTTGATTCTTAATCTAGCTGTTTCAGGTAATGCAGTAAGTGCAGTCCTGGTTAAGAATCATGAAGGTCAGCAACATCTGGTCTATTATGTAAGTAAAAGCCTTCTTGATGCTGAAGCCAAGTATTCTCATTTCAAAAAATTAATTCTTGCTTTAATCATGGCTTCTTCTAAATTAAGGCACTATTTTGAGACTCATCCTATTATTTTTAAAACTAACTATCCAATTAAGAATGTTCTTAGAAAGCCAGAGTTATCAGGTAGGATAACAAAATGGACAGTAAATCTGAGTACATATGACATAAAGTATGAGCCAAGAAATGCAATTAAGTCACAAGCTCTAGCAGACTTTGTAGCAGATTTTACTAGTGACTTGCAAGTACAAGCAGACTTGGAAGTTCAACAATTATAAAAGACCAAGAATCCTTGGATACTCTTCACTGATGAAGCATTAAATGTTACAGGATAAGGTCTTGGCATACTACTAAAATCAAAACAGGGGGACATTATACCACAATCTATAGCTTGTGAATTCCAAGCTACCAATAATGAAGCAGAATATGAAGCCTTAATGGCAAGACTACAACTAGCCAAACAAATGTGGATCCGGTATCTTCAAGTATATGTTGACTCTTTATTAATAACTAATCATTTCAATGGCTTTTACCTAGTTAAGGGTGAAAACTTAATTAAATATCTTGAAATAGTTAAAGCTCTTGCAGAATATTTCGATTCTTTTAGTATAGTACAGGTACCAAGAGAAGAAAATGTAGGGGCAGATGCTCTAAAAAATTTAGCATCATTATTGAAGATTTCAGAAGATCTGAAAATTCCTATCATTCATATCCTTCCATCCAGCTATTCACGAAGGAATGATAATGGAGATAGACTCCGAAAACCAGCTCATGGATCTTTTATCCTCTCAAGCACCTCAAGGATCCTAGATCCAACCGATCGGGAAATATATTGAAGTGTGAGAAATTTCAATAGAAGAAAATCCTAAAGCCTTCAGAATCAAGGTTTCTCTGTTTATTATATTAAATAATATATTATATAGGAAGTATCTTGCAGGTCCATTTCTAAGATGCATCGAGGAACCTGAATCCAAGAAGTTCTAAAAGATTTCCATAAAGGAGATTGTGGGAACCACACTGGTGGCATATCAGTATTCTCAAGAATCCTTAGAACAAGATATTTCTGGCCCACGATGAAAAAGGATGTTATGAACTATCTAGTGGTAACAAGTGGATTGACTCGGATCTAAATCATTATAGCACGAACTAATCGTTATTTGAACCAACAATATGGTATCAGAGACATTGTGCTCTTGATTTGGTATATTTATTAAGTTTTGGTTAAAAAGGGTTTTCAATCAATTCAGATCTGATATGTTGTTTTGGTAATGGAATTTGATTGAGGATTGCGTGTTATTGCTATTTAGATCAATAATCAACAGATCTATCATCAAGTTTTGGTTAAAAAGGGTTTTCAATCAATTCAGATCTGATATTTATTGCTATTTTGCAAAACTGTTGTTCATTTGCTGAAACTGTGTATTCATCTTTTGAAACTATGGATTAGTGGTGTTGCTTGTTCTAGTGATTTGTGCTTGCGAAAGTACCGAACAAAAGTTCATTTTTTGCTTGTCTGGGCGTGCGAAAGTGCGGCCGAAATTGTGTCTTCTCTGTCGAAACTGATTTCTGTCCTATTCTTGAACAAAAGTTCACTTTTTGCTTCCGAAAGTAATCTTGTCCAACGAAATTGCCACCGAAAATACTGCCGAAACTAAGTCCTTCCAAAACTAAAATCTGAATTCATTTACAATCTTTAAGAATGTCAATATCATTTACCTTGGCTGATTTGGAGAGTGGATCTGATTCGAATGCATACAAAACTAAGAATAAATGATTTAGATCAATAGATGAAGAATAGATTAGATGAAGATAGATTAATGCTCAATAGATAAATACAATAAATTTCTAGCAATAACACAACAAATTTCACTCAATAATTAGAATAATTTCATTAAGTTCCAAAGAGTTGCTTACAAATGAAGTCAAAACAACATTATAAACAGAACACAGTTTCGCATGTAGTTTCACATACATGCGAAACTGTTTTGTCGTTGAGTCATGTGCCAGATACGAGCGAAATGATACTTTCACTCATAGTTTCGCATGACTCAACTAACAACAGAATCAAAAGACTAAACTAACTACGCTATTACAATAAGCCAAATACGAGCTAGTCTATTACAATAAAAGCAAATACGATAAGAAAAAATGGCAATGGTGAATACCACCCTATACATGGTCATCAATACTCCCCCTAGGGGGTATTCACTTGTCGGGTCTTCTAAATCAGCTCCGCCTTCAGCGGCTTTAAATTGGTGTGCTAACTCCCTCACATATGCTTTTATTTCTTCATGACATTGCACACTCTCAGCGAGCTGCTTCACTTCCGATCTAATCCCACGGGCTCTATTAGCTACCCTTGCAAATAGAGCAGCCTTTTTCTTTGTTTCCGCTCCAGCCTCACATTTAATTTGGTCCTCACACACTATTTTCAGATCATCATCCAATAACGAAAATACTTCCATTGGATCGAATAACGAACCTCAGCTCCATCCTTTACTCTAACAAATGTCTCCCTTGTTTGATTGTTATAAACCACTTCTTAAAATCTTATAATCCAGTCACCCAGTCCTTATCTTTCGTTGATCTACTTCGCTCTGCCACATATAACCAAATTTAGCAAAATTGTCCTTGACTCCCACTTGAACCTCGGCATCTAATAATTTTGCATGATCACTTTGATCTGCATTAATTAGCGGCAGCTAAGAACCATCTCAAGTTCCATTTTGAGAATGTCTTGAAGTGTTTGCAGCTGCTAATATAATTGATCACCCCCCCCCCCCCATTCACTTAATCATGAACATTTTAAGTTCTAAGATTAAATTTCCAGCTAAAGATTTTACTGTCCGGTTCTTTTGGGGTTGGGGCTTCAATATATTGGAACAAGGGAGTTACAGATTATGGTTAATCCACCTTTTTGAGCCAGACTGATTTATCTAATTCTGCCACATCCTCGTTCCCTGAGCTCCTCTGAGCAATAAAAGTGATAGGCTTATCATCAATTTCATAAAACTCTAGCTCGGAATCATAATCAACCAGCTGCTCGTCCTCCTCCTCGTCGACTAACTTCAGCTCATCAGTTTTCTTTTTATCACCTGCACCAACAACTACCTCATGACCTCCTAAGTCCAAATCCACATCAAAACATAGATCATCGACAAAACCATCCTCATAAACCTTTTCATCTCCTACTTTTCCGCTACCTCTTGCACCGCTGGACACTATAATTCGGAATCTTGTGCTTCTCGAACTACCAATACGAACCATATTTTCTAGTTTCGAATACTTCGAGATATTAATCATCTCGTTAATATCAACTTTTATTTCAATAACTCAAATCCTTGTCTCTTTTTCACCTCATTTAATTCTGTCAATAGTTTCTTGATTAGACATTTTTGGTCTAGCACAAGCTTTCTCATATTCTCCACTTCTGATTTTCTGTGCCTTTCTCGCTCCTCGATATTCATCAACTCTGTTTTCACCATACTCAATTAATTAGCCAACGACGTAATCATATTACGAATGACGTCTTCATCAATACTATCACGGTCTTGCTTCTTTTGTTTCTTATAAACAACTGATGGCCTATTTTCTCGAATCACCAACTACTTTCCTTTCGTCCTCATTTCTCTATTAAGATAGTCAGATTTAGTAGAGGAAGGCGACTATTATCAAATCTTTCTCTTCCTCTTTCTCTTCTTTTCTAGCTTAGCCTCCACCTCATCAATGTACTCTTCTAAAGTCACATTTTATCTTTAACGTACGTGTTCCTTTTCTTAATCTCCTACTCTCTGGTTTCCATTTACTCATTATACCTTTTCTCCCCTGACTCTATTAGTTTGTGAATATAATCACTTCCATCATCTGTGTACATGTTGACGAACAAGTACGTGATCTTCCTAGAGAAATCATGTCGTGTAGCTGCACAATCCGCAAATACTCTAGCATTCATTGGGATTTACATCAGTACATCCCCAAGTTTTGGCAATTTCGGCTTTAGATGAAGATAGATTGATGCTCAATAGATGAATAGAATAAAAACCTAGAAATAACACAATAAAGTTCACTCAATAATCATAAAAATTTCATTAAGTTCCAAAGAGTTGCTTACAAATGAAGTCAAAACAACATTATATACAGACCATAGTTTCGCATGTAGGTTCGCATACATGCGAAACTGTTTGGTCATTGAGTCATGTGCAAGATACAATATCGTTTCACTCGTAGTTTCGCATGAATCAACTTACAACATAATCAAAAGACTAAACTAGCTACGCTATTACAATAAACCAAATACGAGTTAGTCCATTACAATAAAAGCAAATACGATAAGTAATAACGGCAATAGTGAATACCACCCTATACGTGGTCATCAATATTAATAATAATAATAATAATAATAATAATAATAATAATGTTGTTAATAATAATAATATTAATATTAATAATAATAATAATAATAATATCAATTATAATAGTGACATTTTGGTCCCTGGAGGAGAAAAAGGACTGATCTACCCCTGCCATTAACATATTTTTTAACGATTTTTTATGGAAGGACAAATATGACAGTTTTTTGGAAAACCAAACACTAAAATGGCGAAAAAAACATATGGACCAAAGTGGTCGAATCGGTATAACCTAGGGACTATATTGGTAATTTACTCATTTGATAACTTGAATCATATGTCTGGTGAAACCATGACGTCTACATATCTCAAATATGATGAGTTAATGGATTCACTTCATGAAGCTCAAATCATCATTGAAAACAATGATGTGATCAGAACGTTCATGTGGTCTCTTCCAAACCATGGAGCATATACATTGTGGCCATAAGAAGAACTAAAAATCTAAAGACAATGAACCTTGAAGAACTATATGGAAGGCTTAGTGCATACCAAATAGAGATTGATGGAGAACAAGAATCATCAGTCAGATCAGGAGTCAGATCTAATCCATTTAGTTCTCTTGCTCTTCTTGCTTAAGAACCAAGCTATCAACCGCTAATTGTTAGCCATCAGTTGCCTATGATTACATATCTTGAATCTCCAACTGTTGAAACCATAAGTACATCATTCAGCACATAGAATTCTTCTGCATCTTGCTCCAGCTCATCTTCATAAACAAACTTAACATGCTCAGCTTTTGTGTCTATATTTGTTGACCACGCAAGCATCCTCCAACTATTAAAAGAATATTTTAAATGTATCGACCCTAATGATCTTGAATAAATGTATATCAACTATCAAATATCTATGATATCCTTCAGGGCAAAGTAGTTTCAGTAGAGACCTGGAAGACAGTATCAAAAGCAAAGAAGAGGAGTTTTTGGTCTTGATAAAGGCAATCTTAAGTGTTACAACTACAACCAACTTATTCATTTTGCTAGAGAATGCAGAGCACCTAAAGCAAATCTTGTACCTGCACAAGCTTCAGTAGCCCAATCTAACAATAGAACAATCCCACCTGCTATTGTTTCAAGCCATATTGCTGTTGTTGCTATTGAAAAGAACAACATTGAATGGAGCTTTCAAGTTGAAGATGTTACACCTTTGCAAAACGCACTCATGGTTATATGCTTAGATTTAGAATCAACTACAGGTATATACTGGACCTTGCTGTACTAATGAATGCATAGCCAGTGTAAACATCTTCAGAAACCAAAACTGGAAAGTTTTGAAAGAAGTTGAAACTCTCAAAAATCTTAAATATGAGTTGAAAAGAATAAATAAATCAAAATAGAAAAAGATAAAGGATTTTGAGAAACTTTTTTCATCTTTAAAACATGAAAAATTAACTTTTGAAATACATATTGATAATCTTTCAAGAAGGATAAATGCAGCAAAAATGATCTTTTGATGGCTTAATCCTATGCTAACATTTACAATGATCAGCATGAAAAGTGAGAAGAATTTTACTAAACTTGCAACAAGAAAATATAAACTAAGACAAGTCCAGGTTATAAAGCTGAAATTTCAACTCACACCCAAAAGTGAATTCTTAAGCCAACATGTGCTAAAACCATTGTCCAACCCTTCCAACAAAAATAAGAGACAATTGAAGTAGAAGATTTCATAAAAGATCATATCATTCAAAGTGAGAAGAAAATATCTGTTGAAAATAATATCATAACTAGTGAGGGTGCCCACTTAGTTGATGATTCAATAGTAAAACTTCAGCAAATGGAGATTCTGCATTAGCAATTTCCAACAAGTATCACTTATTTTCTACTTCATCCATCACATTTGCAGTGACTATGGCTCAAAGACCCATGTCACCACTTTTAATGGAATTCACGAAAAGGATAATCATGACTCTAGTGATTGCCATTTTAGGCAAAGATCAATGAAGAATGGAAAAGTTGATCTACCTGCTGAATCAAAGAATTTTCAGCAGTTAAACAATCAAGAAAAACTGATACATGGAAGAGTTAGAGAAAGATGTGAAGTGTCCTAAAGAGGAAGTGAAGAAGTTTGATGAAGATAGAAGAGTTCAAGCAAAGAGTTTACACTGCCTTGTGTGTAGGGAGGATGGTCACATAGCCAAAGATTGCTTCTATGATCCTATCAACATGACCAAAGAGTTCATAAGGGAGAAAAAAGAGTATAAGAACATTCGTTTACGTTGCACTACTGAAAATCCAAAAAAGTAGAATTTTTTTAGCAGATGAAGAAAATTGCACCATTGGTGAAACTTACAAAAAGAAGGATTATTCAGCAGGTGAAGGAAAAACTGTTGCACAACCCAAAAGAAGGTCAATGGGTATGTCAGTTCAAGAGAAGCAAGCTGCTAAAGTCAATGCCATAGCAAAAATGGCAAGACAAATTTAGCAAACTCTCTAAGACACGCTTTAGTAGTGCTAAACCTAAATCAAGGCTTAAACCCTAAAGCACCAAGATGGTTAGACCTTATGGAAAAAGAAGAAAAAATAAATCTTATGTAAGGGAAAAGAAGGTCAATCTTGTCTTGTCCAACAAGTTCATCAAAAACTACACCTGCTGAACCAGTTGGTTATGATGTATCTGTTGAAAATGGGCTTCCAGCAGATACAAGGAGAAAGTAGAATCAGCCTCGAAGAAGAAGGACCATATTTGATAGAAGACATAAATGGGAACAAAGAGTTGATGAAGTATATACAGTCCTACAACAAACAATTTCAACACCCAAAGAGTCTATGTCAACTCAAATCAAAGAGAAGAATTTGAAATCTATTTATAGCATACCCAAGACAAGCTGGAATTGAGTCTCAATCTCAAAATAATCTTTTCTTTGATAGTAGGAACACTCATAGACCAAATTAAATTGATGGATCATGGATAGCGAGTGTTGACTACTATATGACATGTAACAGAGCCTGCCTTACAAACTTGCAATCATCTGATTGAGGATTTGTTACATCTAGGAGTATCTCAGAGAGGTGTTTTCATTACAAAAAGAGGAAATAACAATAATGGGATGAAAGCTGTGATAAAGTAGTGAAGTTTCATGACCTTAAGAAAAAAATGGTCAGGACAAAGCTTTGCAGCAGATATGGAAGTGTGTGTATTTCCAGTGGAAGATTAATGGTCTCTCATGAACAAGACGGATGACAGAAGAGATTGATCTTGATGAGGTATTTATTCCTATGTTTTTTAAAGTTATGTGAAAACTCAAGTTATTTTCTAAAATCCTTGAGTCAGCTGGTGTATCTGATACATCTGCTGAAACATATATTTCAGAAGATAATTATAATCACCTACTGTAATCAGAATTTACCAACTTTTATCTGCTGGATTGTTACTCACAACAGGTAATATAAACTTAACGTTAAAGAAATTGTAATGTATGGCGGGTCCCACTTTTCACCTAACAAATCATAGTAGCAGTCAAAGTTTACTCATTGAGAGCACTATTATATTGTCGGATCTTAGCATAACATCAAATTTACAACTGTAACTCTTTCGAACCAAAGCTTTCTCATTAAAAATTCTTTCATCCATTCTTAGAATCCTCTCATCTGCTTCTGCAAAGTAAATCAAATCCTCACTGCATTACTCCCATTCTCCATAAACCCTAGAAAATGTCTCAACAATCTAAACAACAATATTCAAAATCTCAACAAGAAGAATAGAAAATGATTCTCCTCTCAAATTTAAGCTCAGTCACAACATTTATGCCTTATTTTCTCTCATTGGAAACACAAAACTTGTTGTATTTTCCTTCTTAAGAAACAATAACTATGCTTTTGCCATCACCATAAACCTGTCAAATATGAAAATCAAATCAGGTATCTTTGGAACTCAATGCACACATTTAGAGAAAATGGTGAAAGAAAGTTGCAGGTATTCATTTAAAGTCACAAGATCATTATATATGTTAGCACTATTAAAAAGCATTTGGCACTACATGATGATGAGAACAAGCCAACTTTGTATGGGCTTTCTGATGTTAATGCTACTTTTAGCAAAATAGGTTATGAAGGGAATCCCAAATCAAGAACTTTTGAAAAATCTCCGTTGGATCAAGGTTGGAGATTGTTAATGCCTATATTTCTTCATTGTTTATCTAACAAAGCTGGGGTCTGAGTCAGGCTTCATTAGATACTGCAAGGGAAGTCCATGGGCTAGTGACTAGAAAATGTTATAATTTTTCAAGCTTGATTTTTTCAAATTTGGTCTAAAACTTTTCAGCAGGACCAATTTTAAGGTTCTTTTATTTCCTAGGTTCCTAGAAAGAATTTTGAATGAAGAACTAGGAAACAAATTGATTGTGGAAGGAAAGATTTATGATGTTAGTGTTTTAAAACCTTCCATAATCACTGACTTAAAACAAAACCTCTCCATTTTCTGGAAAGTCTAGTGCAAAGTCACTAAAAGCTCTGTTATGGGTCAAAGAACCTAAAGGTGACATGGCAGAAATCCCATTTGCTGCTGAACCCCCACAGCATTCACTCACAAGCTTCAAAAGAAAACGAAACTCTACTCCTTTTATTCAGAATGAGCAGGTTCCCATATCAGCTCCCACCAAGAAAACGGCAAAACTAGAAATCAAGGTCCCGGTTAAGCCAAAAGTTAAAGTCGCACCTCTAAAAAGCTGAAAGAGAAGGCTTTTCTTCCTTATTTTGAGTAGACCCATACCCAAGCTTCAAGCCCTAACTATGAGTCAAAATACTCTAGTGAGCATACCTAAAGGGATTCCCATAATATTTAGCTTCCTTCTATGGAAGAGAGCTCATTAGAATATCGCATACATCCCAGGCCAATAGAAACTGAGCTTCACAAAGAACCTATTCACATGTCTATGACCTAGGATCATGGCTTACCTGCTCGTCACTAAAATGAACCATCTTCTTCTTCTAAAAACATTCAGGAGATGGTGATTGGTCTTTTTGCAGATATTCCTATTCCAGATCCTATTGATTGTGAGGTTGAACCCATGATGGCTGAAGAAACCAATGTGGAAAAGGCTGCTACTACTGCTGAACTATCGAATGTTCAGTAGGACAGTGGTAACATCAATAGGACATTAACCATAGAAACTCACTTCAAAGAAGTGTCCATCAACACAATCTTTAAAGAAAAGAATCCAAGGTGCCAAGAAATCACATCTAGTGATGAAGGTGTAGAGGCAAGGCCTGAAACATCATTTGGGCCCAAAGATTCCACAAATATGGATGAGGTAGTCTGAAACAAATGAACAAGGAATTGATGAAACAAAACTTTACCTTGGTAAAGTAGCTTTAATTCCTCACTCAAGGAATCCAAAGTTGATAACGATGATAGAGCAGGATGAAAAAATGCCAGCTCAAGACCTTGAACTTCAAAAACTGAAAAATGAAGTTCAAAGACTTGTAGCTGAAAACCACATTCTCCAAGCACTACAAGAAATTGGGGTGTTTACCTACACATAATTTATCTACACATATACATGTGTCGGTAAATACCTACACATGTTTTTATATGTGTAGGTAAAGTTATACTTATATATTTTCAAAATGAGTTACACTTAACATGTGTTGGTAATACGTTTTACCTACACTTGTTGTTGGTGGGAAAATTTCCCACCAAATTGACGGTCAATTAAGTGTTAGATTACCCACACATGTGGCAAGTTTTCGTTATGTGTAGATAAATTATCTACACATATGCTAAAACCTAATACATGTGTTGGTAATCGACTTTGTTTTACCAACACAAATTATTTGCAAATATATATGTAGATAAATTAAGTAAGCAAACTTTCATCTAAAATTTTAAAAATGACATGGCAAACTAAATACCTACACATGTTTTAAAAATGACTCTATATGTGGATAATCGACTATGTTTTTACCAACACATAATTTTTCGTATACAAAATATGTAGATAAGCAACGCAAATCATTTTTTGTTATTTTTTTGAAGAATGACGTGGAAAAATAATTACCAACACATATGTTAAAGATCACTCTATGTGTAGATAAAGTAAGTGTGCATATTTTTATATTATTTATTAAAAATGACATGGCGAAAGAAATACCTACACATATGTTAAAAACTAAGATATGTGTGGGTAATTAATTATTTTTAACAACACATAATATTTGTATATAAATATGTAGATAAACCAAGTATATAAGTATGTATTAGTTATAGTTTTTCAAAATGAAGTGCCATGATAAATGCTTACACATATTATTAAACACTAATAGCGATAAGAATGACCACACGTAGGTTAGCTCAAAATTAGAGGTGGTTTGCACGATTTGTTTTGAATTGACCACAAGTTGGATTTAAATAAGTTCGTTAGGTTCAAATGGATCATTTTGACCCATTTAGATTAATAATTGAAAGATTATAAGCTCATTATATTCAAATGGGTCGATTCGACGGATTTAGATTAAAATTGAAATAGCTCATTATGTTAAAATGGGTCATTTTGACCGATTTAGATTAAAGTTGTAATACTATATGTTTTTTTGTTTAAATGGTTGTTAACTTTTTATGTTGGACGAAATGTTCCAATTTGGTCAAGATTAGTAGTTTTGAACCACGATTATAGTTGTTTTGCATAACTACTTTGGATTAGGTTTGTTGTTATGTTGGATAAAGTTAGATATTTAGAAGCTTGCTAGGTTCAAATGGGTCGTTTTGACCCATTTTTAATAAAGTTAAAAGATTATAAGCTCGTTTGGTTCAAATGGTTCGTATTGTCCAATTTATATTCAATTTGATTTCTATAAGCTTGTTTGGTTCAAATGCGTCGTTTTCGCCCATTTAGATTAAAATTGAAGTATTATAAGCTTATTTGGTTCAAATGGGTCATTTTGATCCATTTATTTCAAAATTAAATTTTTGTAAGCTTATTGCATTCAAATTGGCCGTTTTGACCCATTTAGATTAAATTGGATTATTATAAGCTCGTTATGTTAAAACATATTGTTTCGACACATTCAAATTAAACTTAGATTATTATAAGCTAGTTATCCTAAAATGGGTTGTTTTGACCCATTTAGATTAAAGTTAGATTTTTTAAGCCAGTTATGTTCAAATCGGTCGTTTTGACCCATTTAGATTAATATTGAAATATTATAAGATCGTTAGGTTCAAATGGGTCGTTTTGACCCATTTAGATAGAAGTTTAAAGGTTATAAGCTTGTTTGAGTCAAATGGGTCGTTTTTATCCATTTAGATTAAAATTTGGTTTATATAAGCTCTTTATGTTCAAATGGGTCATTTTAACCCATCTTGTTTCTACAAGCCATGTGAAACCATGGTAGTTATATGTATTAACTTGGAGCTACATGTACAATTAACAGAAAATAAATAAACTTCTTATAATGAATTCAAAACTTCTTTTTTACAATTACAAACATTAGATTAAAAAGTAAAATAGTTGAAAGGGACGAGTTTAGAACCCAAGACCTCTAGCAGCTTAAACAACTAGTGTTACCGGTAAACCAAAGTCAACTTGTTTGCAAGATTTTTACATTAATATTTCATATACAGAAAACTTCGCATATTAAAAAAAATCTGCCCTAAGTAACAGAACGATATCCACATCGCCCCCATGCATAGACTCATTAACCAATTCGCATCTCCTGCGTATCCATGTTCTGTTGATATTGTTCGATTTCATTTTGGCAGGAAGAAACGCATCAACCAGGTAATGAACTTGTTTTTCATTGATTTCAGTTAAAAGATCATATTACACATATAGGTAGTTCTTAAATAGGATTGGGTTGTCGACCTCATCTCTTCCACTGATTATAGCATCACAAAGCCTAACTGCACTATGCTAGCAACAATATACTTTCGTTAGCCTAGAAACAGGTTATAAATGTTTCAAATTGGCTTCACTTCTTCAAACACAATTGAGTGAATTTGTTATTTATCTTGATATCTTTTATACATGATGATTTCTTGCTTAATCATGTGATAATGGGCTGAACGGAATCATGTTTCAGATTGTATCTTTTTCTTTAACTTATACATTATGCAGTTGACTTTTTCTGTTTGACAAGATGTTCCGTTGTGGTTGTCTGTTGTGTAGCTGATTGGATTGAGAACTATCTGATGCTATTTTCAGCTTGTAGCTCCCCTCAACAGTTATTAGTTTACTGCTACTAATAACTGCTGCTAATAGCGTGTCAACTGGTCAAGTTTGATTATTATAGGCTCATTTGGTTCAAATGGATCATTTTGACCCATTTAGATTGAAATTGAAATTTTATCACTCATTTGGTTTAAAATTGGCTCAAAATGGGTCATTTTGACCTGTTTAGAATAAAACTAGATTATTATAAGCTCCTTATGTTAAAATGGGTCGGTTTGACCCATTTAGATTAAAATTTGATTATTATAATCTCATTAGGTTCAAATGGGTTGTTTTCAGCCATTTAGATTAATATTGGATTAGTATAAGCTACATTAAGTTCAAATGGATAGTTTCTACCTATTTAAATCAAAATTGGCATTTTTAAGCTAATTAGGTTCAAATGGGTCATTTTGACCCATTTAGATTAACATTGGATTGGTATAAGCTTATTATGTTCAAATGGGTCGTTTTTTTAACTATTTGGATCAAAATTGTATTATTATAAGCTCATTATGGTCAAATGGGTATTTTGATTCATTTAGATTAAAATTAGATTATTATAAGCTCGTTAGGTTAAAATGGGTTGTTTTGACCCAATTTGATTAAAATTAAACGATTAAACGCTCACTTTGTTAAATGGGTCGTTTTATTCGTTTAAATAGTATTTACATCTGTATATTTCACATAACGGGTCAACATTTCATTTTTAATGCAAATAATCTTAGTAGGTTATCAATCTATTTAAAGGTGTCCCCTGCATATCCACGGTTGTTGATATAGTGTGAATTTTTTTTTGCAGGAAGAAACTCAGTAACCATGTAATGAACTTGTTCTTTAATAGGATCTGATTCGTCTTCTTAATGAGAACTTTGTTGTATCGATAGTTTGTCAGTATGATTGTGCTATTTTCTATGGCGACAACAAAGATGCCCTAACATGCCCAGTTTGCCAAAGTAGTCGTTATGTGCGCAACAAAATTGCGCATAAAAAGCTGCGTTACTTTCCAATAAGTCCTCGTTTGAAGCGCCTATATGCGTCTCGCCATACAGCTAAAGACATGAGGTGGCATAAAGAAGTGCGCAAGGATGAGCATGGAGTTTTACGTCATCCTGCTGATGGAATGGCTTGGAAACATCTTGATGAGTTGTATCCTGATTTTGCAAATGATCCTAGGAGTGTACGATTAGGGCTGGCTTCAGACGGGTTTAACCTTTTTAGCAATATGACATCAACACATAGTATGTGGCCAGTCATTTTGATGCCGTATAACATGCCACCATGGTGTACAATGCATAAGAGCAATTACCTTTTAAGTTTATTGATTCCCGGGCCGAAGTCACCTGGTAAAGATTTTGATGTCTTCTTAAGGCCACTTGTAGATGAACTTAAAATTTTATGGCTTGAGGGGGTTAAAACGTATGATGGATATTCAAAATCCTATTTCACTCTTTATGCTGCAGTAATATGGACGATCAGTGACTTCCCCGCTTATGCTTACTTGTCTGGGTGGAGCACTATGGGCAAATTGGCATGTCCAGTATGCCTGGAGGATACTCGTTCTAATCGGATTCGCGGTAAACAATGTTATACAGGGCATCGATGCTTTTTAAGTAAAGCACATAGGTGGAGAAAAAGCTTAGAGTTTGACGGAAAGCAAGAGAAAAGGGAACGACCTCGTCAATTTACGGGTAGTGATATTTTGCTACAGTTGGCGGATATTCCTAGATGCACACCTGGAAAAGCACCTAGTAATGAGGATAGGAAGCGTAAACGAGGTACTGATGAGCTGAACTGGTCAAAAAAGAGTATATTGTTTGAACTTCCGTATTGGTCTAACTTATTATTGCGTCATAATCTTGATGTCATGCATATAGAAAAAAATGTATGTGATAATATAGTAGGGACGTTGTTAAATGATCCTATGAAATCAAAGGATACTACAAAAGCACGTTTAGACCTAGAGGATCTTAACATACGCAAGGAACAATGGTTGAAAGAGAAAAATGGAAAATTTGAGAAACCTCATGCTGATTTCACGTTGACTAAAGATGAATGTGTGAAGTTTTGCAAATTTATTAAGTCTGTTCGCCTACCTGATGGTTATGCGTCCAACATCAGTCGGTGTGTGACGGATCATAATACACTTGGAGGGATGAAAACGCATGACTGTCATGTATTGCTTCAGAAAATTTTACCAGTAGCCATTCTTCCTTTCTTAAGTAAGGAAATACGTACAACTTTGATTGAGTTTTGTCAGTTCTTTCAAAAAATTTGCTCAAAAACTTTATATGCCAAAGAACTTGAGGATATGAAGACCGGGATTGTTATTATATTATGCAAACTTGAGAAGATATTTCCTCCTTCATTTTTTACGATTATGGTTCACTTGTGTGTACATCTACCCGAGGAGGCATTATTAGGAGGACCAGTAAGTCAGAGATGGATGTTTGGGATCGAACGTCGTATGGGTACATATAAGGGATATGTGCGTAACTTTGCACGTCCTGATGGCTCTATTACTGAAGCGTATGTTGTAGATGAGGCTGTTACATTTTTATCTCGTTATGTAGATGATATCGAGACAAGATTTAACCGTGCAGAACGCAATTGGGATGTACAAACCACTAAGCACAAGATGGAGTTATTCAACAATAAAGTTCGTACATTAGGGGCTTCGAAATTCGAACAACTAGGTGACCAGATTGATGTGGTGCAATGGTACATCATCAATAACTGCGGAGATGAACTTGATTTATACCTAAAGTGAGTTAAACGTATTTTTCTATAACCATATTTTGTATTTACTAGCTAGTTTCAAAATCACAACTAACTTGTTTTAAATCTAGGGAGCACAAAGAAAGTTTATACTCAAGAAGTATAGGAGAAGCAAATTTTGATACTATACATAAACAAGAATTTCCCTCTTGGTTCAAGAAAAAGGTAAAACTAAAAATTTAATTTTTTTAGTAAATATTGTTAGCACATTGATAACTGATCTTAGGTGTTTGTAGATGTCTTTACTTAGAGTAAATGGTGATTCCCAAGCAACTGATGATTTGTATGCATTGTCACAATTTCCTGATGATCGTTACACTAGTTGGCAAAGTTGCATCGTCCATGGTGTTAGATTTCGTTGCAAGGAGCGTGATGACAAGTTCACTACACAGTGTAGTGGAGTTTGTGTAGGGGATGAGGATGCTACAATTATTTATTATGGTGTTTTGCTTGAAGTTTTGGAGTTGGATTTCATACTCGGTAGAAAGGTATTTATGTTTCGTTGCAAGTGGTATAATACCGATCCAAAGGGAAAAAGGATGGTGGTTGATCACAAATTGACATCAATTGACATTACATCTAAGTGGTATGTAGATGAACCATTTGTTTTGGCTAATCAAGCTCAACAGGTTTTTTATCTGAATGATTTGGCACATGGGAAGAACTGGATGGTGGTACAAAAAGTAAATCATCGAAACATTTATGATATACTTGAGCATGACGAAGACGTGGTATTGATGAATGATATATTTCAAGAGGAGGAATCTAGTGAGTTGCCACCTTTTCACCCAAATGAAGAATTACCTAACCCGTCTACCATTGTTCGAAAGGACGTGGAACCTGAAACTTTACCATATGAGGCAGTTGTAGCAATACGTACTGCAAATTCCACCGTGGAAGACTTAGAAGATGATGATGATGATGATGATGATGATGATGAGGGTGTACTTTTTTTAAATAACGAATCTATACTTGATTCTGAGACTGACCATGATTCTGATGATCCAATTTGTAGTAGCGACGATGATGATTCTTTTGCCTGACATTTTTTTATAGTTTTTTGTTAGCTTTGAGTAACAGCTTTTGTAGTAACGATGATGATGATTCGTTTTGACCCATTTAAATTTGAATTTAATGATTATAAGGTCATTTGGTTTCAAATTGGTTGTTTTGACCCATTTAGATAAATATTGAACGATTATAAGCTCTTTAGGTTCAAATGTGTTGTTTTGATCCATTTAGATTAAAATAGAATAATTAAAAGCTCATTTGGTTCAAATGGGTTGTTTTGACCCATTTAGAATATAAGTTGAACGATTA
This sequence comes from Tagetes erecta, assembly GCA_030867185.1. Classification (NCBI taxonomy): domain Eukaryota; kingdom Viridiplantae; phylum Streptophyta; class Magnoliopsida; order Asterales; family Asteraceae; genus Tagetes; species Tagetes erecta. The sequence continues at coordinate 83,043,009 of CM061487.1, forward strand.
TAAGCTCAATTATCATTCAAACAGGTCGTTTTGACCCATTTAGAATATAAGTTAACGAATATAAGCTCATTTATTATTGAAACGGGTCGTTTTGACCCATTTAGATTAATACATGATGATTTATTGCTTAATCATGTGATAAAGGGGCTGAATGGAATCACATTTCAGATTGTATATTTTTCTTTAACTTATGCATTTTGCAGTTGACATTTTCTGTTTGGCCAGATGTGCTATTGTAGTTGGCTAATGTAGTTGATTGTCTGATTGATTAATAATTACCTGATGCCAATTTCAGCTTGTTGTTGCTCTATGCAGATATTTACAGCTTGTTGCTGGTCTCCGCAGAAATTTTCAGCTTACTGCTGCAACATGTCACCATTTGGATAAAAAAAATTAATTTTTCAGCTTACTGCTGCAACATTTCACCATTTGCAACAGGTCGTTTGGTTCAAATGGGTCGTTTTGACCCATTTAGATTAAAACTTGGTTTTCGTAAGCTCGTTATGTTCAAATGGGTCATTTTTAACCCATTTGGATTAAAAAAATTAAATAGTATAAGCTCACTAGGTTCAAACGGGTTGTTTTGATCCATTTATCTTAAAAGTTGGTTTTTATAAGGTCCTTATGCTATAATTGATCGTTTTAACCCTTTTGGATAATAAATGAAATATTATATGTTCATTTGGTTCAAATGGGTTGTTTTGACCCATTTAGATTAAAGTTTAAAGATTATAAGGTCGTTTTGTTCAAATGGGTCATTTTGACCCATTTAGAATATAAGTTAACGAATATAAGCTCATTTATTATTGAAACGGGTCGTTTTGACCCATTTAGATTAATACATGATGATTTATTTCTTAATCATGTGATAAAGGGGCTGAATGGAATCACATTTCAGATTGTATATTTTTCTTTAACTTATGCATTTTGCAGTTGACATTTTCTGTTTGGCCAGATGTGCTATTGTAGTTGGCTAATGTAGTTGATTGTCTGATTGATTGATAATTACCTGATGCCAATTTCAGCTTGTTGTTGCTCTATGCAGATATTTACAGCTTGTTGCTGGTCTCCGCAGAAATTTTCAGCTTACTGCTGCAACATGTCACCATTTGGATAAAAAAAATTAATTTTTCAGCTTACTGCTGCAACATTTCACCATTTGCAACAGGTCGTTTGGTTCAAATGGGTCGTTTTGACCCATTTAGATTATAACTTGGTTTTTATAAGCTCGTTATGTTCAAATGGGTCATTTTTAACCCATTTGGATTAAAAAAATTAAATATTATTAGTTCACTAGGTTCAAACGGGTTGTTTTGATCCATTTATATTAAAAGTTGGTTTTTATAAGCTCGTTATGTCATAATTGGTCGTTTTAACCCTTTTGGATAATAAATGAAATATTATATGTTCATTTGGTTCAAATGGGTTGTTTTGACCCATTTAGATTAAAGTTTAAAGATTATAAGGTCGTTTTGTTCAAATGGGTCGTTTTGACCCATTTAGATTAAAAGTTGCTTTTTATAAGCTCGTTATGTTATAATTGGTCATTTTAACCCATTTGGATAGAAAAAAATGAAATATTATAAGCTAAGTTGCATATATAATTAACAACTAGAATAAAAAAAATTCAGCAGATGTGGGGTTTCGAACCCATGACCTTTGCATATTCAAGAAACATCTATACCACTGCACCAACCTAGATTGTTTGTGTAATCAACTAATGATATTGTTTATATAAACGTCATTGCAATGTTATTAAAAATTGACCTAAGACTCATGTTCATTGTCGTTCAAAAACAAATCCCACACTCAAATCGACCTATCCATGATGTAACACATTCACATGGAAATCGGGATGTTAATCCCACGTTCTCTTCTTTGATAAAAGAACCAGTATCCCACACCATGCTTGATGCTCTACTGCGAAGATTTTTTGGCGGGGAGAAAACAGTCGACCAGGTAATGAAATCTGACTCACCTTATTTATTGAGAAGTTTGTTGTTGGATGCTAAACTAGAAGTTATTTGACATGTATTGGATTTATAATTACCCTAATTCATATGTGTTTATGTATGTCATACTTTCATATATTAGACTTGGTTCATTTGATCACATTACTTGTAAGACCAAAATTTGATATATATGTTGCTGAAAGATAAATGATGTTTTTGCGAGACCAAAATTTGATATATATGTTGCTGAAACTATCTAACATGTTGCTGAAACTGATTAATTGTTGCTGTCCTAATTCAGAGGTTGTTTAAATAATGTTTAAAATGTTGCAAGAACAAAATTTTATATATATATATGTTGCTGAAAATATCTGATATATGTTGCTGTAACTTATAGTATTTGTTGTCATCTTAATTCAGAGGCTATTTAAATGATGTTTAAAATGCTGCAAGACCATAACTTGGTAACACAAAGTTCAAAGTTAATGTTACATAGTTCAAAAAAGTAATTGAAACTTCACTTATGTTACATAACTTGACTTTTTAAGCTGACCTATTCGACCCATTTCAAACGATTAATATGCATGTTTTTATATCTATTTATTTTGTAGTTAATACCTCTCGTGTGGCCAATAAAAACTGTCATAAGGTAGACTTATATATGTAATTTTGGTTTAAGAGGGTTTTATCATCCATCATTGTTGTTGGTTTACCAAATCAATTTATAGTAACTCATGTTAAAAAATGTTTTACCATAACATTATCTGGTTTATGTTTAATTTAGTATTATCTTGTTTACTTATAAAAATGCTAACTTTTTTTTCTATTTTCCAAGGGCATAATGACAAGACGAGGTGGGCTAGGTAGACGAGGTGGGCTACGTACTGAAGATGGACGACGTGCTGGTATGTCCATACTCCTTTCTTTTTTGTTGAAATTTAATACCAACCGCATTATATTGACAACTACCATAAGACCATATAAACACTTCACTAACTTTTTATATATATACTAATGCAGGAGATCCAATCCCTTCACTCACAAGCCAAGAACCTGATTCAATATCTCCAATCTTAGGTGCCAATTTAAAATTTATACATGCATATTTATACTTACTCATTATTCTACTTTGTAAACAGAAACAGCTCCAGCAAACCAGGTTAGTAATGCGGAGCAATTTCAAGAAGATGAGCAAGAAATTGGTAATGGTACGACAAACAAAATTCTGTTTAACCTTACTTGTGAGTATATTTTTGTGAGTAATCTCATCACTGTAAATGTTTTTATACTTGTTTGTAGATGCACTTGGTGAGACAGGGCAAGAAAATGGCAATGATATGACAAACAGAAAACGTGGCAACACGTGTGGAAAGGGAGCTCGTAAAGTGATGAAAGCGTCTAAGAAGAGATTGCCAGTGGACTTTAACTTTCAATCGAGGCGAGTGATTAATGTAAATGACTCATCCTTCATGCACGAGTGTGGCTACATTTTGCGTAACAATTGTAGCTTACAATATAAAGAGTGGAGGCATGTACCAAATAAAGAGAAGTCTCCACTACGCCACAAGCTAACTGTGAGTCTCTATTTATAATTTAGTATGATTTGAACATATATATACATGACTTAATGGTTAATTATGTGTGTTGCTTGAAGACACTTTTTGATATTGATGTGGAGAATTCGGATGTTTGCAAAGTGATCGATAGCTACATGGCAAGGGCATGGAGAGGTTACCGAGCTGAATTGCATGTTGACTTCAAAGATATGGGAGGGCCCGAAGAACTTGCAAAAGCAAAAAGCACACCCCCTCGTAATGTTAGCAAAGAAGATTGGGAATACCTTTGTGATATGTGGTGTGACCCTGAATATCTGGTAACGTGTTGACAATAATTTTAATTTAAGTATTATATTATTAATCATTCTTGAAGTGCATGTTTTATTTGGTTTATGTATGTGAAGGAAACCGCAAAAAAAAGGGTTATGGCACGTGCAAAGCGAAAAGTCAACAGTAAAAATGGTTCAAAGAGCACAATACGCTATCACGTTGAGCGTGGATTGAGTTTGGATTCTTCATCAGGTCAACTTGAAACTTGGCGTCTTACACACTACGATGCTGAAAAAGTTTGGGAAACTCCGGATCTTGCTGCAAAATACGTAAGTTTACTTAGCTCTTGTCTGCTGCCAAATATTCATTATCTGGCCACTAATTATTTTGTTGTACGTTTTTGTTTTTTCCCACTAAAAGGAAGAGATGATGAAGCTGAGAAATGAACATTCGGTGGAAGCAATGAGTGACAAGTCAATTATAGAGAAGGTGCTTGGACGAAATTCAGTTCGTTTGAATGGGTGGGGACGTGATCCGGTTATTGCTAGTAACACACCGGGTATGACTCAGAATTCAAAGCGTCCAACCTATGACGAGCTAGTGGATACAGTTATAAAAGTGAATGGTAGATGTGCAATTATGGAGCAAGCATTAATTGAGAAAAATATCATGCCTCCACCAAGCATTGCAGGAGCATCCCAAGTTGATACATCAGGAGCATCACAAGGTGATACATTTGAGTGTAGTGCAAATACTGGTGAATGAAGTATTTTAGTATTTTTATTAAGTTGTAGTGACATTAATGTTTTAACTGTTTGAATCTACAAGTAGTACTTTATTTTGGTGGTTTGAACTTTGACGGATGATGTTTCAACTTTTAGTTTTCGAATGGTACCCTCACATATGTTTCTTTCTTCAAATGTGGTTTAGAAGCAAGGAACATGTTATAAATGTTTCAAATTTGGCTTCACTTCTTCAAACACAATTGAGTGAATTTGTTATTTTTCATGATATCTTTTATACATGATGATTTCTTGCTTAATCATGTGATAATGGGGCTGAATGGAATCATGTTTCAAATTGTATCTTTTTCTTTAACTTATACATTATGCAGCTGACTTTTTCTGTTTGACAAGACATTCCGTTATTATTGTCTGATATTGTAGTTGATTGGATTGAGAACTATCTGATGCTATTTTCAGCTTGCAGCTCCCCACAACAGAATTGAAGGCTTGATAATCTGCTTCATCGGTCATAGGTCAAAATAGCAGCTGGTAATATTTGTGAAAATCAATAGCGGGTAGCTGTGTCAAAATTACTGCTGCTAATAACTGCTGATAATAGCGTGTCAAGTGGGTCAAGTTTGATTATTATAAGCTCATTTGGTTCAAATGGATCATTTTGACCCATATAGATTGAAATTGAAATTTTATCACTCGTTTGGTTTAAAATGGGTCGTTTTGACCTGTTTAGATTAAAATTAGATTATTATAATCTTATTGGATTCAAATGGGTCGTTTTGACCCATTTTGATTAATTTAACAACATGGCAGGTTCACATTTGACCAGTGGCTTGACAGTCCGCATCATTAGTCATGGGGAATAACCTGTCATAGTTGACTGGATTGTATCTTATTGGCGTATATTTGGTTTTGTCTACCCATGGCTAATATTGATTAACTAGCATTTGTTGATTGAGATTAACATAGGTGCTGATCTTTACGTCTTTAAAGTTACTGGCCAAAGTTTTTAAAGACTGCAGCCTAAAGCTTTTGAAGACTGCAGCCTAAAGTATATGAACCAAAAAAAGTTATAAGACTATTTACCTACTAATGTAAGAAGCAACTTGTGTATATGAGCTCTTTAGATTCAAATGAGTTGTTTTGACCCATTTTGATTAAAATTGGATTATTATAAGCTCGTTAGATTCAAATGAGTTGTTTTGACCCATTTAGATTAAAATTGGATTATTATAAGGTCGTTAGATTTAAATGGGTTGTTTTGACACATTTCAATTAAAATTGGATTATTATAAGCTTGTAATATTCAAATGGATTGTTTTGACCCATTTAGATTAAAGTTGAATTATTATAAGGTCGTTAGATTTAAATGGGTTGTTTTGACCCATTTAGATTAAAATTGGATTATTATAAGCTCGTAAGGTTCAAATGAGTTGTTTTGACCCATTTAGATTAAAATTAAAAGATTAAGCGCTCATTTGGTTAACATGGGTCGTTTTGATCCATTTAAATAGTATTTACATTTATATATTTCACACTTGAAATCTATTAGTGTGTCAACTTGTCAAAGTTAGTTTATTTGACGAATGTTGCAAATGGGTCAACCGGTCACATTTACTCTATAAACACATATGCTATGAATTAACCAAACGGGTCAAAAACAATTGACCAAACTCACTTGATGCAACACTTTATTTTATAACATCATTTGGTTCAAATGCGTTGCTTTGACCCATCAAGATTAAAATTGTAAGATTATAAGCGTGTTTGGTTCAAATGGGCCGTTTTGACCCACTTAGAACAAATTTGGATTATTATATGCGTTAGGTTCAAATGTGTTGTTTTGATGAATTTAGATAAAATTTGTATTATTATAAGCTAGTTAAATTCAAAAGGGTTGTGTTAACCCATATAGATTAAAATTGGATTATTATAAGGTCATTAAATTTAAATGGGTTGTTTAGACCTATTTTGATTAAAATTGGATTTTTATAACCTCGTTAGGTTCAAATGGGTTGTTTTGACCCATATTATAACATTGTTTGGTTCAAATAGGGTGTCTTGACCCATTAAGATTAAATATGAAAGATTATAAGCTCATTCGGTTCTAATGGGTCGTTTTGACATATTTATATTAAAATTCGATTTTTATAAGCTTGTTAGGTTCATATAGGTCGGTTTGACACATTAAGATTAAAATTAAAATATTCGAAGCTCATTTGCTTAAAATGGGTTGTTTTGACCCATTTACATTTAAACTGAAATATTTTAAGCTTGTTTTATTGAAATATGTCTTTTTGATATATTTAGATCAATCTTTGATTTTTATAAGGTTTAGATTAAAAATGAAAGATTATAAACCCCTTTGGTTCAAATGGGGTGTTTTGATCCATTTAGATTAAAATTGAAAATATTTAGGCTTGTTTGGTTCAAATGAGTCGTTTTGACTTATTTAGACTTAAAAATATGATTTTTATAATCTCTTTAGGTTCAATGGGTAATTTTGACCCATTTAAATTAAACTTGAATGATTATAAGCTCCTTTGGCTCAAATAGGTTGCTTTGACCCATTTAGAATAAAATTGGATTATCGTAAGCTAGTTAGGTTCAAATGGGTCGTTTCAACCCATTTAGATTAAAATTAAAAGACTATCACATCATTTGGTACAAATGGGTTTTTTTACCAATTTAGATTAAATTGACATATTATAAGATTGTTTGGTTCAAATGGGGTGTTTTGATCCATTAAGATTAAATATGAAAGATTATAAGCGCATTTGGTTCAAATGGGTCGTTTTGACATATTTAGATTAAAACTGGATTATTATACGCGCGTTAAGTTCATATGGGTCGTTTTGACACATTTAGATTACAATTAAAAGATTAGAAGCTCATTTCGTTCAAATGGGTCATTTTGACTCATTTAGAATAAAACTAAAAGACTACAAGTTCATTCCCATTTAGATTAAATTTAACCTATTATAACATTGTTTGGTTCAAATAGGGTGTTTTGACCCATTAAGATTAAATATGAAAGATTATAAGTTCATTCGGTTCTAATTAATGGGTCGTTTTGACATATTTATATTAAAATTCGATTATTATAAGCTTGTTAGGTTCATATAGGTCGGTTTGACACATTAAGATTAAAATTAAAATATCCGAAGCTCATTTGCTTAAAATGAGTTGTTTTGACCCATTTACATTAAAATTGAAATATTTTAAGCTTGTTTATTGAAATATGTCTTTTTGATATATTTAGATTAATCTTTGATTTTTATAAGGTTTAGATTAAAATTAAAAGATTATAAGCCCTGTTGGTTCAAACGGGGTGTTTTGACCCATTTAAATTAAAATTATCCACTAGTAACCTTAATGACCGTCATAAGCCTTAATTGACCATCATTTACCATAAAACAACAATGAATAAGCTTAGTTGATTATAAATAAACAAAAATGAATCCAAATATTCATTAACGGATGAATATATACTAATATATGTATTTTTTGGATGGATTATAATTTTTATATAATATAATTTTTTTTATAAACATAACTTTAAATTCCCTCCTAATCTTAGCTAAAAAAGTTGAATCTTCCCTCTTAAAATTTTGCTTTCCCCTAAAATTACCAGAGCACATCACATCTTTTGATTAACTTCCTTTCACGTCTTCACCTATCCCTCTTCTTCTTGTTCGATGATTCATGACCTCCATACATTCACCATCACTTTCATTCAAGCAATCTGAATTTTGCTTCATATAAATGGCTTAATCATTCTTGTACAAGTTGAATACAAAGCCGACTAAGAGGAAGAAGATTAGTCACTTGTATTTAAGGTTTTACGTCACAATCTCTAACTCTCAAGTGAAATTCATATCATCGTTGTAACTTCTGAAACCGCAAAAGAATGAAGTTTGCAACTAGCTAATCATTTAATCGGGTTGCAGGACTTTTAAAGTTTTTGCTCTTCTTGTTCATAGTTCTTGTTCTTGACCTCTTCTTCATCTGTTAGCAGTCTAAATCGAAGAAAGGGCTGCAAGAGGCATTCAGTTCTTCTGTTTGAAGAAATGGTCACCAAATTGAAGGTTTTGTTTCTTTTTTCTTTTGTTGATTGTTCATCATTCATTTTTTTTTGTTGATTGTTCATGCCACGGTATCTCATACTTACATTTTTAATTCATTATATTTTATTTTACTTTCTTTCTTGCTTATTTAGATATTAATCGTCTGATGAACATGTTTCTTGTTTATTTAGTTATTGATTGTATGATGAACTGTTAGTTTATTGATTATGGATTTATGGGTGGTATATTTGATTGGTTAGACTATGTATTACAAGCTTAATATGTTACTGATAATTAGGTTATTGATTTGGTACTTATAACTAGCAGGTGATTGTCTGGCCTATACTTTTTAGGTGACATTTAAATTAGAGCTTTAATTTACCCATTTAGGATATTTTGTTTTTATGCAATTCAGGTTTCTATCAAAATTCAACTATTAATTTGTGATTTAGGTGCTGGAAGTAGTTTTGTGATTTGAGAATTAAGATTCTATCTTAAGTCACTTGGATTTTAACAGAAACATCCGGATGGAAAACAAAAAAAACACATGAAGTACATCATTTCTGTTGTTGTGTCATGCAAACACCTCTTATAGCAACAAGCAAGCCAAACGGGCTAGCCATACTAGTGACCTAGGATTATCAAGTAGACATGAACTGTTTGACTTTCATGACCTGACTTGATAAAAAGCTTGATGACTAATGATTTGTTAGTTGTTACCTTAGTTACATTACTATTGGTTGACATTCCATCTTATCTGGGGTGGTGTCTTAATTAAGCTTATGGTCTATTTTTTGTGGTTCTCTAATTTGTTTGATGTGTGTGTTCATACATATTCAAAGTTAAAGGCTTGACTTCGTAATTATAAAATATAAGAATGAAGGTTACATTGTTCATTAAAGTTATTATTTTTCCCTAACTTTATTGTAATAGATTTATGCAGGTTTTTAATAATATTAAAGTATTTGAACGTGCATATGTGTGGGAATGAAACAAGGGAGTGAAGGTATGTTGGCTGCTACGGAACATATATGTGTTGATATTTTTGGTTGAATGAAATGCAATTAGTATTTCCTGCCATTATTATGATTTGTTCTTGTGACCATGTAAATTTTATTAACCGATCTATTGAGTTGTTATACATAATATAAAGATGCTAACTTTTAACTTTCAATATTGTTGTTGACTTTTTTTGCTACTTCCATCGCTTAGCCTTAATACAGAATGTCAGGAGACCATAGGATTTTTTTATGTGTTTTCTTTAATTGTTTGAACCAATCAACTTGCCTTGGAAAGATTTTAAATAAAGTTTGTTTTACCTTGATTCAGTATTGTGATATTATGATTATTAATCCCTTTTAGCACTTGATTTCTCAATTAAGTCTAAGTAGTTGGAATTTGTGAAATTAAGCTTTTTCATTCCCTGTTATATGTGTTTGATTTGGTCTCATCACATGCCTATCGGTATTTGATTTCTCAGTTCTTTTTGCGGCTATAGTTTAACCAATATATAAGACTTCAAGTTTCACATTGTTTGATAGCACGTATGTGTGTTTGATAAAGTGTGTATGTATGTTGGATAATATGGGATTTATTTTTAGTCAATGATCACTAATACGTTCCGTTAATGTTGTGAATTTCATACAGATTGTATTTTTTCATATCAAGAACAGGTATGTGTGTGTAATCGACAAAGGTGCGTGTGTTTATCTGTATGTATATGTTTTGATTATATATATGATTACTGAGTGAAATGAAGGTGTTTGCACCTTCTAAATTCTTTTCATAGTGTAAATCTATGATGAAATGATGTTCTTTTACTGTTCATCATCTTGCATATGGTACTTCAGTGTAATGTTCTAAATTTACAGCATGGATTTAAGTGTAACCCATTTTCTATAGATGTAATTTTTTTTCTTTTGACTTGCAGGTGGATTCACTATGGATTGCAAGTGTATGCTGCTTATGGTAACAATTTTTTTTTCAATTATGCAGGTTCGTACTTAAACCTAAATGGAACAAAGTGAATCAAGTTATAAAAATACTTATTTGTTTAGTGATAAACCATTTTATCCATTTGTTTTTTTATTATGTTCAAATAACTCCATATGTTTTGTTTTTAGTATTCACTACTCTAACCTTAAGATTAGGATGGCTTCCAACAAGCTAGATATTGATGTTTTTAACTATTAGGTTCCGGTGGTCTTTGTTGGCTTTCTGTTGTTGTCTGGATGTTTGCTAATGTTATTGTTGTCTCACATTCAACATGCAGCGTCAATTTCATATTTTCTGCTTGCCACTGTGTTGATTGCAGGTGTTTTCTGGTCACTGTGGTGGTTTAAATGTGGGCGTTTATGGCGTTTGTGGTGGTCTTCTGTTTTTCAGGTTTGGCTTTTGTTTTATGCTTTTTTCTATTGTTAAGTTGTTGTGTGTCTCTACTTTCCTGTTTCCTTTCGTTTCTGTTGTAGGTTAGTGTGTTTTATTGGTGTTTGGTTTGGTTGATTGTCTCTTTTCTTGTGGTTTAACTGTTAGGTTCTTGCCAACTGTTGTGTTGGCTACTTTTTCGGTTACTTTGTCAAATTATATTGCTACTTCGTTTGTCTACTTGATGATTACAATACCCGAACATCGTTTAAGCTGAAGTCACAGTTGTTTCATTTGTTGGTTTGATTGTTGTGTTGGCTTGTGACTACTTTCTTGTTATTACTTTATTTGTCTACTTGATGTTTAGGGCACTCGTCCATTTTTTAAAATGAAGTTTTTGTTCATCTACTTTGTCATTTATGGGTATCTAGACAAATCATTCGTGCTAAGTTCATAAAACACTTTGTTTTGATTGTTGCACTTTGTATGCAGTAGTTTCTCTCACCTCGTTTCACTCCTGCAAAATCTGAATTAGCTCAACATTTTCAAACATAAAACGTAGTAGACTCTAATAGCTTTCCAGCCATATATCTTACACCTTAGACCGAGCTACAGTTGATTTTATATGCTTTTTTTCAAAAACAAGTCTTCAGCATAATTTCTTTAAAACAGCATTGCTGAAAATAAGGAGTTGCTGCTGAAAATTATATATTTTGACCCGCTTTCACCAGTTATTCTACTTTGTTTTTCTACTAGGTTATTATAACACATGGACACCACCTTTTCAATTGAAGTTATTATTGTTCTATTCTGTCGTTTCAACTGTGGTGTTGGATTGTTATTGGTGTTTGTACTTTGTTTGTCTACTATGATTAGGACACTCATCCATCCTTTCCATTTGTGTTACTACTTTATTGTCTACTTGATTTAGGACAGCCAATGATCCATCCTTTAGAATGAAGCTTTTGTTTTTCTAGTTTGTCGTTTATGGGTATCTAGACAATCATTCGTGTTAAGTTCATAAAATGCATTTCTTTCATTGTTGAACTTTCTGTGCTGCAGTTGTTCTTGCTACTTTTCACCCCTGAAAAATCTGAATTAGTTCAACAACTTCAGATATCAAACATAGTAGCCTTTGGTAGCTTTCCAGCAATATGTCTTACGCCTTAAACTGAGCTACGGTTGATCTTACACGAATTTTTCAAAAACATGTCTATAGCATAATTTCTTTCAATCTGCATTGCTAAAATTTATGAGTTGCTGCTAAAAACTATCTAATTTGACCCATTTCCACTGAGGATGCTGCTTTGTTTTTCTACTAGATGATTAGAACACATGGCTAACAATGTGTCAATTGTAGTTATTGTTCTATTTTGTTGTTTCAACTGTTGTGTTGGTTTGTTACTGGTGTTGCTACTTTGTTTGTCTACTATGATTAGGAGTTTAGGACACTCATCCATCTTTTCCACTTGTGTTACTACTTTGTTTGTTTGCTTGATGCTTAGGATTGTCGATCATCCATCCTTTAAAATGAAGTTTTTGTTTTTCTACTTTGTTGTTTATGGGTATCTAGACAATCATTCGTGTTAAGTTTATAAAATGCATTCTTTTCATTGTTGCTATTTATGTGAGGTTAACTAACAACAATGTGTTTCGTATACTTCAATCGATCTGTAAATTTGATTTGCCAGACAGATTACGACGCGTTAATGTGTTGTGTGCATTTGAAACCATGCTATACATTAATTATCTATCTGACATTACCATTTACTAACTTAAATCCAAGATAATGTTTAGAGGACATGTTTTGTATGTTGACCCGTTAATGCATTATATGAATCCGAAACCATGCTATACATCAGCTGATGTACAAGTATGCAGAACTTAATTCCTGATATTGTAATTTAGTGGTTTTGTAACTGGTGCATTTGAGTTGTACAGCCAAGTATCATGTATATGCCATATGATAACATGCAAACTTGCATTTTAATCTTTGTATGAATTGAATTAACCTTCTACATTATGTGTTGTATCTATAGGCACCATGAATTGGTTTTTTTAGCTCCATTAGCAGATTTTCACTACTGTATTCCAGGTAGATAATTTATGTTGATCTTGAAGTCCACAATACTTATTATTCATATCATTTGTTTAGATTGTAATCTGCTGATGGTGTGTTTTCTTTTAAGAGTTACAGCAAACAACCTGATGGCGAGTTTAAGATCTAGAAAATGTAGGTTAAATGATCTTTAAACACCTAAATACCACCTAAAGAAGTATATGATCAATTAGTGCTTATGTTTGAAAAACAACAAGACATTTGGTTAAATGATCCATTGAGTTTGATTGACCTCTACCTAAATGTATGTGTTTTTAATATGCAGGTCACATGGGTCGACTAGCATCGAGTTAGACTGCTTATGTTGCAAGTGGTTAGTGCTTATGTTAAACTTAATTTTATGAGTTTGTATAAATGTCAAAACTAGACTAGCAAAACGCGTGAAAGGATCACAACTAGTTTTGCTATATTTTGGTTAATGCCACTACTAAGCACTACTATTGCTTCTTTGTATATCCCAACTCTCAAAAGGTAAAAATTTGACTTATACGTACATTAAGTTGACATTCGCTTTTGGTTTTATGATGAATCTTAGTTTTATTTAAATACAAAGTCATTATTCATGAGGCCCAAATTAAAGCTTGATATGAAATGGATGCAATGTATATTATTACATACTACATATATGCATATGGTTCTTTCTTATATAGTTTTTTTCTCTATAGTGAACAAATCTAAACACCTTAGTTGTATTTGATTATGCAGTTTCTGGTGGTTTTTAGCAAGGTTAAATTTTTTTCTACTATTGGTGTATACTTTATAGCAAATGTTGGTGTTATTTTCTTAGCCATTTGTATCTAAAAGAGAACTTGAAGAGTATGACACTAGAAGAATCATAAGGATCGGAAAATTTATTATGTTATTATTATCTTGTTTATGGTGAATTTAGAATATGCTCTAGAATCATTGTGATCATCTATTAAGAACTATGTATAAATTAACGTTTGTTATATGTAATTGTTATTAGCATCTTATTTGTTCAACCCATGTAGACACGGGTCACAAACTTGGACAAATTGGTTGCATATAGAACCCTTTTGCTGATCTTATCAAAATAGAATAATATATATCCACAATATTAATATTGTTTGTTTTTGTAGGTTCTCAATTCTTATATTATACAATGTGAATTGGCCTTATATTAATACTACTTGTTGCGTTTGACTTTGATGATGCATCTAATGGGAATGCACTTGTTTGACTATCACTTGCTGCATTTCCTTTCATTGTTGAACTTTCTGTGATGCAGTTGTTCTTGCTACCTTTCACCCCTGAAAAATCTGAATTAGTTCAACAACTTCAAATATCAAACGTAGTAGCCTTTGATAGCTTTCCAGCCATATGTCTTATGCCTTAAACCGAGCTACGGTTGATTTTACACGAATTTTTCAAAAACAGGTCTGTAGCATAATTTATTTCAATCTGCATTGCTGAAATTTTTGAGTTGCTGCTAAAAACTATCTATTTTGACCCATTTCCACTGGGGATGCTGCTTTGTTTTTCTACTAGATGATTAGAACACATGGCCACCATTGTGTTGGTTTGTTTTTCTATTTTGTCGTTTCAACTGTTGTGTTGGTTTGTTACTGGTGTTGCTACTTTGTTTGTCTACTATGATTTGGAGTTTAGGACACTCATCCATACTTTCCACTTGTGTTACTACTTTGTTTGTTTGCTTGATGCTTAGGATAGTCGATCATCTATCCTTTAAAATGAAGTTTTTGTTTTTCTACTTTGTCGTTTATGTGTATCTAGACAATCATTCGTCTTAAGTTTATAAAATGCATTCCTTTCATTGTTACTATTTATGTGAGGTTAAATAACAACAATGTGTTTCGTATACTTCAATCGATTTGTAAATTTGATTTGTTCCATTTGTTTTTTTATTATGTTTAAATAATTCCACATGTTTCATTTTCAGTATTTACTACTTTAACATTAAGGTTGGGATGGCTGCCAATAAGCTAGGATATTAAAGAGGTAAAACATACATTTCAAGTCTTGATAACAATTTGAGCATTAATTTCTTGCACTTCAAGTATTGGTTAACATTTTAATTGTTGCCTATTTTTTCAGTTTTCTCAGTGTTTTATGTTTTATGATTGTTCTTGAAAGACTATGTTACATTGAGGTTATGATGACTCAAATTACATGTTGCAGTAAGGCATGTAGTGCTAATGTATTCGCAGAATTGGGTGTTGCAATTGAACTAGACACTGAGGTTTGCATATTTCTTTATTACTGTGCTTTTTAATAAAACTTATGTTTTTTAGAACAAAATCATATGTAGTTTGTTATATATTTGGTTTGAGGTTAATCTAACTGTTAGTTCTAAAGCTTATATTCAAATCACATGATTCTTGAACATAGATAAAATAGAACTGAAGAAGTGAGTCCAACTTGTAAATTGTGTTGCACATTTAGGATTTAGGAATTTATTATGAAAAGAAACTCTCAACAGTTTATATTTCAATTGCTTCTTCTAGCTCATAAGGTTGTTCATTTGTTGGAAAGGGGCCACTGTATATATTCTCAGATGGTTACACGACACAGTTATGCATTTTACTTTGATGATGCAAGATAGGCATGCACAAGTGTGAAAATATTAATACTAGTTGCATTTGACTTTGATGATGCATCTAATGGGAATGCACTTGTTTGACTATCACTTGCTGCATTTTAATTTGAATATGAAGTTTGATTTGTGTTTGTCTTTCTCTTAAATGCATTCTTTTCCATTTTGTAGATGAAGCCAACCAATCTCTTGTGATAAGGTTAGTTCAAGTATCCCATGCATTCATGTCAATCTTGATATTTGTTTCAATATGGTTTAGTTAATACAACATACTTAAATTGATTACTTTTCACTTCTTACAATTAATTTAATTGTGTTTCCTTCTTAAAATTGTTCTATGTTCAACTTATAAGTTAGTTTGTGATCATGTATGATTAAGCAGAATATGAGGAATTTTTGTCATTTGTAGGTGCTAAATGTTGATAGAATTATAGGAAGTTTTAATCTCAAGGTAAACCCTACAGTTATAAAGTGCGGTGGGCTGGTTGGTATTGGGTTAGAATGAGTGTTTATTGTGCAAGTCAGTTCGAGTCATGTGTAGGGTTGACCATTTTGTCAAAAAGTCATTTTTTTACCCGTTGCCATCTTAAATTTGATTATAAAAAATATGTGTTTGTACTAGTCTAATTTTTAATTAAAAATAAAAGCTTTAGAAGGTTTTATGCAATAAAAGTACACTTTGGCTTCATTTCGACTCATTTGAGAAGTTGTTTTTATACTTTTATTTAGTATTTTACCCATTTGACCCGTGTTGATCTATTTGCAAGTAAGTGCGTCA
This sequence comes from Tagetes erecta, assembly GCA_030867185.1. Classification (NCBI taxonomy): domain Eukaryota; kingdom Viridiplantae; phylum Streptophyta; class Magnoliopsida; order Asterales; family Asteraceae; genus Tagetes; species Tagetes erecta. The sequence goes on from CM061487.1 coordinate 83,059,430, forward strand.
AAATCGTCACCCCTTTGAAGAATACATAAGTGAATATATTTTGACATGCTTGGATTATTTCACAAATACATATTTTGCTTGCAATATGATATGGTAACCAGACTACATAACTTGGAGAATTATGATCCCATCATTTTGAGGAATATGACTCAAGAAATGCAAGAATGGAGCACAACTGGAACTTATCAAGCTGATACATCATATGCATTTCAAGGTGACACTTTAGAGTAGTGAAAATATTAGCGAGTGAAATATATAGTTGTATTTTTATTATCTCGTCAAGACGCTAACTTAAGTGTTTGAATTGTATAACTAGTACTGTATTTTTTATGGTTTTGAAGATGATGTTTCAACTTTTAATTTAGAATGACAATTTTGGTTACATGCGTTTATATATTTGTTATTGTTTGTATGCATTTGAGGATTATTACCTACATATAAGTTGGTAAATGTCCACACATAAATTTATTCTTACCAACACATATATATCTCTTTCTACACATATTCAATTTGAATGTCTACACATCAATTACTTTTAACTACACATTGTATAATTTTTGCCCACACATTTGTAGTTGTTTCTACACATTTTTCAAATCAAATGTCTACACATCGTCCACTTTTACCTACACATTATATAACTATCACCAACAAATCTATAGTTATTTCTACACATATTGGAATGAATGCCTACACATATTTCACTTTTAACTACATAGTATTACTTTTACCCACACATATTATTTCTTTTACCCACACATTTAATTATGACATGTGGCAACAACACTTTTCTTTACGTCATCATTATGGTCCATGTCACCCGCCACGTCACCCGCCACGTCACCCGCCACGTCACCGCCATGTCACCCGTCAAACACACAAATGTAATACTTTTACCCACACATAATAATTAGATTTAGCTACACATATATGAGTAGGTATTGCTTGTTATATGCCTACACATAACTAATGTGTGGGTAATGACCTATCTCTACAGGTGTGAGGCAACACATCACGACACTTAAATCATGTGTAGGTAAAGAAAATCTCCCACACATAATAGGGTTTTACCAACACATATGATGTGTAGGTAAAGGCCGTGATTTCTTGTAGTTAAGTTTCAGCAGACAAAATGCCCTAACTTGAATATGAGTTAGCCATTCTCAAAAGAAAGTATACTAAAAGAGAAGAAGAACTCACTTCTCTTCAAGACAAGGCAGCACTTCAAGAAGCACTCATCTTGAGTCTACATCAGATATCTTTTTCATCAGCTCCACAAGAACCTTTAGAAATGCATTCCTCCTCTCGTCATCAAGTGTCATCTGGAATCTCAGATGATGCTACCAAAAAGGGGGAAGATAAGCTAAAGATGTTACTACTGTTACTATTGAAGTTACAACTGTTAAAAGCTATGTAGTTGTTAATCCTATAATTGAACTATTTTCCCTTTGTCACGAAACTATCAATAATATACCATATCTTGAGCTCAACTCAAACTCAAGATTTCGGGAAACTTACGACCCTATCTCAAACTATGAAACCAAATTAAATGAAGCTCTTGAGAAAGCTAGCTATGTCAATAAAGAAGAAATAGTTAGTGAATATAAGAGGACAATTAAAAAGTTCAACAGAAGGATTTATGTTAGAAAGATTTTCTCTGGTCTCTTTGGTGAAAAGTTAAGATCAAATCAAGCTCAAGAATTGCTAAAATTATTAAAAGGAAAGAGATATGAAGAGATATTTGTAAAAAGAAAAGTGGTTTTGGAGTTAGAAGAAGTACCAAAAATCCCTTCAGCTGATTCAAAAGATGCATTGATCAATCTGATCAAAGCTGATGACTTATTGCCAAAAAGCAGTTTCTACAGATGAATCAACTGATGTGCCATCTCTTTCAGCAAACTCAAGATCAATGGTAATTGGGTCATTCACAATTGTGATACATCAAACTTTTGAAAGAGGATTTACTGTATCTGCTGAAGTCCTCTCTTATCAGGCAAGTAACATGTTTCCTAAAAGAAGACTTCAAAGAATTACACCAGCTGAAAATGACTTGGTGGCATAGGGATATGGTGAATCCTTAGATAGATTGTGGATGGGAAGATACTAAATTATCCTTAAGAATATGATGCTTCAAAGCTAGATCAAGTTGATGACTTTGTTATGTTCCCTGAAGCTCATTAATCCATCAAGAAATATGCCAGTTTGGTACTATGCTTACTCATGAAACAAATAATGGCCAAACAGTTGATGGCCATGGAATTTGCAATGGAAGAACTTGCTAGGAGTTGGGGATATGAATCAGGAATGCCTGCTACTAATTTGGAATTGAAAAAGTGGGGAAGGCAAACAACAAAAGCTCTACTAACTGTTATACTCAATCAATTGGCTGAGGGCATATCTAGTCAACCTAAGGTATATGCTAAAACAAAGGTTAATTCCAATGTGGATACAGATGTTAATGGCCTAAAAGTGCCTAATGTGGTTGATGTAGTACAACAAGTTGAAAATGATTCCCTACATACAAATCATGATCCACTCTTGATTCCAACAGTCAGACTTTCCATTATCCATCTTCATATGAATCAGGAAAGGCTGAAGCAAGTAATGACTCCTCATGAGGAACTCCAAGAAGAGATTGAAGTTAGAAGACAAAGAATGTTGGTAACTAGGTTTATGAAAACTGGTTCCAACATGGTGGAAAGATTAACATTAATCATTGATGATGGTGTTTATGAAGCTAAGATGGATATTACAAAACTTGATGTCTTCATTCTTATGAACTCTGCAAAGAATGACATGAAGACAAGAAGGAAGCCATTGTTGAAGACGGAGAAACAAGTGCAAATAGATTATTCTCTGAAAATCCTTAATCTGCTAAAATTTTCCCTGTAGGAGTTGTTCTTCACAAAGACCTGCCAAATGGTGAATTCTCACATATAGCATATGGTCCTTCATTAGTGTATAATCCATCTCCCTCGTCTCCTGAAATCATTGATACGGATAAAGAGACGAGGAAAAGTGCTTCAAGGAAGAGGCTTGACATGTCTGCCAAAGAAATGATGACAGAAAGAATCTTTACATTCCTTAAATGGTATGGTTTCTTTGGACAAAGATTGGCAAGAATGCCTTAAACTAACATGGGATTATATATCAAGGATATCAAAAGAGATATCAAGAAAAGAAAAAGAAATCAGCTCCTAATGTTTCCAATACCAAATGGGAAGCAATGCAGCTGGAGAAAAAAAAAGAAGAGAAAGAAATCATCCAAAGCTACTTGCAAACCAATGTCCCTTCCTATGACTAACTCACAATCTAATGATGATGATTCAAAAAGGCTCTATCATCTCTTATCAAAATCAAGGTGAACACAGTCAATGGGATTGGAAAGAAGAGAAGATCAAATGACTGAAAAATTTCATGAGTCGTCTCATGCTGAACAATCTCAGCCCTCTCTTCAATAGCAATCATTTATAATCGAATCAACACCAACAACATCGGCTTCACTTGATTCAGCAGACAAGTCATCTGCTGACTCTTAGTTACCATCTCTCTGGAATATTCATCAAATAGACGATCTTCAATTAATTTAATACAATCTTCCTCTCCAAACTCTACCTCTGCACAAAAGAGCAAGATCCTTGATTGGGATTATGAGATAAAGACAAGACCCATCTTGATCGAGATTAAAGATGGTAGCAAAGAAATATTTACTTTAGAAGTGGAGGTGCTCAAACTTAAAAAATCAGAACTAAAAAGGCTCCACAAGCTGACTTGGGATACTAATAATTCTCACTACAATTCTCTTGCGTCAAAACTATATTTATCTTCTCCAAAGAAAAAAAAGCAAATGAGAAGATGGCTCAAAGTGAAGGAGTGCAGCACATCAAACCATTAGATGTTTATGATCCAATCTAATTTTGGAGGTTTAATGAAAGAAGTTTATACTCTCATTCCCTGGCGTTGGTGAAATTGAAATGAGTGAAAACAGATTATTTGGACTATCTTCTCTCAACCATAGAGACCTCACTAGCATTCCTTTGCTAAATCCCTCTGAAGATCAGCATGCAGAAGCTACAGCTCAAACAATCATAACAATGTGCAGATTGAGAGAAGGAAGAAACAAGTATTGTTTTGGTAGCATCATCCAAGGGGGAATTTGTTTGGATATTAGGAAGAGGCAACCTAAATCACTCTAAGTGTTATATATCATTGAATGAAGCTCCTGAAGACAAGTCCAAATAATCATACAAATCATTTGTTGAAATCTATGTGATGATCAAACAAGATGAGGAAAGAGCCACAAGGTTCAATCACCCTAACAATCACATGATGACTAGAGACCACATGGTCAAATGGCTGACAGGCAGGGGATTACTTTGTAAATAAATTTGATATGGATAGATGTAGAAACTATACAGTCAGAATATGCAGGGCTGAAAGAAACCAAGATGAAGCATTCAGTGCAAGCAAAATTATCAGTCCTCCATCATCTCAATTATCAACTTACAACCAAGCCCTTAAACAAGACTTGAATTATTTGTTGACCCAAATGAATACCTTCCTTGCAGACTTTGGCCATTTGGTTACCAAGTTATAAGACTTGTGGATGAACCTTCAAATGCAAGGGAAATCTATGAAAAGCAAATCTTACCTGTAGGAGCTAAAAAAATGAGGGCATTAGCATGGAAGTATGATAAGGTTTGGGATTTGCTTCTAGTAAAAAAGGCTTCGGGTCTAGTCCTTTACTTCCATCAGTTTAAGGCATCATATCCTTTGAAGTTAATGTCAGAACAAATCTGATTAACATGGCAATGGTCAATCATTCAAGATGTGAAAAGAGGTTGCACTTTAAACTCATATTGAAGGAATATATGGAGCTTAACAAGGACATACTAGTTGAGAAGGCAAAATAGGAAGATGACACGTGTATAAATAGAAAACTGCAATGACAAAAGTATGCAATGCAGAAAGATCTAGGGTTTGTAGGTATTATAGATAATTTATAAGAGTTGACCATACTCATTTTCCTAACAAACCCAAGAATGGGATGTGCATATAGAAAGAAATCTAGGAAAGTTGTTCACTTTCCCTATAACTGATTGGTTATATGACTTAAGGACATTTAAGATTGTCATAAAAAGGGAAGAAGACAAAAGGTTAGTGAAGTCATCATATTGTTTGATCCCTATGAACTGTTTCTTTTGCATCCAAGCTATATTTCTCATTTAAAGAAACAAACTTGTGTGAAGCTCAGAGATGAACTCTCATGTAATGATCTATGGCTTTTCATGCACCTCATTATCCTGCTAGGCACTATCAATTCAAGTAGTGCACATAAGCAAGCTTTACTGGCCAAACAACCAGTTTTGTCTTACTGTGAAAACATATCCAAACTTGAAGTAGATGAAGAAAACAGACTAAGTATCATCAAAGGAGAGAAAGTAATTACACCCTTGTATATTAAAGCAGATATTGCAGCTCTGGATTCTCACACTCCAAGGATTATTTAGAAAAAGAATCTAATACCTAGATGGAAGTTTGATTAGTAAGGGGAAGCTCATAAATACTACATTGACATCCTAATAGGAGTCACTGAGAGAGAAAGCAAAACAAAGGGCTGAAGAGAAGAAGTTAAAGCCTGAAGATGCAAAGGCAAAGTCAAGCTCAAAAGAATGAACATCAAAGGATCTAGACTAGCCTTTGATTGTATCTATTTTTATTGTATTTTACACATTGGTTGCACAATCCTATGGGGAATGTTGTTAACCCTAAAATAAGAGGAATATGCATCCCAATACATACAAGGAACATAACCGAGGATATTCGAGTACGGTAGCATCACCTATCGGAAAAGATAAAGCCTATCGAGTGATCTCACATAGCACAACAAGTCAAGACTTCAACTAAAGCTGAAGGAATAGTGCCAACCGATGTAACCAGCTAACATTGTAGCAAAGACAATATAAGACACAACCAAGTCGATGCAAGCACAAATCAAGGACCAGTAGATGTCTACCAGATTTGGACATCGACTGTTGATCAAGATAGAAAGACCATGTCCTCAACCATAATTGATATACCCTCACATAGGCATCGTCTACAAAAGATATGATGAGACTAAGTCATGGAGCATAGTTGATAACACAGGCTATAGCAGAATGAAGATATCAGTCGATAACACCAAGCAAGTCATTAGATGATCATCAAGTCTGACTTAACAAGTGTCAAGTCATAGCCGATGATAACGACTCGAGTCATCACTTAGTACAAAAGCCAAACTCTAAGTATTGATCATCGGTCACTGTGATCAACTAGACACCATCAGCCGTGAGCTCAAGAACAAGTATCAAGCCTTAGCCGATAACCTCAGCTATAGATCAAAGAGGAAGCATAGCTAATGTCATCAACTTCATGTAGATTGACTACATCTCTCAAATAATCAAGTATAAAATCACAATCGATGTAAATGGCTGAAGTTTATCGGCTAGTGAAGAAAAATTCGACAACTCAACTGCAATCGAAAACATCGACCGACACTGTAGCAACGACTGACATTATCGGATCACATACAATAGCAAAATCAACAAACATCAAGTCAGAAGATCAAGAGCATGAGTCTTATATCAAGAAGAACAAATACAAGAACTAAGACCAGAAGAACAAATATGCCCATGCATCAGTCGATAACATCGACTAATATAGAACACTTAGGAGATTTATTCTGTAAATAGTGTACGGTTTAAATATTCCTTGTAAAGGGTAGAATAGTCAGGTTACGTCATAAATGTAAACCTAGGAGCAGACCTATATAAATAAAGGTCATGCTATCATTCTTGTAACCCTAAAAGAAACAATTTTGCCAAAAACAGTGATTGCAATCATAACAACCAGATTGAAAATTATTCTAGCGCAATTCATCTTCTTTTCTTAAAAAAAACTCAAACAACTAATCGATCAGGGATTTTGTACCTAATGGATTAGAATACACTTGTTTGGTATCATAATCGATCTTTGAAATCTAGGGGGTTCTTAATCTTCTTGTCATCTTCTAGCCTTTTGAACCTTAGAGCCCGATTCCTAACTTTATTTAAGTTCCTACAAAGGTTGATACAAGATCTTCATCGAATGGGGAATCCTTTTTCAATCCCATTTTGATGGGTTAACTGTTGTAGCAATGTCGAGATTCAAGATTTCCGAGGATTCCCGTCAAAACTTACTCAGATTATCCCTTAGAGATTCGTCAACATTATGGGTCACCCTATATAGGTCACTGGTTATTTATTCCTGCTATAAAAAAGTAGTTATTAAATAAATTAACTAAATGAGCAAATGAAGTAATAGAATAAGGAGGAAAGCTATTTCAAGTAGATCCTGTTAGAGTGCATCTGATAATAGCCATTTCAAAACTACTTTAAATCTAAAGGAATAGGATTAAATCCTTTCTCTGTATTAAGTGACACATTCGTCGGGATATGTAGTTCCATCATATAACTTCATTTTGGGATTCTGGAAGCGTTTAGGGATCTCTGGATTACATATTGGGGGAGCGAGTCTAGAGATCTTGTGCATGTTAAGGACACTTTAGGGATCGGATAGACCAGGCCAGATACACTAGAGATTATATCCCTCAGCTTATGTAGTTTTTTAGCCACAACTGAACTAATACTAGCATCTTGCGTAGATTCTCCATTATTAGTAGTCAAAAACTCATTTATTAGAAATATTACCGAGGTTTGAATTTTGCAAAGATAATTCTAGGTGATTTCAAGATCTTTAGTGACAGTAACTCTAACAGCTTAACCTGAATCAGTCACCTTGGTTTCAATCTACATGGGGATGAAATCTCCTGATGATACTTGAGGAACCTACATAGTCAGAATTTCATAACCTTGAAATGTAATGGAGTTGCTATCTCCATCCGCTTTTTCGGATACAACTTGATTTTCTCTACCTCCTTTGTCGTTGACTGTGAACCATTCATCATCTTCTTGCCTCCATCATCCCTTGATATTTGAGAGAATTAAGGACGAGAGAAAGAGAATAAACTAGGTACCATAGGATAAGGTTTGGGCTCAAAAGTCTACAGAGGTCTTGACATTGGGTCGTAAAAATCCAAAGATTCTTCTCATAAAGTGATGGTGGAGGTTCAAAACTAATAATCACTCTTTGGAAATCGATTGTATCATGCATTCACCGTTCAAACTAGACCCATGATTTATGACTGTATTTACTATTGTTTTAACTTCATTTGTAAACAACTCTTTGTAATTTAATGAAACTCAAAAACATAACTTCTCTTCATTTTCTTTCTTTTAATAAAATTCGAAAACACATCTATATTCGTTTGTTCCTTTCAATTCTTTTCATTTCATTCCTAAAGTAAACTTAAGAACACAACGTTAAACCCACTCCCAACGACAGCCTCGTATATCTTCCTAAAAAGTCATCTATACAACATAATAAAATAAAATAAATTGAGAGAGTCAAGAGTGAGTAGCAAATGAGTTAACTCATTCATGGTCCATCCAATCCAACTAAGTCGTGATTTGGGGGTAGGTGGATGTCTGCTTCCCTCACCTCACCAACCCCAATCGAGATGTACACACACCTACCGCCAATATAACCAACCTCTATCTCTCTCTCTCTCTTAAACCTACCATTGTGTTTGTGTCAAGACCAAAAAACCATCAAAGAAGAAGATGACATCTTCTCTCTCCACAAAACCCTTTCTCGGCGCTCTTTCTTCCGACGAAACTTCACGCTTCGGTTCCCTTCGCAATTCCGATTTTCGCTCTGCCGTTGTCCAAATCTCATCTCTCCGCAGATCACGCCACCCAACACTCGGTACCATTTCATTTCTTCATACATGTTGTTTGTTTTAAATTCAGTTTTTAGTTCTCATCCGTTAATTGTATTTGGATTCATTTTGATGGTGTTGTTATATAGCATATGAATATAAATTATCTTTTGACACTAAAAAATAAAAAAAAGTGGACTAGTTTCATATACCAAATCTGAAATTTGATGTTTGAGTGATTAAAGGTAAAGGTCACGTTTTGTTTTTAGTAGACTTGGTTTCGCTATTAAAAGGGTTGTGACGTAGCTTGTTGCCCGTTAACCTGCCACCTGGCTTAAAGAGAGCCTGTTCAAACAGGCATAGGGCAACTAGACTGTATTAACGTAGCAATTGCGGTTATGGATTTTCAGTTTATGGGGGTAGTATTGGATCGGGGAGAAAATTACCTGTTTGTTTCATTATCCAAATGAGCTCAAAAATCGGATTGATTAATGTTAATTGATAAAATGAAGAACAAGGGATAACATTTGATTAGTTGGAATTCAAAATATTCAAAATATACGATTCAACTATTGGTTGTAATCGGATCTGCGATTCTGATAGGTACCATGACTTCCAATATCGCACGTTTCCTATGCAATCCCACAACTACATCAACTTCTCAATGATTTCGTTTAATTATGTATAGTATTATTTTGGTTAGTGGGTAGTTAATTACTTTAAGTCATGTTTAGTTTTTATTTTAATTCCTTTAAGCCTATAAATGGCATTGGTCAATTATAAGTCTTGTCTTCTAAACTTATTTCTTTGGGAGTGTTTGCCTACTACAAAAGGTTAAGAGATTGGCCATCTCAAATCGATTTCTATCAGATTCATCTTAAAAACTGTAGGCTTCTTTGACATTCAACTTTGTGATATCTTTCTTTGTATGTTTCATGAATATATTAAGTGACTATTAAGGCAAGTGCTTGAATTTGTATATGCAACTGAATGTTGTTACAAGTTTTGATATGAATTGGCCTACATAAGCTCCTTTGTTTTAAGTTTCTCTTAGTCTTATACCATTTTAGTTTAAAAGTCATAAGTTAACTCCGCGCGATCACTACTGTGCAACCACCCAAGTGTGAGCAAATGGATATTATCTGATGCAGTGGCATTTACAAATGCATATTAGAGAATTTTATCTCACTTAAGATTGAGTGTTATTTGGCAACGTAATAGTTGTGTGCTTTGCTAGGAGTAATATATACATCCAGTTTCTCTCTTAGCAACTGAACATAGATAATTCCAGCAATACATTAACAACCTGTCGTATTTGATTATCTAAAGTGAATAGTTTGTTTCACCTCTTAATTTTCTGTAGTTGCAACTATAATAACATGTTATGTAATTAAGTCAAGTTTTTATATTTCATATGCATATGCATTATTACAATTCTGATAGGGGTAAGGCGCCTGAAAGGTCTCTCAACAGACTCGGGCTCAAACCTTTCCCAGGTAAACATCTTGGATGGTCATTGTTAAAAAAACATTTAATACTCATATCCTTTTCAAATAGATACCTAAACGACACTAATGAACTTCTGAATAACTTCCTACCTAGAGGTGTAACTTGCGTGTTTTCTAAACTGTATCATGTTGTAGTTCTAGTTAGTTTCTAGAGAATGTCATTCACCCAAAATTGGTTAATTTGGGAATGTTGTTATTTTGTTTCGACGAAGAATTTACGTGTTAGTGGTTTTTTGGTTTCCTCTTATTTGCTTACTTTTTTAAGTCATTTAGAAGAAAACTTAATCACCTTGCATTTTAACAGAGATAAAAGCAGCTGGTAGTACATATGGAAACTACTTTCGTGTTACAACTTTCGGTGAATCTCATGGTGGTGGAGTTGGTTGTGTGATTGATGGATGCCCCCCTCGAATCCCTCTTACAGAGGCTGATCTACAAGGAGATCTCGATAGAAGGTATTTATTATCCTACTTATCATTCAGTGGCATTCAACAATAAGCTGGTCTACCTAATAGACACTATTTTAGCGGAAGTTCTTACAAGTGCACAAAATTCATTCTTACATAGGAGGCCAGGTCAGAGCCGAATTACCACACCTAGAAAAGAAACCGATACAGCCCACATATATTCAGGTGTCGCTGAAGGTTAGTTTGTAATTAACACTTCCTCACATGATCATCAGATTTTCTGTGTAATTATCTTCATTTTATTAAGTTTTCGAAAAGATCTTTCTCAAGACTCATGGTTTGTGTTTCTATGCAGGATATACTACTGGATCTCCAATCATGATTAAAGTACCCAATACAGACCAAAGGGGAAAAGTGAGTACTTATATGATATTGAATATGACAAGATTTTAATCAGTTAACATGCTAACAACACAATATAAATTAAAATATTCAGATGTGGGCCTAACCTATTCCATAAATCATCAGATCGCATTGGAAATTGTCTGTATTGTTTGCAGTATATTAATTATTGTACTTATCAGGATTACAGTGAAATGTCAATGGCTTATAGACCTTCTCATGCTGATGCAACTTATGACTTCAAGTATGGTACAAGATCAGTGGAGGTAAACACATTTTTTTACAAATACGTATTAAAATGTGTCAAAATCTTATGGATACTTGAAGTTCACACTTACAATATGCTGATGAATCATAGGGAGGTGGTCGATCGTCAGCTAGAGAGACAATTGGGAGAGTTGCTGCTGGTGCTGTTGCTAAGAAAATTCTCAAGGCATATTCAGGAACTGAGGTATGTTGAGTTTCATTTATCCATATAGGCATGCAGATACATAATTCTCATATCTCAGTGAGGCATCCTGCTAATTAGAGGGAGTATTTTGATGTGTGTTTTGAAACTGGTTACGTAACCGGTTTTCGTGTAGATAAAGTGATTCTGATTATCTTACAATATCATGGTCAAATAATCAACTTTTGATAGTCTGGTGCCAGCATAAGAATTATGATTTATTAAAATAAACTTAAATTACCTTTTTACATTTTACCTTATTTTAAAAGACTATCCCTCATTTTTCATTTCTAATCATACTCTTAAGGAAAATGCGAAATGTTAATTTCTAATTAATCACATTTCTCATATTTTAAAGTTAAGAATTTTGCCAGTATATAAGAATGTCCATTTATCTATTACTCCTTTGAATAATTCATAATTTGCCAAATTCAAACAGATGATTATCCAATCAGTCCATTTTTAACTATCCAAACACTGCGTCCTGCACGCCGCAGCATGTTTTATTATAAATGATTATGTCATTCAATAACACATAATTAGTTTCAAAACACTTCCAAAGACCCAAACATAATTCAGTGTACACTTAATTTTTAGTTAGAGCTAATTATGTGTGCTACTGTTCCAGATTCTTGCCTATGTCTCTCAAGCTCACAAGGTCATACTTCCAGAAGATCTTGTTGATCATGAAACATTGACACTTGATCAGGTAGAAAGCAACATTGCCAGGTGTCCACATCCTGAGTATGCAGAGAAGATGATTGCTGCTATTGATGCAGTCCGAGTGAAAGGTGATTCTGTTGGTGGTGTTGTTACATGTATTGTGAGAAACCTCCCACGTGTAAGAACTAGCTGCATCGCTTTTTTCTTTTTCTTGTGGCTGTGTATGGCTCTGTGTGCCAGCTTTCATGTGATTAATACTTGGTTATCTACATGGCAGGGGCTTGGTTCACCGGTTTTTGACAAACTTGAAGCTGAGTTGGCTAAGGCGGCTTTGTCTTTACCTGCTACCAAGGGATTTGAGTTTGGCAGTGGATTCGCTGGTATGCGGGGTGTGTTGTTTAATGGGTTTAAACATGTAATATTGCGTGTTTAGGAATTTTTATTTATTATGCAGTTTGACCCGCAACAGTTTTGTTGAGTTTTTGTTCTATTTCATAAATAAGCTATGCAGTTAATCTCGGTGAGATCTCGGTGAGATCTCACTGATATCTCGGTAATCGGTACTCTATGAAAATATCGGTACAAATATCGGTACAAGATATCGGTGCCGAGAATATCGGCCGATATATCACCGAGATTTGGATTTCAAGATATCGGTAATATCGCCGAGATTCTCGATTTTGTGTGTTTTTTTGTCGAGATGCAGCCACGAATGCCTTTTGTTTTCGCCGGAATGCATTGCCGGAGCAAGCAGACTCTGCTCTGCTGTGTGAAGAAGGAGGGAGGCCAAGAATATGCAGCCAAGAAGAAAAGCGGCGTGATATAGTGTTTTATTTTTAGGGTTTTAGTTGACTTTTCTTTTTTATCACTTTATACCCTCTAGTTTTCATTGTTACAATTTCGGCACTAACTTATAAAATAGTTCTACTACATGTTTTCATTTTCTTTATTTTAGTCCCTCTAGGCTTATATATTTCATTTGTAGCACATTATTTGGGTTATGACTTATGACTTAGATTTTCTATTAAGTATTAATTATCTAATATATACATATATAAATTTATGCTTGATATTTTAGTTACCGATATCTCACCGATATCCCACCGAGATAACCGATATCTCAAATATCGGTCCTTGGCCGATAACCGATATTTTTCCGCATTAACTGCTTAGTAAATAAGTAATGTGCCCAATTTGTTTACAAAAATTATGTTGTTTCAAAGAAAATGTTTTAGGAGCTCTTATGCATTAAATATTTGACATGCTTCCATTTTAGCTAATTATATCAAATCTACCCATTATATATAACCATTCCATGATCAATCCATTCATAAGCAAACTGGCTGAAATTAAGACAAATTGGTGGTTGGATGCTGTTTGTTCAATGGATGATAGTAGTGATGTGATGTGTATTTTCTTATTATCTTTGTTAATGATAAAACCCTAGGTACATTTTTGACTGGTAGTGAGCATAATGATGAATTTTATATGGATGAACATGGACGGGTCAGGACAAGAACAAACAGGTCAGGTGGGATACAGGTAATTTCTAACCTCTGATCAGTTGGTTGTCGTAGTCAGATTGCAAGTAGAACTTGTGTAGAGTTACCTCTATATGATGCTTATTTTGCAGGGTGGTATATCCAATGGAGAGATAATAAACATGCGAATAGCCTTCAAACCAACATCGACAATCAGTGTAAGACTCTACTGCTTTAAACCTCAAATCATTCTATAGTTTAGTTTTCATAATCATAATAGGCACACTAATTGTATATATGCTATTGATTTTTGGACAATACGCGGCTCTGATGCCCTGACTGGCCCGTTTTGACGTGTCAAATTTCAAGTATTTTGGCTTGTTTTCCATTTCAGCTTAACGAATAATCATTTCCCCCCGTCATTCCTTCATAACTACCATTTGATTGTTGATATTTCTTTCTTATTTTATGCTCTAATCTGATGCAGAGGAAGCAAAACACAGTAACCAGAGATAAAAAGGAAACAGAGCTCATCGCTCGTGGTCGCCATGATCCATGTGTCGTCCCAAGAGGTTAGCATGCATATCTTCATTTCTTCTTGTTTGTCTTTCTTTCACTGGGCTTTTGACCATAGCATATGAATATTTATATGATTTGTGTTTGTTGGATGGTGCAGCGGTGCCCATGGTGGAAGCTTCGGTGGCATTGGTGTTGATTGACCAATTACTTGCACAATACGCACAGTGTCAGTTGTTCCCCATCAACCCCGAGTTCCAGGAGCCATTACAACTCCCTAGACTTGAACAAAGTGGCATTCCCCTTTAAAGTTTGCGAGCTCCTTAAACAAGAGGCAAGAATTTTATTAAAACTAAAACTTTCTTGATTTGTAACAATATATAGATGGTTTGTTTGTATCCCTGACCGACTGATGTTGAGACCATGCTTCATCTGGTCGGGTATGTTTACTGCGGAAATGACATGTAATTTTTGTATTTTGATTTGTTTTATTTGGGTTGGTAGATTTTCTTCTTTTCTGTTTCAGTTTTTATGTTTTACAAGGTGTAACTCTTTCTTCACTTGAATAATCATGCACGAGCGCATGTGCATTATGATCAGATGATGAATTTGAACATCTGATTTCCAATTTGCGATTTAATTCGTGTTTTCATTTAAGGCTGTTAGAATTTGCGGCGTGGCTTTTGATGTGTGTTATTGGCTTGGATAATTATATCGTTATGGCCATTCATACAAAATAAATAAATAGGATTATGTGTTAACTTAGAGATGTTAGAACGGCTCGGAGATGAGAGAGGGAACGAGAAGCCATCCTTAGAACACCCAAAGCGTCCCCAAGCAAGCGCATGGTGGGGTTGGCGACGTCGTTAGGGAACTTGTGGCTGAACTCGTGTTGTGCAATTGTACAACTGCTCTTTTTTATTTTTTTACCATTGGGACCATTTTATGTATCGTATTCACACTACAAATACAATTAAGTTGAACACTATTTTATACACCAAAAATCTCACCTTTTCCTACCGTACTGTCATCTACTTCAAATGTATTTCAATTTTAATTACACACTAAGGCATTGTTTGTTTTTACAGATATAAACTGTTTGTAAGTTGTAATGCAATCTAAATGCTAAATAAAAACCCATAATTCTTTATTCAAATACAATAATCCTAATATCAAAAAGTCAAATCTTAGAAATTAGTAACCAGAAATCAAAAACCCAAAAGAGGAAGGTCGCAATTGTTCAAATTAAACCAATCTTCGTTTAAAATTAAGTTCAGCTGCTGATAAAGATTCACGAGAGCAACCCAATTAGGCTTTAAAGCTTATATTTTTGGAGTTAAAAGATGGATAAAAGTGGAAGGGGGAATGACAGAGACATACCTGGGAGCAGCCGGCGTTGAGAAGACGATCTAGGAGCGGCGACCTGTCCAGAAAACTAGTCAAAGGAGGAGGGAGGGATGATCTGAGGGGGGTTGACGTTTAGTAGAGATAGTAGAGTATATTAGGTTTTTTTTTTTTTTAAGACGTTTTAAGAAAGGATTTGTAGCTTATTTTTTAATATAAAAGAAGCTTAGTACAGATCTGTTTTAAATAAAAAAACAAACAGTCTTCAAAGATAACGTCTGCGCGCCTCCAGACATCAGTCCCCCTGAAGATATTTGAAAAAAAAACAAACACCCCCTAAATAAATATAAATCGTAAAAGGAAAAGCTGCAAGCCCAGAAAAACCAAACCGACGATGACGAGTTCTAGCCAATCATACCCACAATCACATTTGTTAAAACAATGATCATCATCATGATTGGTTATAGAATTATTTATATGATTGATTATGGTATAGGAAATAACTAATGAATCAGAAGTGAAAGTAAACTTTCTTAGGCCTGAGGAGTCGACGTATTCCTTCGACGTTTGTTCTTGTATATATATCCTGGTGACAACCAGGTATCCTATGTTAGAGAATCTGTATATCCTTTCGGCATGCACCTTTGCCTAAAATATATATAATTCTTCACCTGAAAACATTTTTAAAAATAATACGTCAGCAATTCTGGTGAATAACATGTATATGACACAAATCATCTTATACATGCAACATATTAATTTTGTTTAAGCATAGTTAAAATTAGTAATCTACACATTCAAAATAACTAATGTATACACTTAGTAAACCAAGTATTCAGTAACTTCAGGATACACTACTATTAGTGTCTTTAAGTATTTTACGCCTCTTGACTAGTGCTTTATTTATGCCAGACCCACTAGATCATAATCATCACGCGCGTATTATTTGAACAAATTATACGTATACTTTATAGCCTAAATTAGTGGTGTTCATTATTCTAATACGATTCGAATTGTTCGAAATTCGATTCGAAACGAATTCGATTAAGGCCATTCAAAATCTATTTTTGGTCATTCGAATTCGATTCACATTCGATTCTAATAATTTTTTCGAATGTGGATCGAATATGATTTTCAATATTCGCATTCGATTCGCCTAATTCTAAAAAGAAATATATATATTTTTAATATATATTTTTAATATATCTAATTAATTATCTATATATGAATATGACTTAATGAGCTTAAAGTAAAGTTAAAGATACCCAATACCCAATATCAATCCATTACTGAATCTTAATTGATGTTTCTGAATATTGGCATAATTCGATGCTGTGGCAGCTCCTTAATTGTTGTTTTACAAGGTTTGAACCTGTTTAGAGTCTTTTTTTGTGCATGATTATGTAGTTTGACTTTTTTAACAAGTTTTAGACTTGTTAATGTGCTAATGTTTTACATATTGTTTGGGAGGTATTTTGCATATTGTTTGGGTGATGTTTTAGACTTGTGTTATGTTGGTGCTATATTTGTACTATTGTTTGATGTGCTTGTTTATTTATATTTTTTAAATCGAATACATTGGAATCTATTCGAATTCGATTCGAATTCGCATAACTTAATCGAATCGAATACATAGATTTTTATTCGAATGTGGATCGAATACGAATACAGTTTTTAAAAGTCTCAATTCGCCCAATTCATATTTGATTCGAATAAACACCCCTAGCCTAAATGCTATATATAGATTACCCTCTATGTTTTAAACACTTAATATTCTAGAATGGACTTATACCAGAAAGTCCAAACCATAAAATTAGAAAGAAGAGTAAAATTGGTAATGTCTCTATAATTCAAGTTTCATCCCATTTTTTAAACGTCCATAAATTTTACACACGACATAATTTTTTTAAAAATTTGAACCATAAATACGAGCATTTTCTTATTTTTAAAACGCGTATAATATTCACATATAAAAAAACAAATTTTTTTCCACGTTTTCAGCTTATTGTGTTATTTGTACGGTTATTGTGTTATTTCGTCAGGTCATTTTATTATTTGTCATGTCATTGTATTATTTCGTCAAGTCATTATGTTATTTGTCAGGTCATTGTGTTATTTCGCCAGGTATTGTGTTATTTGTCAGGTCGTTATGCTATATTATGTCATTGTGTTATAACACAAGGACCTGATGAAATAACACAATGATCTGAAATAACACAATGACCTTACTAATAACACAATAAGCTGAGTAAAAACAAACTATAATATATTTGAGATGTTACACAAACAAAAAAAGTAATGGATTTGAGATGTTATGTTATGTTATGGCATATGACTATGTCAACAATAAAAACAAGTTATAAGATTTGACATATCGTGTTATTAGATACGTTTTATTTGTATTAAAAAACGAGTTATAATATAACACAAGGACATAATATAACACCATGACCTGACATATAACACCATGACCTGACTAAATAACATAATGACCTGACGAAATAACATAATGACCTGACGAGGAACATGACATGTTCCTATCCATTCCTCGTGAGCCAATGTTTTCTCCAAAACAAGAGATCAAAGTGATCTTGTTGGAACTTGAAAAACAAGTTATAATATATTTGAAATGTTATACAAATAAAACAAGTAATGGATTTGAGATGTATATTATGGCATGTGGCTATGTCCTATGCAATTAACTTGGCCGAGATATCGGCGATATCTCGATGATACATTGTACATCGGTCCCTTGGTAAAATATCGGTACAGACTATCGGTAATAATATCGGTCACGATATTATCTCCAATGTTTAACGATATTTTGGTTATAAAATCTCGGCCATATCAATGATATTATCAGTTTAGGCTTTGTGATCACATTTAGCCTCATTTATTGTTATATTGGTTACAAAATCTCGACCATATCAAGTACTAAGAGCAAAAGATCAGAGACGATGATGATGATAATAATACAATTGAAGTGGAAAATTTGAATGACTTGGTTGATGTGGATTCAGAGAAAGATTTCATAGCTTAAGATTAGTATTAATATTATGAAATATTGAACTTTAGAGTTTTAAACTTTAGACTTTCGATTTAGTATTAATATGATATAGGTTCTAGTGTTTTATGTTTTATCTTATATACATTTATGCATTACATTAGAATTACCGATATCTAACTGATGTGCGTGAAGGTATATATATATTTTTAATAAAAATGTTTCACACAAATTTAGTTTTAAAAAGGTTTTCACCTAAAAATACTAAATCACACACAAAAGACAAGTGTACCTATCGATTAGTAATATAGTAAAAGGAACCGAATATCAATCTGTGGACACGATGACTCTCTATAATGAATTTTTGTTGATGTTCAACTGCTCAAATAAGAAAGTGGAGTTTTTTTTTAAGTAAACTAGCATGCAAACAAAAAATATTAAACTAAGGAAATAAAACAAGTGAAATGAGATATTATCTAGATTAAGAATCCACTTAACTAAGATGATAAAGAATATTAATGGTGAAGTCAATTTCTTAAAAGTATAACTAGACTCCGGTTACAGATATCTAATTAAAATGACTCTTTGGAAAACTTGAACGATAAACACATCCAAATCAGCTAAAATAAATGCACTTAAGCTCACTTGATTTCTTTTCATGTCAAGAACTAAAGATAAACTAGTTATCCGTTAAGACATCCTAATTTCATAATTTAAGGAAAACTAAAACGATAAACACATACTAATCACCCTAAATTACGTAAAGTAGACAAAGTTATGAAATGCTACAACTTATAATTCTTAGAACTAAGTCATGTAGATCTAGTTATTATGGCCACAATTATAAATCTACAATCCTAATGTGTTCAAGAAATTATAACATCACAATTGTCTTTTCAAACATCTTGTGAAAGAAATCACATTTGTCCAATTTTCATGTCATCCAATATTCCATTTATCATTTCTAATCATGACATAAATCATACAAAATTCATTTATAGATTTACAAACAAATGTCAAGAAGATGGGTCTTTCAACATGTCAAAATCCTAACATCCATCAACATCACATGACAATCTAATTTAGACAAATATACAACATCATTGGAAAATTATCATAACTCCATCATGGTTTTTAACATGAAAACATCACCAAAAATTCATATGTAATTCATCATCAAAGCATAAGTTTAATCCTAATCTAGATAATGTAACTGTTTAGCTTATAAGGCTTACAAAAACTACAACAAAATGATAAAAACTACCTAAAAACATAATTAAGAACTACTAATATATATACAAACCACTAGCAAGCAAGGAGAAGGATAGATGATTCTTGAATCTTCTATGGCTTCAAAGACTCCAAAAACACTTAAAAATAGTTAGTTTTGAGTGAAAATGACTCCCCACTCTCCACACCCCCAAAATTGTTGCAAATGAGGCTTTTTATAGAATTTTGTAGATGTGCACTACCTGGAGCACGACCGTGCTCCAAGTAGTGCTGGTAGATACAGTACTTACTTTTTTGCCCAAACGGTTTTCGAAGTTTCCTTTTTCAGCTAAGTCTCGATTCTCATCTCGAGGTAGAAGTGCACGACCGTGCTTAGACCAAGCATGGTAGTGCTTGGGTCAAAATGTGCAGCACTACCTAGTGCACTGCCTGTGCTTGGTCTGAGCATGATCATGCTCAGACCAAAATGTGCTGCACTACCTAGTGCACTGCCTGTGCTTCCAGGCTCGAAGATCTGAGCATGACCGTGCTTGGTCTGAGCATGACCGTGCTTGGTCTGAGCATGAACGTGCTTAGTCTGAGCATGAACATGCTCAGACCAAAATGTACAACACTACCTTGTGCACTGCCTGTGCTTGGTCTGAGCAATGCTAGTGCTTGGTCTGAGCATGACCATGCTCAAATCTGAACTTTGTCAAGTTTTGCTCCGAAACTCGTTTTTTCTTCATTCTTTTCATCGGTAGGTTACCTTGGCTGTAAAATCACAAAAAGCACAAATAAGTACTTATACTAATGAATTTACAACCGATTAATAACCTTTTTTGGGTTAAATGTGAAGAACAAATATGTATATTTTTATACATATCACTCACCGATATCTCACCGCGATAACCGATATATCAAATATCGTTCCTCCAACGATAACCAATATTTTTCGCATTAACTGTATGTCAACAATGAAAACATGCTAATACTTGACATATTGTGTTATTATGCTTGTTTTATTGGTATTACAAAACAAGCTATAATATAACACAATGACATGGCGAATAACACAATGAGCTGACTAAATAACACAATGACCTGACGAATAACACAATGACCTGACGAATAACACAATGATTTGTAACATAAAAACAACTTATAATATATTTGAGATGTTACATAAATAAAATAAGTAATGGATTTGAGATGTTATGTTATGGCATATGGCTATGCCAACATTGAAAACAAGTTATAAGATTTGACATGTTGTGTTATCATGTATGTTTTAGTTTGTATTTGAAAACAAGT
Source organism: Tagetes erecta (assembly GCA_030867185.1). Lineage (NCBI taxonomy): Eukaryota > Viridiplantae > Streptophyta > Magnoliopsida > Asterales > Asteraceae > Tagetes > Tagetes erecta. The sequence continues at coordinate 83,080,523 of CM061487.1, forward strand.
TATAACTCTAACCCATAGAACTTGCTTATCACTTTTGAAAAGACAAATAAAATCTAGGTTGGCAGTGGATTGCATTTATAACTCTAACCCATAGAGCTTGCTTATCACTTTTGCATCTCCACATCCATTTGGCCAGGAGAGCCACATTCTTGTCACAGATACTACCAACACCACATCCCCCATAGATTTAGGCGCCAAAACATCTTTCAATTTCACCACGCTATCCCTTTATTATCACCCAAACTGCCCCAAAGGAACCAACGTAGAATTCTTTCCAACTCGTTTATTACTTTAACTGGGCTTTAAAGCAAGACAAATAATATGTTGGCAGACTTTCCAACACGGATTTTATAAGCGTTAGGCGATCACCAAAAGATAAGGACCGCTCTTTCCACTCGGATAATTTATCAATAAAGGGTTTCCAGTTATTTGCCAAATTCATCCTAGAATTTATAGGAATGCCTAGATGAATGAAAGACATATTAATTTTTTTACATCCAAATAATAGTGCACCCAAATCCATATCTGCTGCCTCCATACCAATCCCATAAAGGCTACTCTTGTGAAAATTTATTTTCAAACCAGAGGCAAGATTAAAACATCGCAAGATTCTTACCAAGTTCATTGTAGTGGAGATAGACCAATTGCCCATGATTAAAGCGTCATTGGCGTACAAGGTGTGTGTCATCTTCACCAGGCCATCATTAGGGAGCTGAATGCCATGAATTAAAAAAACGGGGATATCGGATCTTCTTGTTGTAACCCTCTAGTCATACAAAATTCTGGCGTAGGAGACCCATTAATAATGACAGATGCGCGAGCAGAGGCCAAGCTAGTTTGGATCCACTTTCGCCATAAATCTGGAAAACCTATTTGTGCTAAAACCAAATCCAAAAATCTCCAACTAACCATGTCGTAGACTTTTTCGAAATCTAACTTTCGAAAAACCGCTTTATTATTGGACGCTTTTAGCCCAGCAATGATTTCGTTAACCATTATAGGCCCGTCTAGAATACATCTATTCCCTATAAACGCCGATTGCTCCTCACCCACCACATGACTAATGACACCTTTTAATCTAATAGCTCAAACACCCAATACGGTTGATTGGCCGGAAATCTGAGACTGCAAGAGGGTCTTCAACTTTTGGAATAAGCGCGATGAATGCGGAGTTGCACCCCGCACTAATTGAGTTTCCCGTATAAAAGTAATCCACCACCACCCTAATCGCTTGTTATACCGCCTTTGGCTTACACATGAACTGTTTATACGGCGGACCAAACACCACCGCTTCTGCATACGCTTTGGTTGTTGGGGTACTTTTGTAAAGATTTATTTTAGTCTTTGAATGCATTTTATTGCTTATTTAGGGTCTATTTTGTATAGTCTCTAAAGTTGTGTTGATAGGCTATAAATAGAATGTTTCTAGGTTACATAGGGTAGATGATTGTATGATTACAGTAGTTTTTTGCACCTAGAATACACTGTAACCTCTATTGCTATCATTACAAGTGAATTTTTGAGTAATCTCGTCTTTCATTGTGTTGATTTCATTCTTATCATGTGTTGATCATCAATAGAATTCTCAATTGGCAGTTATCAATCCATCTGAACCTGTCAATTGGTATCAGAGCTGTTGATTTAGAGTTTTCTAGCTGTTCATCAAGTTGAAAACCCTTAAAAACTGCTCTAGTGAGATTTTGATGATCTGTTGTTGATTTTAGCTTTGATTCATCACTACAAATCGATTCTAATTCATAATTATGTGTAAAATTCATTCAGAAAGAAGGAATCAGTGAATTAATACACAACAAAAACTCAAAGTTTTGAACCATAAAAGTGATAAAATCTACAATCTAATAATGAAATTTGAGATTGATTGATGTTTTCGGTTGTTAATTGAGTGATTATACAGCTTCTGTGAATGATTTGGACAAATTTAACAACTCTTTGATGAATTGTGAAAATCTGATGATGAACATGATGATGAAATTGTCGTATGAAACATAAAATTGGTGAAATTGCACAAGTGTTGTGACATTTCAGGATTTTTTAGACGTTTTAAGACTTAGACGCATCAAGTACTATTCAGCTATTTCATCACTATTGAGTCATTTTATCCTGTTTGAACACAATTAAAACTCTAAAAATTGAAGTACTGTTGAGACGTTTCATGAATTGTTCAACCATTTCACTGTTCAGTCATTTTAACATTGTCAGTCGCTTCAAGATTTTCTTCTATTTAGAAGTTAACAAGTTCACTCAATCGTATCATATTCCGTCGTATCATATTCAGCCGTATCAATGTTCAGTCGCATCAACTGTTCAGTCGTTTCAAGTTTAAGTCATTTCAAGCTTCATTCGCATCTACTGTGCAGCTGTCTCACTGTTCAGACATTTCACTGTTCATATGTTTCAGTGTTTTTATTCTCAGTCTTAGTCACTTAACATAGAATTTAAAATTTTCAACTTATTTAATCAAAATACCAAAAATATTTTCTCAATTAATTCAACATGCCTCCAAGTGAAGATTCAGATAACATAGTTTCAAGGTTGGTAAACCATGTAGATTTCAAGAACTAGACTATCAGATTGACACATCATATGTGCTCTATTGATAATGATCTTTGGAAGTCAATTGAAAAGGGTCCTCATATACCTGTTCTTGCACCTGATGATGCTAGCAACTACACCAAAGATTCCACTGAACCATATCCTGAGTATAATCTACAGGGAGAAGACTTACGAAAGGTTAAGAATGACAGTAAGGCTTATTCTTTGTTAGGATACTTGTCTAGAAAGATTATTTTAGTCTTTATTTGTAAACTTTGTTTTGTTTAGGGTATAATTTGTATTATCCCTAAAGTGTATTGATGACTATAAATAGAATGTGATAGTCACTATGTATAGGTTGGACTCACCGGCTTGTCGGTGTTACTTTTGTTTGTATTTGTTTAACTTGTATTTGTATTTGTACTAGCGAACCTACGGGCGAATCTATAGATTCGCCCGCAGTTCATGTGTCTTTTGTATTAAGGTGTCGACTGGGCGAACCTATGTGCCCAGCGAACCTGTGTTGGTTCGCTAGATAGATTCGCTAGAGCGAATCTATCAGCGAACCTAACACTGCTATATATTGTAACCTTATCTTCATTTTATACAACTTTTGCACATCTTTTACCAAGGCTATTATTCACTGATTGTGTTGTGTAATCGTTTAATTTGAGGTGCTAGGAGCATATTCTACTTATCTTTGTAGCTTATTTACCTCATTTGTGTGTGTAATCTTGTTATTGGGTTGTTTGGATATTTTACACCTTGTTCTTCAAGTCTTGGATATATTTGTGTTAAACAAGTCAACATAGCACTGAAATCACGATCATTATGGACCTACAATATGGTATCAGAGCCTTAGTGCTCTTGATTGTTTGATTCTAGTGATTCTTGTGTTGATTTTGAAGTTTTTGGGTCGAAACACTTCTTGATTCTGTTTCTAAGCTTGCTTTAGTGTTTTTGGTGTTGTATTTTGCTCAAAGATTGTGGTATTTGGTCATAGGAAGCTTTTAAAACAAACGTGTATGCAAATGGTCAAGTTTTGAAGGTTTTCGAGCTGTTTCCGTACTGTTGCAGGGTGGTTGAGCTACCAGCGAATCTATCTGTTCAACCAGCGAAACTGTCTGTTCATCCAGCGAACCTAATCCAAATCTTTGTCCTGCATTGGTTTGAGTTGTGGCCAGCGAATCTGACATACCATCGAACGAAAGTTCACTTGTTTGGCTGACTGTGCAAGCGAAACTGCTGCCAAAATCAGGCGAGCGAATCTGTGCTTGCTTGTCAGCGAAACTGTTTGCTTGTCTAGCGAATCTGTCACCAGCGAATCTACCAGCGAATCTGCTGTGTTCTTTGAGCGAATCTAGCCAGCGAAACTGTTTGTTTTCAGCGAATCTATAATCTGTTCAAAGTTATGACTTCATCAACACTGAATATGAATGATCTGGACAGCGTTCAACCTAACAGGCCACCGAGGCTTGTTAGTGGTGAAAACTTTGAAGACTGGAAAAGATGTTTGAAAGCTTTCTTCTATTACACGGACTACAACCAATGGGAATCTATAGTAAATGGCCCGCACGTGCCAACAACTGTTGAAGGAACCGTCACCTCAGTAAACACAGATCCAACTACTTTTACTGAAACAGATATCAAGTTACTTGATCGTGACAAGAAGGCACTAGGGGCATTGATACTCTGCCTGCATCAGGACATCTTCAACAGGTTTGCTGAACACACAACTGCAAAAAGCCTGTATGATGCATTGTGTGAATTTTATGATGGGAATGAGGATCTGAAACTGGATAGAAAGGCACAAGCTGAAAAGGAATTCAACTCTTTCGTGGGGTACTCACAAGAGAACTTGACTGACATTACAAACCGATTCCTATCTGTGTCAAGTAATTTGAAGAAATATGATGATAAGCTGGGCAATCATGAACAAGTTGCTAAATTGTTAGATTCTCTTCCTCCGCAATGGAGTCTTCAAATCAAGCTGTTGAAACAAGAGAGAAACTTTCCTGACTACAAACTGATGGACGTCATCAACAAGCTGAAGTCTTTCGACCTTGATGTGAAGAGAAGAGAATATAATCAGTCAATGATGGTTCCAAACATTCCTTCTCAAAATGCTGCACTTATCTCATCCGCTGCAAACTCATATATGTACAGTGCTGCATCTAGAGGATCATCAAGTCATGTGCCTACTAAATCTGCTGGTGTACCTTCAAATGTTGGTTCAAGCTCGAATGCATCTGTCACCACTCAGATTCCGTCAGATACTATGGCTCTATTTGGAATGTTTGTTCACAGTTATGAAGCTCTTGTTGCAGGTGAGTTAAAAGGGAAGGGTATGACTGTAGAAGACATGTATCAGGTGGATCCTGATGATCTGGAGGAAACAGACATCCAGTGGCAGATGGCTATGCTCACTCTTCGTGCCAGACGATTCATGGAAAGAACTGGTAGAAGAAACTTTGGAAATCAGGGACAGAATAGTAAGCTGGGATATGACAAGGGTAAATTGAGGTGCTACAACTGCAAACAATTGGGCCATTTCAAAAGGGAATGCCCATTGCCAATTGTTACTGAGCCAGTTAACTATGCAAATCCAAGATCTGCTCCAAATCAAGAAAAGGTTGAGGAAGCAAAGTCAAAAAATGAAACTGCACTGCTGACCAACTTTGATTGGAGTGCAGAAATTGAAGAAACTAAGGAGGAGATTAACCATGCCCTTGTTGCTGAAATTGCTGAGTTTAATGACAATGATATAAATCTCTTTGATCCGTTCAAAGAATTTTATGGAAAGGAAGAGGAAGAGAAAGTGGAGAATGTTGTTAAAGTTCAATCAGATGTTATTGCTCAAGGACATCTGAATCAGTCAGGGTTGGTTTGTGAAGCTGCTGTTAATGAAGTGAAGCATGAAGAGGAGTCAAAGCTTAGCCTGGAAGAGATGATTGAGAAGGCGAGGCTAGATGCTGTCGATGAATTCAAAAGAAGCACTCCCTACTGCCAATGTGATCGTGCTCTGGCTGCCGAAAAACTGGTAATTGGTCTTCCTTACGAGGTTATTGAAGATATGTGTTCATCTGCTTGCAAAATTCGTTTAATTGGCATATACAAAGCTAATAAATTGTTAATGTCAAACGAAAACGAATTAAAAAGAACCATCAAAGAGCTTAAATTAAGTGAATCAAAATATTTTGTTAAGTTAAGAGAAGCTTTAAAGGAAAATGAACACTTAAAAAGGACTCTTTTAGAAAAGAACTGTGAAATTAACTACTTGACTGAGCAAGTTACACTTGCTGAATTTGAAGCAAGAAAACTTAAAAACAAATTGCAGCAGTGGACTATATCTAGTATGAAAAGGGAGGATCTGTGCAAGAAACAAAGGGGGGCCAGAATGAAGACAGGTTTGGGTTTTAGTAACAATGAAACATATGCATATCCTCCACCCAGTACTTTCTGTTACTCTCCTACACCTATTCCTCATCCCTCAAATGAGTTAATTCAAGAGATTATGCAGAATGATACTGACAGTTCCATTGCAGGTTTAAGTGAAGTAAATCTTAAGGAAGTTAGAGAGGATTACGCATATGGTGGGAGTGTTGGGCTCGGTTGTTCTGGCAGTAGTGATTGCAGTAGTTCTGATTCCAAGAAGTCTTTTGAAGACATTAGTTTAATTAACTCTGCTTGTAGTAATGTGTCATATTCAGACAATTCCATGTTTAATAGTAATCTAGGGTGCTCTACTTCAAACCCTAATGATGTGTTGAATGATGATTTGATTGAAAATGTGTGTGTGAATGACAAAGACAAACTTTCAGGTCATGTCTCTGAAAGTCAAACCAAAACAAACTGTTTTCAAAAGTTCTTCACTCATCAAATTCCATCTTTCACACCTGTGAGAATTTCAAAACCAAAAGACAAGGAATCAACTTTTTCATACATTCTTAAACCAAAACCCGAAACTGATAAAGTTACTGTCACAACAGTTAGGTCAAAAGAACTCTATGACTCTTACAGTGACTGCAACTCTCAACTGTCTGAATGTGATGAGGAAATTGAAATGGATAAAATTCCTGTTAACAGAGTTCCCAAAACTGGTTTTAAGTCTCACTGTTTTAAATGTGGAAATACTGGTCACACTGTCAAGCAATGCCCTAAGTTAATCCAAAATAGCTCAAAGCAAAAATCTTTCGGAAAAAGATTAAACACTTTTGTAAATAATTTCTTTTGCAATTCTTCATCTGCTCCACCACCCAAGTACACAAAGACTTGGGTGCCTATTTCAAATGTCTAACTTTTCATTTTTTTTAATAAATGTCAGGAACATTCAAATGCCGTTGTAAATAGTCATTGGCACATTGACAGCGGATGTTCCAGACATATGACAGGATTGAAGGATCTTCTGACTAACTATAGGATCATAAATGGCGGCTATGTAGCTTTTGCGGGAGACAAGAAAGGTGGGAAGATGATTGGTCAAGGAGAAGTCTCTAATGTTTCACTTACTTTGGAAGACGTCAACTATGTTCCTGAACTGGCTTTCAATCTTCTGAGTGTATCACAAATCTGTGATAAAAATATTCCTGTGATGTTTCTTCCAAATGAATGCCTTTTCTTGAAGCCAGAGTTTACTATTCCTGAAGATATGGTGATCATGCGAGCTCCGAGACGAAATGATACCTATATGCTGAATATGGGATCAAAAGAATCAAATTCCACCGTGACCTGTCTCCTGTCTAAAGCTTCATCTTTCGAATCATTTTTGTGGCATAAACGTTTAGGACACATCAATTTTAAAATTCTGAATAAATTGGTTAAGAACAATTTGGTTAGGGGTTTACCACTCAAAGACTTTTCAGTGGTTGAGAAATGTATGGCTTGTGCTAAAGGAAAACAGCACAAAAAGCCTCACAAACTTAAAATTACAAATTCCATCTCAGAACCCCTCGAATTGTTACATACTGATTTATTTGGGCCAATAAGTGTCAAATCTATTGCTAAAAAGTCTTATTGCTTGGTTGTCACAGATGATTACTCTAGGTACACCTGGGTGAGATTCATGGCAAACAAGAGTGAGACTGCCGAAGAATTGATGAAGCTGATTCCGTTGATAGAGGTTCTTGGAAAGAAGAAGGTTCAAGCCATCAGAAGCGATAACGGAACTGAATTCAGAAACCACATCTTCAACTCTTTCTGTGAACAACGGGGTATTCTCAGACAGTTTAGCGCCGCCCGAACACCACAACAAAATGGTGTTGCTGAAAGAAAGAATCGAACCCTTGTGGAGGCCCTAGAACTATGCTGATCGAGTCAAAACTTCCAATTATTTTCTGGGCTGAAGCAGTTAATTGTGCAGCTTATGTTCTTAACAGGGTACTGATTGTCAAGGAAAAGATGAAGACTTCATACCAACTGTTTCGAGGGATTAAGCCGCTGATTGATTTTCTGCGCCCCTTTGGATGTTCTTGCACTCTTTTGAATACTCAAGATCAGAAGACGAAGTTTGGTGCTGTCTCTGATGAATGCTTCTTTGTGGGATACTCGAACACACAAAAGGCGTATCGTGTTTACAACAAGCGAACGCGGATTGTGCAAGAGTCCTACTATGTTGACTGGCAAGAGTCAAACACCACCAGTATTGGCTGTGAACCGGCATGGTTTTATGATTCCACCACCATTTTCAAATCATTTAATCTTCCTGACTCTGACGATGACGACATCATTCCACACACATCAGTTTCTATTTTCAATCATTCACCTACACCATCACAACCACAACCTTCCACATCTGCTTCACAACTACCACCCACTTCATTTGACATTCCATCACCTCCACCACCTCAAACTGTTCAAACTTCTCCATCAGATATTCCATCCACATCCACTACCATCCCATCACCTACACCTTCACAACCATCAAATCAAACACCCTCAACCGACCAAAATCCTTTACTACTCAACACTGACTTCAAAACCCTGAAAAACCATCCTCACGATTATATCATTGGATCTATTACTGATGGTGTGCGAACTCGGAGTCAGAGTGGTTTGATTAATGAATGTCTTTATGCTGCCTTTCTGTCTCAAGTCGTTCCAAAGAATTATAAACAAGCGCTTGAAGATCCTAGTTGGGTGGATGCCATGCAAATGGAACTGCAGCAATTCAGGAAGCTCAAAGTTTGGGAACTGGTTGATCTTCCTCCTAACAAGTGTCCAATCGGCACTAAATGGGTTTTCCGTAACAAGCCAGATGATCGTGGTGTTGTAATCAGAAACAAGGCAAGACTGGTTGTTCAAGGATTTGCTCAAGAGGAGGGGATTGACTACACCGAAGTTTTTGCTCCAGTCGCTCGCCTGGAAGCCATCAGAATCTTTCTTGCTCATGCCGCAAACAAAAACTTTAAAGTTTATCAGATGGATGTGAAATGTGCATTTCTATATGGAGATATTGATGAGGAGATCTACGTATGTCAACCACCGGGTTTCGAGGATCCAGATTTCCCGTCAAAGGTTTACAAGCTTGATAAATCCTTGTATGGGTTGCATCAAGCTCCACGGATCTGGTATGAAACTCTGACACAGTATCTTCTCAGCAAAGGTTTCTCACGTGGGGCTATAGATATGACATTATTCAAGAAGGAGGTGGATGGCGAGCTGCTGATCGTTCAAGTGTATGTTGATGATATCATTTTTGGTTCGACAAATGAAGGGTTGTGTAGAGAATTTGAGAAGGTGATGATGGATCGTTTTGAGATGACAATAATGGGGGAGATGTGTTTCTTCTTGGGGCTGCAAGTGGAGCAAAAGCCTGATGGAATTCTAATCCACCAAGAGAAATATATCAAAGAAATCCTCACGAAGTTTGGCATGGATGACTCTTCTCCTGAATTGATTCCTTTCACAGCTCAAACATGCCTTACATCCGATGATAATGGGAATCCTGTGGATGCTCATCGGTATCGCTCGATGATCGGATCTCTCATGTATCTGACTGCAAGCCGTCCAGATATTACATTTGCCGTGTGTTACTGTGCTCGTTTCCAAGCCAATCCAAAAGAATCACATGAGAAAGCTGTTAAACGCATTTTTCGCTACCTTAAGGGTTCCTCTCGTTTGGGACTTTGGTACCCAAAAGGTGGGAACTTTGATTTACATGCTTTTTCTGATAGTGATCATGCTGGTTGCAGGATTAACAGGAAATCAGTCACTGGTGGATGTCAATACCTTGGAGAATGTCTTGTTTCCTGGCAAAGCAAGAAACAAACAACTGTCTCTCTGTCCACAGGAGAAGCAGAATACATTGCTGCTTCAAGTTGCTGTTGCCAAGTGCTGTGGATTCAACATCAGATGATGGATTATGGCATCAACTTTCTTCATACGCCACTCTTTTGTGATAATGAAGCTGCTGTTGGAATTGCCAAGAATCCCATTCATCACACTCGCACCAAGCACATTGAAACGAGAATTCATGCAATCAGGGATGCACAGGAAAAGGGGTTTATTGATATTATTCCTATCGAAACTCGAAAGCAAAAAGCTGATCTTTTCACAAAAACTTTTGACAAACCACGTTTTTATGAACTGATCTCCATGTTGGGTCTTATATCTTTTTGAAAACCTTTTCTGTGAGAATCCTTTTGCATATACGTAAATAACTTTTTCTTTTGCTTATTCTTCTTTGAAAAATCCGTGGGTCTCTCGATTCATTGCTCCGTTACTTTATTCTTTTTTATCTTCTTTTATTTTCTTTTAACTCTATATATATATATATATATTAAGAAAATCTGAAAAACAAAAATTTCTTTTAGACGGCTATTATATAGAAATTTTGGGGGAGATATAAAAGATTAACTATTCATAGTTTTTCAAATTTTGCTATTTCAGGATCTCCGTTTTGATTGATGTTGAAGAGTCGTTGAAGGAGGTCAGAAGCATTGCGTTTGGGATATGTCAGATAGGCTCAGCCCGAAAACGAAGTAAACAGTGATTGTGCAGCCAAACATAACGCTCAAGATCTCGACAACAAGGATTATCTCCTTGACGTGATTGGATTGCACAAAGATAATGGTTCTGTCAAAAATGGGTTGAGAGCGTCAAATCTTTGTCTTGATTTCCCCAAACATCCCAAATCACCCTCGCCCTATCCCCGAATCGAGTTTCTAGTATGCAAAACAAATAAAATAAAAAGCTGCTAGTGATGCTCTTCGGAAAAGCCTCTGAGTGAGTTACTCGTTAACTTCTCAGAACGTTTTGAGTCAAGTGCTTAACTCCTCTGCTATACGGAAGTATTGACCTGGAGTTGGTGGATCTTCTCTGCTATACGGAAGTATTGACCTGAAGATTCACCGAGCATGCTCAAATGTTTATCTCCTCTGTTATACGTCAGTATAGACCTGGAGCTCTAGACTATTTGAGTTTCCCAAATAATAAGTCGCATTGTATTCAAAAGAATCATTTGCTGACAAGTTCCACTCACAAAGAAAAGATGCAAAAATTGCACAAGTGTCAAAAGAAGCTATTGCATCGGTCAACATTCAAAAGTTGATCATTGAAATTCAAGCAAAGTCAATCATATTGCTCAGATATACCCTGATGACAGAACTTGTTCTTTTTACCTAGATGTCTGTGGGGACCGAGTTGTCAGAGATTCTTCAATCAAACCAAAAACATGATAAAAGAAGCTGCTGATCTCTTGTTGAAAGGACTAAGGCATGGGTTTAAATGGACAAACATATCTGCAATCCCGCCAATCGATGATTCTCCGGATTCTGCTCAAAACATCATGAAGAATATATATCCTTATTAGCGTTTAAAATTTTTTCTTTGTTATTTTATTTTATTTTATTTTATTTTAATTTTAACTTATATCTTGTTATTACTAATATTTTTAGGATTATATGTGTATATGTTTATTTTTGGAGCGTTGATTTCGTGGGACGTTTTCACGGATTTACAAAGTTTTTAAAATTTAAGAAAATCCAAAAATATTTTAATTTGTGTGCGAGCGAACCTGCTAGCGAACCTACAGGTTCGCCCAAATCTCAGGTTCGCCCGCAACAACTTTTGCACCGCCGCCGCATGTTGTTTTTGACTCTTGGTCTTCTGGCGAACCTAAAAGTTCGATGTACATAAGTTCGCTGGCCTGTATTAAGTTCGCTGGACTGTCTGCCAGCGAACCTATGTGTGTATATATAGGCTGTGACAGCGAAGTTTTTCAAAACTTTCGCTGTCACCACTGTAGCACGCTTTTCAAAAAAAATTCAACCGTCGCACGTTCGATTCTCACTTATTCACCGGTCTTTCACACTTAAACTTCACAAATATTGTCCGGTATGTAATCGTTGTCATCTTAATCAGTGTTTTAAACTCTTAATCGCTCATTAAACCTGTTAAATCTGTCGATCTTTGATTATGTGGTGTTTAAATGACTGATTTTGTGTTAGTTGTTAGGTTTTTACTTCATAATAGCCTCGTTTAGTGATTATACTACTTGTTTGTTGGTTTAAATGCTTGATAATGATGGACTGTACTTGATTTTAGCCGTTTTTCAAAAACTAGGGTATCCAGCGAACCTTTGTGTTCGTCTGGCGAATCAGAACGAAAGTTCAAAACTTCGAGCGAACCTATGTCGTTATGCTGCCCGCGCAACAACATAGATTTGCCCGACTGTTTCTAGCGAACCTATACATTCGCTCGACCACAATGACTGACTTTTCATGTCAGCGAATCTATAGGTTCTGGTGCCAAAATCTCAGGTTCGCTATACCAGCGAACCTAATTTCCAGCGAATCTATTAACTGTTTTTCAAATCTTCATTTCTGATCAATCTTCGTTTATTTTTCAGGCACAATGTCGACATTATTCTTTGAGAAAAAGCACAACATGTGTGCTTTGCTTGATGAAAACCATGAAAAGGCCAGCAGCTATAGAGACTCTATCAAATGGCTGAAGTCGTCACATATACATTATGCCATCTCTCACTCACCTTCCATATATGAGACGCACGTTCGGGATTTCTGGCGAACTGCTGTCATAAACGTGTCGGTACAGCCGTCACGTATCTGTGCCAAAGTCTGTGGTCATGACTTGGAGTTTACTGAAGCCTGATGTGCAAAAAGTAGTTATGTTTTAATTAAACTAAAAACAACTATCCTAGACACTTAGTAATAAATCTAGACCCTTAAAACTTAACTAAAAACCGGCAAGTGTACCGATCGACTCTAGTAAAGCTAAGTAAGTCCGGTTATCGAACCCACGAGACTCTTTTGATTACAGTTACTAGCAAACAAGACTCAATTAAAGACACGACTTTAATAATTAAAATGTGACACAAAAGGGGGGAGTAATTAAACTAAATTGAAAATGAAGTTAAAATAAAAGAAATTCAAACGGAAGATAATTTTAGAAACGATTTTCAAATGAGAACAAGTAAAACCACCTAGGCCTGAATCCCTAATAGTTTGGTTATTAGTTATTTAAGACTTGTGCAAGTTATGGAACTAGGATCTTATGATCGTTACCTATTAAAAACCCGTTAGGACCCTCGACCCTTCTCGAGAAGAAACCTATCAATTTCTAACAAGTTTCAAAAACACTAGTTAACTTGTTACGCTCCTTCACAGTCGCTAACAAAATAATGGTAAAGTAACTAACTTGACGATTTACCTCACGGTCTAAACATCAAATGACTATTTAACGGATTCAATTGACTTGATAAGCAAACTTGACCAATTTAATCTAAACGGACTCCTCACGAAGACCTAACTTAGCTAATTTACCAAGCAAGACAAATCAATTCCCTATTCACCTCACGGTTTCTAGGAAAGCTACACACTTTTGTTTTATTGATTCAAAACACTGTTTTTATGACCTTATTGCAAATCAATCATAAGAGGTAATCATGGCAACACAATTAACTCAACTAAACCTTATTATGTGAAAGACATTCACCTAAAGTCTAGTAAAACACAGCAATCAACCAAATCAACCAAAGCATATAAATTGCATCAATTGAAAAGAACATTAAATAGTTACTTTAATCAAATACCATAACTTCATAAAAATCCCAAACAACCATCAAACCAAACCATTAGTTCATCGTAAACCTAGGTGATTCTAGTTAGTTTAGCCTAACATAGTGCAAAAAGACAAGAAACAAGTAAACAAGTTCATAGTTTGAAGAGAAAGAATGTAAAGAAAAGAGAATCGGATGACAAAACCCGTAGACTCCTCCTAACTTCTGATTACTTCACTATCAAAACGCTTTCCCGTGCTCTCGAATGATGCAAAAACTCTTGAATCAGCTCCAAAAATCGCCCACAATTGCTCTCCGTTCGTAAGTGATTAGGGTTATGAGTTGAAACCCTACTTATGCACAAAAGACTCAACAAAATCACGAAACTTTCTGTAAAAATTGCCTCACCGCGTCGCGCGGTGAGGAGTATGTTGGTGGCCGCGTAGCGCGGCGTGCAACAACAGCAAGATCATCTCGAGTTGTCACCGCGTCGCGCGGTGACTCTTCTTTCCATGGCCGCGTGACGCGGCGACATCATTTTCGTCCCATTCGTTGATCGTCTTCTTCCTGTATCCTCTGCTTTGCTCCGGCTTTCAAGTCATTGATCATAAAACTCCATTTTTGGCTCGTTTCAACATAAATCAGCACCGAAGCCTACAAAATTCAACTTGACTCAATAATATACAAATTCTAATTAAAACTAGACGAAAACAATTAAAATAACTACAAACTATACACGGGAAATATATATATTTTACTATATATCAAACATCCCCACACTTATCTTTTTTTCGTCCTCGAAAAAGCTTCGCAATGGAATCATAATCAAAACTTAAGCTTTCAAATTAAGATTTAAAACATGAACTTCATAATAAGCAATGGATCAAAGTAACTATCAATAATGTTTCCATTTCAACTCTCACACTAGCTCGTAGAGTTTCCCTTCGTGCTTGATTAAATTTATGTGATATCAACTTATCTAAGGATCTCACACCTAGGAAGCCATATTCCAGCCCATTTAATTGATTGCTTGACGAGGCACCGGATAAACCAAAAAGGTTTTCCTACCAAAATAACCTAAAGAACTTAACTAAAGCTAAAGACTAGTGCCAATTTAGGTTGGATTTTGATGGATGAATTTTGTGGGTATAGACTGTTTATTCTTTTTTTTTTCATAAGACAAGATCACCTCACCCAGGGGTGTCGTATCCAAGTCGCTATCCCGGAGGTAGAGCACATGAGGTCTTGGATCACTCGCCTTATATTTTTTTATATTTTTTTTATTTGGCTTCTTTGAGCTCTTTTATTTAGCAGCTACTTTGAGCGCTTTTCAGTACTATACCCGGTGGACTTTTTTATTTGCGGGTGCGCCACTTCTTTCACAAGAAGTGTGTTATAATCCTAAAATGGCACTACCCCTTAACCTATTTAAGTTCTAAAGCCTAAAATGGTGCCTAATTTAATTTAGTTAAGGCTTTCATACTTCTCCTAGGATGACAACCCACAAGATTTTTGACTTTTTATGGTTCGATTAAAACACTCAAGGATCCTTTCAAAGCCAGTTGAGTCACCCACAAACTACTACATGATCCATTCTCATTACAAAACACACATTTTCTTCTTGTTTTGAAAACCAAAGTCCTAATTTCCTATCATTTTCCATTTAATGCAAAACTTATTCAAAAACATTTTCCAATTTTTTCATTTTTTTTTTTGACTCTTTTTGACTCAACTAGACAACTGTCTCCCATCCCCACACTTAAACAACACATTGTCCCCAATGTAGGCATAGAACACAACTCGACAAACTAACTAGAAATAAAAACGACTAACACACTTAAAACTAAAAACTAAAACGAAAAATAAAGAAAATAGAAAAAACAAAGAACAAGTAAAAAGGCCACGACTTAGCTGATAGTGTTGCCAGACTGTCAAGTGCCAGTCTGCTTCTAATGGATAGCTCAACCTGCTTGTTCTCTGCTAAACCACGTCCATTATTACCCAATAAATTCCTACTTCCATGTTCCAAACCTAGGTAAAACAAACAACCAAACAAGCAACATATCTAGTTTTGAAACATCACAGCAAATTCAAAATAGCAATATGAAGTCATGACAACCCAATCCGCCAACCTACCCATTACACTTGTTCACCAAGTCAGTTCAAACACAGATTCACGTTAGACAAACTAAATAAAGAAAAAGAAAAACACAAGAAAAAGATACAACAAAAGCCTCCCCTGCTACTCCTTCACTCGTCATCCTCCTCATCATCTTCATCGTCCTCCTCCTCAAATGTCTGGTATGGTTGAGCACTGTCCCAACCACCAGAACCAGGCATGTACTGTTGATGCTGATAATAACTCAAGCTCCCCATGTTCGACTGCTGATGAAAGCTCGAGTTGCCCATGTTCTGTTGCTGGGCGTAGTTGGCGGTGTTCACATTCTGATGCTGATACTGACTGTAGTACTCTGGTACCCTGATATTCATCTGTTCCATCATGTAAGTCAGCCCCTGATTCTGTCTGTCAAAGCTCTCGCGCATCGTCTGCCTCACCTCGCCAATCTGCTCACTAACATATCCCTGCAAAAAATTAAAGCCAGTGTCCATCCTGTTATATAAAGAATCCAATGTAAGAACCTCAGGACGAGGTTCTCTCAATGGATGAACTGGCGCAACCCTCTCAGATCTATGCAATGGCCTCTGATAACGACTTGGGACAGCCGACTGCATAGATCTGGCAGCATCTGAGTCCGGGGGTGGCTGCTCCTGTGGTCCCTCTCGTGTGTACGCCCACTGCACCGGGTCATACTGTGATAACACCCCCATCAATCTCAGATCTTGAATACTAACAACCGAAACTGGTGGTCCTACCGTCAAAAGGTCCCGTCTATACCTCTCAAATACCCCCAAGTTCTCAGCAATAACCGTGATGTACGGACCCATATCCAATGCCGACCTCGGTCCACCTCGCCTCTGTCGGTGAAAACACATTGCCAGGATACTAGCCCAATTCATTGGCCGTTTCTCCACCATGTACATCAAACAGCACAGATCCTTCCAGTTCACCTTATTCTCACCTGACCCCCGACCCACAAAAGTCACAGTAAGTACCTTGTGCAAGTACCTCAACACCGGGTCTCTGATATCCGAATTCACCAGGTTACCAGACCATGGTGCATCCGATATCGTCCTCCAAAACGCCGCTAAGTCTTCCTTAACCATACACCGCTCATACCTATTCTTGAACACACCCCTACAGCTTGTGTTAAACTCCTCGGCCTCCACCTCCTCTTGTGTATAAAACCCGCTAATCACCCCAAATTGTGCTATCGACATCTCATGCACCCGCCTTCCCAGTGAGAAAGAAACTGCATTCCATTGGTCAAAATTCCCGTCCTTGAACTTAAAAGTGCAGTGGAACTCTAAGACAAGCTCCTTGTATTGTGGGTCCCTAACACTCAAAATACTCCGCAGCTTTGGACCCAACAATTCCATCACCCTGTGCCTAGAACCCAACCTCTCCAGTAAATCCCAATCTATCCCCCTGAACTCCAATAAATCTGCATTCCACAGATTATCCAATTTACCATACGGCTCGGTACCCAATTGAAATCTCAACAATGGGTGTCGTCTAACATCTTGAATTCGGTATGTCGGCACAATCTCTTGCTCCTCATAGTCTATTCTTCTTCGTCTCCTGGGATCAAACGGTTCTTCGTTCTCCACAATAATACCCCTAGGATGTGGAACCGGGCCTCGTCGCTTTCGTGACGTTCCTGCACCTGACATTCTGCACATAAAACTGAGATGTGAGCAACAAGGGAGGAAAAACTCAAAAAGAAAATAGGTTAGATAAAAATTAAAGTACAAAAAAGAAAAGAAGACTCGAGACTAGATTTATTCCAAAGTGCTTCCGAATGGAGATTGAGTACGGAAACACCTTAGTATAGATCGACCAACAAAAAGGACTGACAAAAATTTTGACACAAAAATAACCAAACAAAGACTCATTGTACACTACCCCCTCCTAGCACTTTAATTGTCCCCAATTAAGCCTAAGTGCTACATAACATCAAACATTCAGCATTATAGTGCAAAAGCCTTGAATCTAGATAACATATTTTTTAAACAAAACTTATGTCCCTAATTCACTTGAAAATATGGCTATAACACCCAATGTTTGTGTCAACCCATTCATACCAACTAGCAATTGTTTCCTAGATCAGGTAAATAGGCTACAAGCAAGATGACATACTAGATCAAACCAATCCACATCCTACTTTGTTACCTAAAACCTAATTTAGTCTAGCAATTGATCTAGCCTAAAACATGAACACTTTATAACCAAAACAGAAAACAAAAATACAAAACATTAGAAGCATTGTTGCAAGAAGACATACCTTGTGGTTGGAAAGTGATGGAAGAAAAATTGAAAGTTAAGACCTTCAACAAAGCTTTAAACTTTTGTGAGGAACCATACAATTAAAGCACAATGATGGATGGTTATGGTGAAAGAGGGTGAAAAATGGGGGTTATTGGTGAAGATTTTATGGTTTGGAGTTGGAAAAATGAAGAAAATGGGGTTAGGGTTCGTGAGGGTAGGGTAAAAGAAAGGTGAATTTGTGGTTGAGAAGATGTTGCAGGTGGGTAAAAGTTAAAACGAGTGTCAGGGTTATCACCGCGTCACGCGGCCACGTTCAGTGGTCTCACCGCGTAACGCGGCGTGCTAATGCTGTGAATTTGGTATGTGATGTGGTCGCGTCACGCGGCCACAAACTCTTTCCTCACCGCGTAGCGCGGCGTGTCTGTAACATGTTTCCGTGTGAAGTGTGGTCGCGCTACGCGGCCAATGACCCCTTCCTCACCGCGTGGCGCGGCGAGGCAACTTTAACAGAAGGTTTTTTCGTTTGTTTGGTGTTTCAACACTTAGAAAAAATTTCAAGTTTAATTAGTGTTTAAAACCAAAACGAAACATTTCGTGTACCCATTAAAACTTACCTGGCGGTCTCTCCCTTTCCTCTGCTCCTTCCACCGGGTGATGATTCCTGCAAAAATACTTGACACACAAAACTACAAAACCTAAACGAACACAAGTTAGTAAACCGACAAAAATATAAAATAAAACAAAAACGAAATAAATACAAAATTTATACAAACTACACTTGAGCTAAAATTCGCTCAAGTATTGTGAAGCACACTCTTAGGTGGAGATTCGAGACGAGTTTCCTCCGTCTCGGTCGACTCTAAAGGTCCTCCTAAGTAGTGTTTCAACCTGTGGCCATTCACTTTCCACCTACTCCCATCAGCGGGATTTTCTAACTCAATCGTGCCATAGGGGAAAACTTTGCTCACTATATAGGGTCCTGTCCATTTAGATTTCAACTTACCCGCAAACAGCTTCAAACGGGAATTATAAAGTAGGACCCTATCCCCCTCACTAAATTCCTTCCCACCTTTCAACCTCCGGTCGTGCAACACTTTAGTTTTCTCCTTAATGCCTAACGACCTCGAATACGCGGCCTCCCTAAGTTCTTCTAACTCGTGGATTTGAAAGAACCGCTTCCTAGCCGCTTCGGTGAGATCTAAGTTCACGGTTTTCAACGCCCAAAGCGCGCGATGCTCTAATTCAACAGGGAGGTGACATGCTTTACCATAAACGATCATGAAAGGAGTGGTCCCTAAAGGTGTCTTGTGGGCGGTTCTAAATGCCCACAATGCGTCATCAAGCTTCTCGGACCAATCCTTTCGACTTTTCCCAACGGTTTTTTCGAGGATCTTTTTGATTCCCCGGTTAGCATTTTCAACCTGACCATTTGTTTGGGGATGGTAAGCGGTGGAAATACGATGAGTGACACCGTAGCGTGCTAATGCTCGTTCCATGACGGCATTGCAAAAATGAGTACCACGATCACTGATTAACGCTCTAGGGGTACCGAAACGAGTGAACAACTTCTTTAGAAACTTCACAACAACTCGTGAGTCGTTAGTGGGTAGAGCTTGCGCCTCCACCCACTTTGAAACATAGTCGATTGCCACGAGTATATACCTATTCCCGTTGGAGAGCGGGAACGGTCCCATGAAGTCAATGCCCCAAACATCAAAGATTTCAAGAATTTGGATTGGGTTTTGGGGCATTTCGTTCTTCGACGAGATGTTGCCGGTGCGTTGACATGCATCACAATTCCTAACAAACTCTAACGCATCCTTCACGACCGATGGCCAATAGAATCCGGAATCAAACACTTTTTGAGCTGTGACGTGAGGTCCATGGTGACCCCCAGTTAAACCTTCATGGACATGCCTAAGGATTCCTAAGCCATCCTCTCTAGTCACACACCTTCTAAGAATCCTATCTCCTCCTATCCTAAAGAGGTACGGGTCATCCCATACAAATCGACTCACATCTCGGAAGAACTTTTTCTTTTGCTGAGTAGTCATTCCTTTCAAAACGAATCCATCGGCAAGGTAGTTTGCTATGTCAGTGAACCACGGCATACCTTGCTCCTCAGCATGAACAAAATCGATCGATTCGTGAGGGAACTTATCTCCAATCTCCTCCTCACGAATCTCCTCTCTTCCCGGATCTTCCAACCGGGAGAGGTGATCGGCTGCCACATTCTCTGCTCCTTTCTTATCTTTGATCTCGATATCAAATTCAGAGAGCAAGAGAATCCACCGTATGAGACGAGGCTTTGCGTCTTTCTTTTGGAAAAGAAAACGCAAAGCAGAATGATCGGTGAATACAGTGGTCTTAGAAAGCACGAGATAGGAACGGAATTTATCAAATGCAAAAACAACAGCTAACAGTTCCTTCTCGGTGGTGGTGTAGTTCTCTTGGGCATCATTGAGAGTTTTGCTGGCATAGTAGATCGGGTGGAAATACTTGTCCCGTCTCTGCCCCAAAACTGCTCCGACTGCATAGTCGCTCGCATCGCACATGAGCTCGAATGGTAGACTCCAATCGGGTGAAACAAGAATAGGTGCGCTAACGAGTTGATCCTTTAAGAAAACAAAGGCCTGAAGACACTCCTCATCAAAGACAAAAGGGACGTCTTTTTCGAGGAGTCGAGTCATTGGTCGGGTGATTTTAGAAAAATCCTTAATAAAGCGCCTATAAAAACCCGCATGACCTAAAAAACTACGAATGGCCTTGACATTGGTGGGTGGGGGAAGCCTACTAATGGTGTCAATCTTAGCTCTATCCACCTCTATCCCTTTCCTAGAGATCTTGTGACCTAGCACTATCCCTTCACTAACCATGAAGTAACACTTCTCCCAGTTAAGCATCAACTTCGTTTCAACACAACGTTTCAACATTCGATCTAAGTTGGACAGACACTGATCAAACGAGTTGCCATACACAGAAAAATCATCCATGAAGACTTCCATGGATGTCTCGAGCATGTCTTGGAATATGGCAACCATGCACCGCTGGAAAGTGGCTGGAGCATTACATAACCCAAATGGCATGCGGCGGTACGCAAACGTGCCATTGGGACATGTAAATGTGGTTTTTTCCTGATCCTCTGGTGCGATGGGGATCTGGAAATAACCCGAGAATCCATCGAGGAAACAATAAAATTGTTGCCCCGCTAGACGCTCCAACATCTGATCGATGAACGGAAGAGGGAAATGGTCCTTTCGGGTGGCATCGTTTAACCTGCGATAATCGATGCACACACGCCACCCGGTGACCGTACGCGAAGGAATGAGTTCGTTCTTCTCGTTCATAACGACAGTCATGCCCCCTTTTTTCGGGACGACTTGGGTCGGACTCACCCATTGAGAATCAGAAATGGGATAGATCATCCCGGCGTCCAACAACTTCAGCACCTCTTTCGTCACCACCTCCTGCATGTTTGGATTCAGACGCCTCTGCGGTTGCACCACCGGTTTATACTCATCCTCCATTAGAATCCGGTGAGTGCAGAAAGCGGGACTTATGCCCTGAATATCCGACAACCTCCAAGCTATGGCGTTCTTATTCACCTTCAACACTTCTAAAAGCCTAGACTTCTCCTCCTCACTCAACTTCGACGAAACTATGACCGGAAAACTAGACCCCTCTCCTAGATAAGCATACTCTAAATGGGAAGGAAGGACCTTAAGTTCTAAAGGAGTATCTGCTTCAGTAGACTGACCCTCTTTCTCGCACTCAATCTCACTAACTTCCATCACTTCAGGGGTAAACAAAGCCTCCTCCGACTCTTCTTCTTCTTCAACTTCATCGTCAACCATCCCCACTAAATCATTCCCACAGATGTAATCAAGACAAGTGTCCATGCTAGAAATAAACGAGTTCAGGAAGTACACAGAATGGCACGGTCCACTGAAATCATCTTGATCACCAGGATGTCGCATAGCCCTCGTGACATCGTATGTGATGTTCTCTTCTCCCACCCGAAGAGTGATTTTCCCGTCAAAGACATCAATGAGTGCCTTCGCGGTACGTAGAAAAGGACGACCAAGAATGATGGGGATCTTGTCATCGGCCTCCATGTCGAGAATGACGAAGTCCACAGGGAAGACAAATTTGTCAACTTTGACGAGCAGATTTTCAATGATCCCCCGTGGGTGCTTGATGGAACGATCGGCTAAGGATAAGGTCATTCGGGTGGGGGTGAGTTCGCCTAGGTCTAGCTGTTCGTAAAGAGAGAACGGCATAAGATTGATGCTAGCCCCTAGGTCAGCCAATGCTTGGCTTTTTGTATCACTACCAAACAGACATGGGATTGTGAAAACCCCGGGATCAGTCAACTTCTCGGGTAGCTTATTGAGAACTACCGCAGAACAGTCTCCGTTTAGAGGAACGGTCGAGATCTCCCCCAGCTTATCCTTTCGCTTCAAAAGGTCTTTCAGAAACTTAGCATACTTAGGCATATGCTGGAGGGCCTCGATGAACGGAAGGTTGATTTTCAACTGCTTAAATATGTCGAGGAAATGGCCATACTCCCTAGTGAACTTCTGATGCTTAAGGCGGGCGGGGTATGGGACACGAGAGTGATCAACTAAGGGTGACGGTCTGACCTCTACGGGTTTCTTTCCCTTACTTCCTTCTAACTCTGGCTCACTGGTAGGTGCGGTAATTTCTGGGCTTAGCCTATTTTGCACCCTCCCAGGAGACTCTAGCTCTATCTCTTCGTCAACTAACTCATCCTCCTCAACCTCTACCTCTCTCTCCCTCACTACAGGACCTAAAACTCTACCGCTACGAGTGGAAATTGCTTTAAGATGAGCGGCGGGATTTGGTTGAGTGGTGGCTGAGAATTGGCCTTGAGGCCTCTCATCTAGGCGACGAGCAATGTCGCCTACACTCCGCTGAAGATCAAGGAGAGTGGATTGCTGATTTTTCAAAAGGAGATCCTGATTTTTCAATATCGCTTCATGATCAGCCAAAGATTTCTGGGTCACCTGGTCCTTAACAACTAACTGTGATAACAACTCCTCTATACGCTCTAGACCACTACCTGACCCTTGACCACTACCGGAATTCTGACCACCTTGACTGTTACCAGAAAACTGACCCTGCCCCCGATTGGAATTGAAATTGGATTGGAAACCAGGGGGTGCACCGGAAGAACGCCAGTTGGAATTTGTATTAGAGTTCTTAAAGTTGTTCCAATTCGAGTTATTATTATTATATGAATTCTGGAACCTACTCTGACCACCTATGAACTCTACCTGTTCCTGATTCATCACCGGACACTCCAAAGTACTATGCCCACCCCTACAATACTCACACTTATCGACTTTAGCTTTCAGATCCTTCACCTCTCGGGTAAGATTCTCGAGAGCAGCAGCAACACTAGTGTCCATGGTGACATGGTGCACGCCTCGAGTGGATGAGGGTGCGCTAGTGACAGGAGTAGAATTCCTGTTAACAGACCTTTGCTCGAACTCGGCTTGAGCAAAACTTTCAAAGAGCTCATTACACTGATTCACATTCCTTTTACCCATTAAATGCCCCCCGCTGAAGTATCGAACCTAGCTCTAGTTTCGTAAGTTAACCCATTGTAGAATTTTTCAACTAAAGCCCATGGAGTGAGCCCATGCTGGGAGCAGCGAGATAACAAGTTTTGAAATCGCTCCCAAGCCATGTAGTAGGGCTCATCGGGTTCCATTCGGAACGAGTGAATCTGTTCACGGAGGCGGGCGGCCTTAGCAGGCGGGAAGTACTTGTTCAAGAATGCAGAACGCAGTGCTTCCCATGTGGTGAACGAGCCAGCAGCTTGCGAGTTGAGCCAAGTGATGGCTCGCCCCGCAAGTGAGAAGGGAAAAAGGTGGAGAAAAATGGCATCAGGCGATGCACCCTGGAGATTGAAAGTACCCACGATTCGCGACAAACTAGAGATATGACCGGGTGCATCTTCATCATCCCGTCCATGGAATTGGTTACTAGCGATAGCAGTCATAATGTAGGACGGGATTTGCCAAGAATTTTGGTTGTTAATGGCAGGCACAGTGATTGGTGAATGGTTCCCGGTGAAACCATCAATTGATTGTTCATGCACAGTTTGGTTGTTCTCCATTTGGACGTTCCTAGGGCTGCTAGGTGCTGAACTAAAAGGGGAGTGCTGTGGTGTCGGAAAAGGTGTAAAATCAAAGTTTAGAGACTTACCTTCCAGAAGCTGCGAGTCCTGCTCTGATTCTGAAGATGAGTCCGTCTCAACCTTGACCGGTGTAGCTCCGCGATTCTTCGGTGGTGGTCCGTGCGATCTAAGATGTGGCATAAACCTGCAAGAAGAAGCACGAGACAAAGTGAGTGGACCTCACTTTAAAGTTGAAATGCAAATAAATGAAAATACTTAAAATGAAATGAAAAAAATAAAAATGCAAACCTTAGACTCCTACGACACAATATAACTATCAAATAGCACGTGTGTGACAATTAAGCCTAACAAAAGCTAATAACGCAATCGCCAAGAGTCCCCGGCAACGGCGCCAAAAACTTGATGTGCAAAAAGTAGTTATGTTTTAATTAAACTAAAAACAACTATCCTAGACACTTAGTAATAAATCTAGACCCTTAAAACTTAACTAAAAACCGGCAAGTGTACCGATCGACTCTAGTAAAGCTAAGTAAGTCCGGTTATCGAACCCACGAGACTCTTTTGATTACAGTTACTAGCAAACAAGACTCAATTAAAGACACGACTTTAATAATTAAAATGTGACACAAAAGGGGGGAGTAATTAAACTAAATTGAAAATGAAGTTAAAATAAAAGCAATTCAAACGGAAGATAATTTTAGAAACGATTTTCAAATGAGAACAAGTAAAACCACCTAGGCCTGAATCCCTAATAGTTTGGTTATTAGTTATTTAAGACTTGTGCAAGTTATGGAACTAGGATCTTATGATCGTTACCTATTAAAAACCCGTTAGGACCCTCGACCCTTCTCGAGAAGAAACCTATCAATTTCTAACAAGTTTCAAAAACACTAGTTAACTTGTTACGCTCCTTCACAGTCGCTAACAAAATAATGGTAAAGTAACTAACTTGACGATTTACCTCACGGTCTAAACATCAAATGACTATTTAACGGATTCAATTGACTTGATAAGCAAACTTGACCAATTTAATCTAAACGGACTCCTCACGAAGACCTAACTTAGCTAATTTACCAAGCAAGACAAATCAATTCCCTATTCACCTCACGGTTTCTAGGAAAGCTACACACTTTTGTTTTATTGATTCAAAACACTGTTTTTATGACCTTATTGCAAATCAATCATAAGAGGTAATCATGGCAACACAATTAACTCAACTAAACCTTATTATGTGAAAGACATTCACCTAAAGTCTAGTAAAACACAGCAATCAACCAAATCAACCAAAGCATATAAATTGCATCAATTGAAAAGAACATTAAATAGTTACTTTAATCAAATACCATAACTTCATAAAAATCCCAAACAACCATCAAACCAAACCATTAGTTCATCGTAAACCTAGGTGATTCTAGTTAGTTTAGCCTAACATAGTGCAAAAAGACAAGAAACAAGTAAACAAGTTCATAGTTTGAAGAGAAAGAATGTAAAGAAAAGAGAATCGGATGACAAAACCCGTAGACTCCTCCTAACTTCTGATTACTTCACTATCAAAACGCTTTCCCGTGCTCTCGAATGATGCAAAAACTCTTGAATCAGCTCCAAAAATCGCCCACAATTGCTCTCCGTTCGTAAGTGATTAGGGTTATGAGTTGAAACCCTACTTATGCACAAAAGACTCAACAAAATCACGAAACTTTCTGTAAAAATTGCCTCACCGCGTCGCGCGGTGAGGAGTATGTTGGTGGCCGCGTAGCGCGGCGTGCAACAACAGCAAGATCATCTCGAGTTGTCACCGCGTCGCGCGGTGACTCTTCTTTCCATGGCCGCGTGACGCGGCGACATCATTTTCGTCCCATTCGTTGATCGTCTTCTTCCTGTATCCTCTGCTTTGCTCCGGCTTTCAAGTCATTGATCATAAAACTCCATTTTTGGCTCGTTTCAACATAAATCAGCACCGAAGCCTACAAAATTCAACTTGACTCAATAATATACAAATTCTAATTAAAACTAGACGAAAACAATTAAAATAACTACAAACTATACACGGGAAATATATATATTTTACTATATATCAAAGCCGATCTGGCTAGAGTCCTGAAGTTGGAAGAGGATGTAGGAGAGGAAGTAAGTATGACTGCTGAGGAAGTGTACGGGGCATTGCGGACTGCTGGGTATGAGGGTCCGATGCCAGGTGAGAAGAAAATGGAATTTGTGAAGTCCTACTTGATCCAGGACTGGAGGTACATCGCTCACGTGTTTATCATGTGCCTGGATCATAGAAAAGGGGGTACGGACGGGCTAAACCTAGACTGGGCAAGGGCTATGGTGCTGTTCTGCCGAGGGCAGAAGGCAAATCTGGCGAAGCTGATCTTCAATTACATGCTCGAGAATATTCATGCCACGAAAGGGACTAAATGGTTAATGTATCCCAGATTCATTCAGATGATTCTGAATGATAAATTGCCAAATCTGCCGGTGGAGGGTGCAGAACTGAAAATCTGGGATATGCATTCCAGGATATTCAAGGATTGTAAATCGGTGCGATCAGATTGTGTAGGAAGGACTGCTTATTTGTGGGAAAACATGTATACTGCTGACAGATGGGTTTATATACAGAGGTTGATGGAGACGGAAAGAAAAAGGGGCGGAGAGAATATAGAGGTGGTTGAGAAAAAGATAAAGAAGAGGAAGGCATATGCAAAGGAGAAAGACTATTCGTTTGATAGGGAAGTGGATGAGATCCAAGCCGAGATTGATGCTGGTAAGGAACTGCGAACAAAGAAAAGGTCTGATACACACGCTGAAGCATCAAAGAAAGCTAGGCATGATACCGGGGGTACATCGGGTGAATCAGCTGGTGAATTAAAGGGTGTTGTTGAAAGATTGGAAGCAGAATTGGTTGAGCTGAAAAGTAAGCATGAAGAGCTGGAAAAACAGGATGCTGAGAAATCAACTGTCATATACGAGATGGGTAGAATGATGAAGGACCAGCAATGTTTGATTGTGAGGATCTTCAAAGAATTAAACAGTTTGAAGGAAAATGTTGGAACTGAACCGGCAATGACTGAGGCGGAACTGAACTCCTTAACGGATATTGCAAAGTATCCGTTAATGGATGTTGATTTTGGTGACAAGGGTAAAGGAAAGGCTGCCGAGGAAACATTTGATGAAGAGATGGGGATTGATTTGGATGCTTTCGAAGGAGAAGAAGTGGTCGGTGGATCTGGTGTGGACTATACTCTGATAGATGAACCAGAGACTGATGTCGATGCTGATAGTGAAGAAGATTTAGATGATGAGCCAGAGAATTATAAGGTTGAAGAAAAGGGAGTTAGCTACCAGTTCGAGCACGTAGATTTAGACAAATCAGAATGGTTCAGGAAGGAAGAAGCTGTGGTTCCCGAAGTGCCGATATTCCAACACCTGGATGAACCCAACACCAAGCAGCTAGATAGGCAGATCATTGCGTGGAAGTACAATTGTTTGGTGGATGCTTACATGATCAAAAGAAGGGGCGGTGACATCACGTACGTCAAGAACAGAAAGCACTTCGCTTCCTTTCCTCGTTGGGACTTGCGTAGGCTGGCAGAGCTACCACTGTTGGGAAAAGAGGTAAGCTGAAGGGCTTGTGCGTTTGAAGCTACAATCCAGGAGGCTGCAAAGACTGATTTTGTTAACTTTGGTTACCAAAAGCCTAGGAGGCTGAGGCAAAGGAAAGATAGACATTGGGTGTCATGGAAGGGCAAGATTGTGTTGAAGATTGCTGCACCGAAGGTTATGACCAGAGTTAGGGTACCTGACACTCAGCCACCCAGGCTGCAGGATTTCTATAAATGGTTCTACGATAACAGTACTGGGGAGGCCATTATCAGACTTCAAGGGGATGACCGTCCAGAAATCCGACTATTCGATCCAATGGAGGTCTTCTCCTTCTGTGACGAGGATTTGAAAGTGTTGTGTGAAAACAGGATAAAGCACGGGGCTGGAGATGACACTGCCGCTGAAGCGAACCTGTTTGTGAAGGTCGCAAACAAAACCCGGGGAATTCGTGCAGAACTAAAGGCTGTGAATGAGAGGTTGAGAAGGTCGGATGATTAGCGCATGGACATGGATGACCTGACAAGACAGCTTGATCGATCAATAGAACAAAGGTTTGAGAAACCGGTACAGGTGATAGACCTGGAGGTAATCAGCGAGGAGCAAACTGCAGAGACTCAGGTGGAATCTACTGTTCAACAAATGCCTGATGCTGGTGTCGCTGATGCTGAGTTCGCAGACTCGATGCTGAATTTGAGTGAAGATGAGGCCGGTTCTGAAGACATTACAAACCCAATGGCCGGAATTAAAGGAAGGGCATGAGCATATATCGAACATCTTTGAAGCCATCAAGACGGAGCTAAATTAGAAGACTTCCCCAGGTGAGGTCCAACCTAGGGGGAGTATTGATAGTCACTATGTATAGGTTGGACTCACCGGCTTGTCGGTGTTACTTTTGTTTGTATTTGTTTAAATTGTATTTGTATTTGTACTAGCGAACCTACGGGCGAATCTATAGATTCGCCCGCAGTTCATGTGTCTTTTGTATTAAGGTGTCGACTGGGCGAACCTATGTGCCCAGCGAACCTGTGTTGGTTCGCTAGATAGATTCGCGAGCGAATCTATCAGCGAACCTAACACTGCTATATATTGTAACCTTATCTTCATTTTATACAACTTTTGCACATCTTTTACCAAGGCTATTATTCACTGATTGTGTTGTGTAATCGTTTAATTTGAGGTGCTAGGAGCATATTCTACTTATCTTTGTAGCTTATTTACCTCATTTGTGTGTGTAATCTTGTTATTGGGTTGTTTGGATATTTTACACCTTGTTCTTCAAGTCTTGGATATATTTGTGTTAAACAAGTCAACATAGCACTGAAATCACGATCATTATGGACCTACAGAATGTTATAGGAATCTAGGTCAGGGTGAACAAATACTGATTGTAGCAACTTTTGCACCTTGATTGTACTGTAACTATTCTCGTTATCAATACAAGTGAATTTTGAGTAATCTCCTTGTTCGATTGTGTTGATTTCATTGTTAATGTGCATAGATCATTGATTGCATATCTCACTTAGCAGTTACGGATCCAATTGAACATGTCAATTGGTATCAGAGCTGTTGATTTAGAGAGTTTTCTGTTGTTCTTCGAGCAAAAACCCTCAAAAACTGCTCTAGTGAGATAATCATGATATGTTGTTGATATTAGTTGTGATTCATCACTACAACAATCATGTATAATTCACAACTTTGTTGATTTTAACTCAGAAAGAAGAAATCAGAGAATTAAGATACATAAAAAACCCAAAGTGTTCGAACACTAAATTTAACAAAAATCATAATCTAATGATGATGCTTGAGATTGATTGATATCTAGAGTTGTTAATCGAGTGACTATACAGCTTTTGTGAGAATTTTGGACAAATTGAACAAGTTTTTGAGAATTGGTGAAAAATTGAAGATGAATCTGTCGTGTGATGATATGAATTTGCCGTGTGAGACTGGAAAGTGATGAGTTGAGACGTATCAGAACTTGTAATTTGACTTAGATTGAGACACATCAAATTTCTGTTAGTCGTTTGATAGATATTGTGTAGTGTTACCCTGTTTGAAATCGCAAAAATCTTAGAAATTTGAAGTACTGTTGAGCCGGGTCAAGTACTGTTCAGCCGCATAACTGTTCAGTCGCGTCAACTTGCTTCAGCCGTGTCAAGATTTTTCAAGGTCTTTTTAGCCGGGTCACTATTCATACGTATCATCAAATGTTCAGACGAGTAATCTACTGTTCAGCCGTGTGAAGTCTTAGCTGTCACACCATCAAATTTCCACAGACAGGGTATCCGTTAAGCGTGTGACATACCAGGATCTCAAGCCATTAGTTATAGTTAACACTGACTCAACATTTAACGAAAGGTTTAATATTGTAAATAAACCAAAATTCAGAATTTAAATGATAAAACCAACTTTTTAGCGGAAGCCTAAATAAACCCGGTACGTAAAATCTCGCGCACAAAATAATAAACCAAATAAATTAAATAAAGTAAGTAATAAATATAGTTTTTGAAACAGTCCAAAAGACGACCCAATGCATGCATGTCCTATTCATGCTCGTGCTCCTTAATTACCTGAGGAAAACATACTAAAACGGTCAACACATAATGTTGGTGAGTTCAATGAGGTTTGTATATAAATAAAAAGGTACCGTTTACAACACAGATAAACAAAATCTATTTTATTAGGCGTTATTGCTTGTCAACACGTCGAGATGAAAGCTAAACGTTAATGTTGCATTGTCGTCATCTAACCAGGATGACCCATAACCGTTAAGGACAATTTGCATCACATGACGCCTAGTCATGGGTGGGGTGCCGTCGCAACCTAGTAGTACTACTCAAATTTCCCCGCTATCATATATTAATCAACCTCGAATATTTATAAGGACTTGAATGTGGTTCCAATTCGTGTAAAGCATTATAAGTCCTAATAAAATTACCATTATAAAATCTTGCCCGTAGGAATTTATACTTTTACCAAAACTTGCACGTAGGCCCTACTCGAAGGTATAAAATGCAGCCTTAGTTGGCCCCGCTCAAAGGCATAAAGTGTTGCTCGAAGGCCCTGCCCGAAGCCATAAAATGCAATACGCCCGAAGGCGCTGTAAAATAGTTGCCCGAAGGCGCATTAAAAACATTTGTATGTTTTCTCCCCGAAAAAGATTTAAAAGTGGGCAAAGAACTCACTTTTAGAGCGCGCTGTAATTAAACAGCAAAAACGCCACAAAAGACCTAAACCGTCTTACGACCTGCTTAATAGTTAATTGTTAAATATTTGTCATTTATATTTACATGAATACATATATACTATATACACATACCCATGTAGCACATTTCATGTATTCTATAACTAGCTCCGACCCGACTCACATTATCTGTTCCTGACGCGTATAATATTCGTACTTGTTATCTTATGCAACCTAGATTCCATTTATTTACACAACACGAACTACTTTTACACATCTAAGCATTCAAATTATATTTCACCATAGTGTTCAATCATACATCATATTGTAACTATACCCGCATTCTCACCCTACATACCCGGATATTTATTGCTATTAAATTCTTGATCATGAACAAATAGTTTCCTACACATACATTTCGTACACATTGATTCACATTCATTATACATGTATAATAACGCATACATATTGTTGCTTTCCATAGCCGTAACAACACTAAATATTCATCCACATGTTCATGTATATACATCCAATTCATCTCACGTTTTCTGTTATGCTTTCCCACATGCGCATGAGAAGAAATTCTCCTCTATTATATATATATATACTAGTTTAGTGCCCGCTCTACGTTCGGGAACACAATTCAATTGAAGCTTTTAAGGATGTTCATGAATGTTCCATTTAGTTTTGAGACAAAACCATGGTAAAACGGAACACATGATATATTTTTAAAATTAGATTTTTAGTATAGCAATATTATACTCAAATTAAAGAGAATAAAATGCTTAGTTTTATGGTGTAGTTTATTTTTTTTTCTAAATCATATAAAATGTTATGTATATTTCTAAAACACTGAGGTCTTTAATTGTATGTTATTATTAACATTATCCATAAGTTTCATTTTTAAACCCTATCAAATATAAACCGACTCACGTACACCCCTTGTAGTAAAGGGTTAAAAATATAAATACTCTTAAACTTTTCAGAATTTTCTAAAATATTAAGGGACCAAAAAAGTAATTAGTTCTATTATAATAAATTTTATATGCATATTTTAAATAAAAAAATCATTATTGTGACCCGTGCTACGCTCGGGAACACAACATTCAAGTGATGCTTTTAAGTATATTCATGAATGTTCCAATAAGTTTTGAAACAAAACCGTGGTAAACCGGAACACGAAATATATTTTTAAAAATTAAATTTTTAGTATAGCAATATTATACTCAAATTAAAGAGAATAAAATGCTCAGTTTTATGGTGTAGTTTATTTTTTTTTTAAAATCCATATAAAAAAGTTATGTATATTATAAAACACTGAGGTCTTTAATTGTATGCTATTATTAATTTTATCCATAAGTTTCATTTTCAAACCCTATCAAATATAAATCGACTCGCGTACACCCTTATAGTAGAGGGTTAAAAATATAAATACTTTTAAATTTTTCAGAATTCTTCAAAATATTTGGGGACCAAAAATGTAATTAGTTTTATTATAATATATTTTAAATACATATTTTAAATAAAAAAATCATTATTATGAGATAAACTCTCAAATAATGCCACATAAGCTAAAAGCTTTAAAATGGTGCCACATAAGCTTTTTTGGTTTTGCTATATTATATAAAGATATATATATATATATATATATATATATATATATATATATATATATATATATATATATATATATATATATATATATATATATATATATAGGGGATGTGTAAAATGTAAACCAATGTTTAAAATGTTAACCAATAAACCAAATCTAGACCACAAGTGTTTTTATGAATATTTTAATATGTGAACAATATTAATTGTTGAATTTTTTATTATTTTCAATCTTAAATATGTGGTCAACAATATTAAGATGGATAAAAGGGTAATTTGACATTTATTTCTCTCTTTTACTTTTCATTCTCTTTCTTTATTCTCCTTTTTACTTGTCTCTCTTCATAAATATATTTTTATTAGTTTTTTAAATGAACAGCTTTTTTTTCTTTTTTATCTTGTATATATATGTTAATTCTTGGTTTCTTTTCTTTTTCCTCGTTTTTCCACCGTAACACATTCGGTTATTCAGTTTACATATGTGTATAAACTCAGTTTTTAATGTGTATGATAAAAAATCATCTTAGGTATAACTATTTATGCATTTTGTGTAAACACTCAAAAGCAAAAACAAGACTTTCACATGTTTACAACTCAGTTACACATATGTATCTTCAAAAACGAGTTTATGTAAAACTATATATGAACAATGCATAACTTTTTATGCGTCTGGTACAATAACTCAAAAAGAAAAACAAGACTAACACATGTGTACAACACAGTTGCGCATGTGTTTTAGTTTAACTACAAAGCAATAAAAAGACTAAAACACTAACTAACACATGTGTAGATTCAAGAAAATCAATATATGAGAAAATCCATAAACACATGTGTAGATTTGGGTTGTTCAACGTATTCTAAAAAAAGAACTTTTAACATAGATTAGCAACCAGTTAAAGCAAAAAAACGAAAGTCTAAGAAGAAAAACGAACTTTTAACCAGGTTAACACATGTGTTATTCAGTTTACGCATGTGTACAAACTAAGTACACATGTGTATATTAAAAAACTATCTTAGGTACAACTGTTTATGCATGTTGTACAGCCACTCAAAGGCAAAAATAAGACTAACACATGTGTACAACTCAGTTGCACATGTGTATCTTCAAAACGAGTTTATGTACAACTTTTTATGCATAATGTATAACTTTTTATGCATTTAATATAACAACTCAAAAGAAAACAAGACTAACACATGTGTACAACTCATCTCGTAGAAAGAAAGACGATTGAACTGATGTTTGACGAAGACAACGGTGTATTAAAAAATATATATATAACAAAATATATTTTTACTAGATAAAAAATGTGTCCTTGAAATTCATTTAAACAAATCAAAGTTTTATAAAAATAATTAATAGATCATAAAGTAGGAAGGAATGCCGTTTAAGTTAACGTAAACAAAAATAATATGAAGAAGTTAATAATCAACTGGTTCATTTAGCTTTATAAGGCTGTTAATTTTTTTAGACTTTAAATTTTTTCTAATATAAAAAATTCAAAATAATGTTGCTACCAGACCTTTTGCACAATATCTTCATGCTATTGTTGTAGTGTTGTTAATGCTATCATGCTTTACTTCCATGCGTTTGTTACCATTTAATTTCATCATCTTTGTAATTTCTTATTCGTTTGCTCTCAATCTTCGTAATTTCTTCTTTTTTGGCTCTGAATCAACCGAGTTTCAACTGTTACATCAAACAAAAGCTAACAAATTGTAACTATAGATCTGGGTCGGCGAAGGTTGTAAACGAATCTGGATCGGTGAAAATGGAGGAGTACATCGGAAGAACGAGTGATTGGCCAAGGTTGTGTTGCTGTCGTGATGCGACTAGGCAATGATGAGTGATTGGCCAAGATGAAGTTATGGTTTTGATTTCCAGTTTAAGACCATGGGTGATAAGGAGAATGGTGAAGATTTAAAATTTCAAGATTTGTAATTGACTTTAAGAGGGAAACTTTAAAATTTTCAAATTCTGACAATAAAGACACATTATGACATATATTAATATAATAATATGGAGGGTAAATTGACATATTTACCCTTGTATCTTTAAAATAAATCAAAATTCAATGAAAATAATGTGTGGATGAGAATTGGTTTTTTGGTTAATATTTTAAGGGTTGGTTTATATTATACATCAATACTATATATATATATATATTATATATATATATATATATATATATATAGGGGAGGGATCAAGAGAGAACTCCATATTAAGTTGAGAACTAAAGAACTAAAAAAATGGTATGGATGGAATTTTTAAAGGAGGGGTAAAATTGGAACTTTAAATATGTAAATCTTTAAATATTTCTATCTTTTGCATACGTTAAGTTTTTTAAATTTTTTTTGCACCATTAGATCAAGAATTTCATTATCTTTCATTTGAGTATAAATAACGTTATAAAAAAAATATTTTTTTTCTCGTTTTTTTACTTTCAATACTGCATATATGTAATATACAATACCGTATGTTTTTAAATTGGGGAAATGAATACGGTGTTGTTATGAACCTAAATTACCCGAGAAACCATCAAAACTACATACTTTGATATAATATCAAAAGTTCAAGGGCATTGATTTCGATGACGTTATCACAAAAAAACAACATCATCATGCCTCAATTCCAAATTTAGATTTTCTCATATGATCGTATTGACATTGCTAGCAATAACTTGGTTCACGTTATGTGATGTGGTATGAATATGTTATATTAATCTGTTAGTTGGAAATGAGAAGCCAAATTGAGTTACGATCGATTTTTAAAGGGCGGATAATATTTTACTAAAATGAATGACGATTATTGAGTAAATAAGAAAGAGAAAAATTATGATCTAAGAGGAGAAGACTGAGTCGTCCATTAACATTGAATAAAGATCAATGAGTTAAGTTTTGTAATAAAAAAATTTAAGTTAATTTATCAAAGCTACGTAATTTTAATTGTTTTACGTGTAACATAGGTGCATAACATCACCATATTCCCCCTTTTAAATTTTATAGTATTGCATATATGCAGTATCGTATACTACATATATGTAGTATCAAAGTACTACATATATGCAGTATATGCAATATTAATGCATTGTTATCTTATAGTTTGAATTTCAATTTTTTTTTTTACTTTTTTATGATATTTATAATTGGTTTATCAGTTTATTATTATCTTTATGTTTAGACATAGTATAAGTATTGGTTTTTCTTTCATTTGCCATAAGTTTTTTTAATATGAAATCTTATGAACTTTGTTATTGGTTATTTGAGATCATATGTACACTTTAAATAATTATTAGACTCTTGAGTCATTTGGCCACTTAATAAATGCATCAAGTACATTGATACTACATATATGTAGTATCAAAAAAACCAAAATGTGATTTTTAAAATTGTTTAATGTAAATAACGTATGAAAAAGTTAGTAACGTTTAAAGAAAAATATAATCAAATACAATATCGCA
The DNA here is from genome assembly GCA_030867185.1 of Tagetes erecta. Lineage (NCBI taxonomy): Eukaryota > Viridiplantae > Streptophyta > Magnoliopsida > Asterales > Asteraceae > Tagetes > Tagetes erecta. Next base: position 83,116,505 of record CM061487.1, read on the forward strand.
ATACTACATATATGTAGTATGAAATTTAAAAAAACGAGAAAAAAATATTTTTTATGACGTTATTTATACTCAAATGAAAGATAATGAAATTCTTGATCTAATGGTGCAATTTTTTTAAAATAATATTAACGTATGCAAAAGATAGAAATGTTTAAATATTTATATATTTAAAGTTCCAATTTTATCCTTCCTCATTAAAATTCCATCCCTTGTATTTTTGGTAGTTCTCTAGTTCTCAACTTAAAATGAGTTCTCTCTTGAACCCTACCCTATATATATATATATATATTCACATGTGCATATATCTTCTTCACCACACATACATATACGTATATGTACTTATCATTTCCTTGCTATTGTAACCTACACACTCACTTGTAACATACTTGTACTCGTTTTCTATGCATGTTATTTCCATTCACAGTCCATATACATACAACACATACATACACCGTTCATATACATACAATACATACATACACGGTTCATATACATGCAATACACACATACACGGTCGACCGACATTTTCACAACTATACACGACCACGCTTACGACATACATACACAGTTACATATATACATATAAGAACACGCGGTTTACGCACTCATACACTACACGATCGATTCATATGCGTTGGTGGGTTGCGAAACTCACCAAATCAATGGAGAGATGATCGGAGAGAAAGGGGGATCAACCGTGATAACGATGGCTCTCCGTTGCTGCTCCTTTGCTTCGGATGTCACGCAATCGAAAAGGAAGAGTGGCGAGAGGTTTTAGGATGCGATTTAGTGCTGCGGGTAAAAGTCTGCGTCGATATCAGCCGGCAAGAAAATAACCAACGATATTGATTAAGGATTTTAAAAGAGGGGGGGCGTTGGTGGCTGCGGTTGTGCGCTGGATTAGATGAAGAGAAAGATGACGAGATGGGGAGGGAGATGTTATGTCGATGATGTGTTGTGTTGATATAGAAAAACAGAAAACGGGTGGGATTAGGGTTGGGCAATTATTTTAAACTTACACTTAGAACCCTTTAGCTCTAAGTGGTTTATTTATTTAAGCTCAAACTTTGTTAGACTATTTCACTAAATTACAAACGAACCCCGACTATATATATCTAGTTTAATTTATGACATCAGAGAGTGGTTCATAATATATAGTTTAACAGAAAGCGTGAAAAAGAGTTAATGGTGTTAACCTTAAATTTATGGGTTGTCACATCATTCCCTTGTTAAAGAATTTTCGTCCCGAAAATTACGCTGCGTCATTGGTCGTTTGCAACAAAATGGAACAAAAGAAAAATAATTTCCAGGTTGCCACATTAGCCGTGTCAAATTTCAAAGCTTCAGTCGTTTCACTGTTCAGACGTTTCACTGTTTAGCCATGTCATCTTTCAAACACATCATTAACTTCTTCACTGTTCAGCTGTCTCACAATTTTTAGTTAATGTAGAATTTAAAATTATTCAAATTATTTGTCTTTTTCAAAAATACCAAAAATATTTTTCTTAATTCTATATGACTCCTAGTGAAAATTGAGATAATCGTGTTCCAAGGTTAGTTAATCGTGCAGATTTCAAGAATTGGACTATCAGATTGCAGCATCACATATGCTCTATTGACAATGATCTCTGGAAGTCTATTGAAAAGGGTCTACATATACATGTTCTTGCACCTGATGCTGCTCATACCTACACCAAAGACCCCATAGAACCATATCCTAAGGATGATCTACAGGTAGAAGACCTTACGAAAGGTTAAGAATGACAGTAAGGCTTATTCTTTAATGTGTAAGGGTCTACCACTTCAAGTGTTATCAAGGTTGGATGCTTATCGGACTGGGTATACATTGTACAAGGCACTAAAGGTTATTTGTGAAGGAGGAGAACAAATCAGAAGTTTAAAGAATCAAATTTTGAACTTGTCAAACGGTTGTGAAAGTGTTAATCAAATCTTCATATCAGTTTGAATTTTAGAAGTCAAAATTGTGATGGACACAAAATCAATTCTTCAATTTTTGTTGTTTTTTTATTCAACACTTGTATTAGCTGAGGAATGATGTTTCTAACACTCTTTCAATGTTTTTATACCTTGAATCAAGCTAAATCTCTCTTGAATCTGGATTTTTTGTGATGAACACAACTAATGGGTTTTGACAAAAATGACAAAATAAGGATTGAAATCAACATATCTGAATGGTTTGATCATGAACGAGGCTTAGGATTATGATTTCTAACATATCTCAATCATCAATTTCTTAAAACATCAACAAAATTTTGGATTTTAATTTTGGACAGTGAATAACATGAACAAAATCTTCAAAAACTCAGTCAAATCCTCACCAAATGATCTCAAACTTTACAGTTCTTTACACAAACATGAATCAAAGCTAATTGTAGCTAAAATTCCATTAATAACAACAACAATCAAAGATCACCCAACAGCTCTGATACCACTTGATGGGTTCGAACGGAACCGAGCTTGGATCTAGATCTAAGATTGTTTGGGGATGTTGTTTGTAATCAATGATGTGTGTGACACCCGAAAAATTCAGGTAAACCTCGTTAGTCAAACTATGTTAATCACGTTAACACAATTATACTTTTCATTTAATTTGGTTAATTAAATGTACAAACTGTTACACAAACGTACACACAAAACGATCACACAAGTTTATACCCGAGCGTTGGTGAATTTAATTGATACAAATAGAATAAATATATATCCTAAGTAACATGTGTGCTTAATTGTTAAACTTTCGAGTAATTACGCATTTTACTGGTTTTAATCTTTTATGAAATTCAGTAAATTTCAGAAGACGGGAAAGTACGTTTAAGAAAGAGCTTCATTGTGTTTACAAACCATAACAAAACATAGCCAATGAATCATCCATGTGATCCATGGATGGCCCAAGGCTCAACTTAACCTAAACCTAACTTAATCATTTAACAAAAATTAAAACCCAATCCTAAAAATCCCTCCTACAGCCGTCACCTTTCCGGCCAGATTCCGGCCATCTCTGACGTCTTCACAAGGCCTATTATATATCAAAATCTTCGTCTCGACGAGACGGTTCCAATGATACTAAATACGTCTTCTAACTCGTAGCGATGAAAAAGTTATGGCTAGTTGAAGATTTCGGCTGCTTGGTTCGTCCAGTGATGATGTTCGGTTGTGTTGGATCTTTGGTGGTGCTGTTGCTTGCTAATTGGAGTTGTAAACACAATACAAGTAATTTTTTATCCTAAAATCACTATATATGTTACGAAAAAGAAACCCTAGTTCATCCAAGGTTGTCAATTGGTAATTTTGTTGTGGAATTGGTTATTGATTATGGCTTTATTTGGTGTTTTGATGATCAAATGTCTAATTGAATCCATGTTGGTGTTTTTGTGAAATTAGGGTTTATAGTAAATCGCTAGAATTTGTTATTGCATACATGATCATGGTGAAATGAGATGGAATATATATGTTTATATGAGGAATTGGATGAAAGTTGATTAGTTGGTTTTGAAATAACATGCTCGTTTTGCCATATTACTAAAAATAGTAACTTTTTCACTAGGGCTCATGTGAAATTGCATGTTGTGGACATCTAAGGGTTGTATGATGATACTAGTATGTTTGTATGATGTATTAGATGAATTTTGGTTATTTGAACGTTGAAATCCGACTTGATTTGGTATGACTTGCTAAAAGTGGAAACTTTTTGTCATGAACGTTCACTAGGGTGCATGGTTAGTCATTGTGGACATGCAAACATAAATGAATTGCATGTGGAAGATTGTAGGCAACTTTGTGGATGGTAAACTAGCTTTTGGACATGAAATGGCATTTGAAAGTGTTAGTTGGTTAATAACCTGTTTGCATGAAGTTGGTGGTGAAGGAATATAGAATGTGCGTTCTAGCTAATTAGGATGCCATGATGAAAGTATTGCTATGTGAATTGAAACAAAACATGTGGACAATGATATGTGCTTAGAAATGACTACACGTGCTACTTGTCTATTTTTTGGAAACCGTAAGTGTTGGTGTGCTATTGTCTTGTGCATCCTGCTATGGCTAATGTGTAGTAGTTGATATGCATAGTGAATTTGGAAATCTTTAGGGTGTTGAATTGTGCAAACGTGTTCTAAAAGTCCTACTTTCCTATAAAGGAAACTTTAATGGAAATAGAAATTTAATTCGTTGAATACTTGTCATGTGATGTGATTTGTGAATGTAATATGAACAAGTACACTAAATGAAACATACTTACACTTAATAAATCACCAATGGGTCGTGGGTCAACTCGGGTAAACAAAAGTCAACTTTGATCAAATTTGGTCAAAGAGTCAAACTTTCTAATCTCGCACAAACCGTATGACTAATTGGATGCATAGGGTTCTATGACCAACATGAACACACATTAATAGACCTACTATTATTTAGGTTGTTGTATTACATTGTGTACTCTTAAACTGACTTGCTCTGCAACCTAAGGTGAGTTCACTAAACCGCACTTTTACTATTCTACCCTTTTATGGGCTGAACACGGACGATTACTTTTACGAATTTACAAATTTTGTATGTCGCATGTCTGGATTAGAGCAACTTTTATTTTGTTCATGAAAGACCTCATGGATACCTAGTTGACCGTTAGTATTTGTGAAATAGCGAGGAAATTTTGAGTAGTACTACTGGGTTTGACAAACCCCACCCGGGCTAGTCGCGCTAGCACGACAGAAGGACCTGTCGAACGGGTGTTAAATGACCTAACATACATTCATGTGCATCCTGATGGGATGTACGAACAGGCAAAATACACTTAATGTGTATATACGTCAGCTTCGGTCAGATACATACGACTCTAAGGACATGTACTGTAAACTAGCTACCTACACTAACATACTTAATTTATATTTCTGGTTGCAACTGAACTTACTTGATTTTATACTTACTATGTGAACTCACCAACCGTCGTGTTGACACTTGTTAGAGTTTCACTTTTACAGGTCACTAAGGTACCACACACTTAGGACATGGCATGGAGTCACGGCTTTTCATTTAAACATTTTCTTGCATTACAAACCATGTTTTGAGTTTATATGACTATTTTAGACTGTGTATCTCGTGTTGGACGCATGTTCTGCGCATTTAGTTTCTATTTAATATTTTGACATTACATTTCGATTACGCTTCCGCAAACTTTTAAATGTTAACTCTGTATTAAATTTTATCATTTAATGAGACACGTATATTTTAAATACATATAGTGTCGTTTGGTGTAACTAATGACTAAGATCCTGGTTTGTCACACAATTAACGGTAAAACTCCGTTAGTGGATTTTGGGGGTGTGACAAATTGGTATCAGAGACATTGGTTATAGCGAACTAGGTTTGCATTGCATTGCATTCTAGACTATAACTGTACACTGCATTAGTTGCACTTATGTGAATTCATTTGTGACCTATATACATGTTATTTACACATACACACGCCTACACTAGCATTACATGAATTGACCAACTTGTATTATGTGACAAATTGGGGAAAATATTTTTTAGGGACTTGCTCTGTTAGTGAAGCTTGAACTAGGTGTGTATTTTCTAGCTTAAGAATTGTTCATTGAAGTATGCATGAGACATGTTTGACCATGATTTCGTTCAAAAGTTAATCTGTTTTTAGGAAAAAAAAAATTTTTGGGGACTTTAGTTGAGATATGTTTACATTTTATAATAACCAGAAGCCTGCAACATTATGGCAACAAACTGATGTCATACGGAGCCTAATCAACACACTATTGAATTATCTACCTTATTATGACAACCAACCGGCAGAGATCGATGCCTGAGGTATAGAAGTACATGAACAACAATAATGGATTTCTATCCTGATACTCATTCATAGAGGTCTTGACTTAATACTTATGCAACCTACTGTGTGCTATTACACGTCACTTATTACATGACACATTTGTGTGCTATAACATGTTACTTAATATGAGACATACTATTAGTTGTAACATGTCACTTATTGTGTGATCCACTACGTGCAATCTACTTTATTTGATATTATCATTGCTCATGCTCATTGTACACTCACATTGTGTTTAGACTAACAGTCTTACACTTACTATGAACTTACACTATGCGACCCATTGAGACATCACACTGATAGTCTGTTAGTGTCCTATACATCTAGTACATTCTTCTCCTACTTATAGGTTTATCATACACTTACACACATTCAATACTTGACATGGGATAGAAATACCATACGGATGAATGTAAATCAAAGAACATAACTAAATGTAAGACTAATGTACCCGGTAGGGGGACAAACTAGGGTGATTGTGTAAGGTAAATTGACGATTACGAGTGCGCAACGTAATGGTGAATTTACAGGTACATGATGATCCTGGCAAAGTCTGCCATATGGGTGATACCCAAAAAGAAAGACAAAAGTGAAGAACCAATCAATACAAATTCATCTGAAACAAACATCCATCTCTAGATAACGCACCGATGTCAAGTCTATACTTGACTTAACCCATAAAATCCATATATGGATGGTATACCATTACACTACAACCTTTGATTGCATATGATAAGTTTATCTTTAAACTACATACATTTCACCTTATACACCTAAATTAAAGATAATTAAAAATCTTGCCTTTATAACACACTAGTGAGAACAAAGATCTATGTTGACAAACCTAATAATGTTTAACTACTACTATATTTGACCCCTAATGATGATGATTCATTCTGCATATAAACAATCTGAATCCTCCAGTTAAAACATTTACCTTACTTAACTCACAAAATTATAAATTCCAGTCTGTGGACTATAACCTTTTAGCACACCAGTAATATCTTAACATCATTGTTTCTGCAAAGGATTGTTAAACAAACTCTATAATTGTTAGGACTCCATGGAGGAGCCTTATAAAGCTAACAACCTATTCGAAAATAACCTCCTATTGATATGACGAACCAACCGCATAATATTTCCCATTCAAAATCACTTCTTGTGAAGTAAATCTGTATCACTTAAACATTCATGTAAATACCTCGGAACATACCAGGCTCGCTCTAGAAGTACCTCACCTAATCGTACCCTGTTCTCAATTCTTCAAGATAAACAGAACTTAAAGTTATTTCTGATAATAAGTTACCTAGAAATAATTCCGGCTCATGATGTTCCAATTGTTAACGATGCACTGGCGAACCACACATGTGGTATGTATATGGTTCGATCTAGTTGGATGACTTGTCTCGATCCAGGACTCTTGTAAACGTTAACTAATACACTCAATCTGCATCTCCATTATTCTAAAACTCCGTTATTGGATGACGTATTGGATTTACTTTATTTTATTATTATTATTATTATTATTATTATTATTATTATTATTATTTTCATCTTTAAAGAACCTATATTTAATTCAAAAACATTATCTACATTTTGTACATCTTGATATATACTCAAACTCCTTTACCTGCTTGGTAGAGCAGAAACCAAGTTAAGCATTCTTAAAGTCTCAAGTTTGTGATTATTCACATTTGAACCACATAAAATTCTAATACATAACTGATGTTACAGTATATATTATAACGTTACTATTTCATTTAACATAGATTCCTTCACCCCAACCCTTTGAATGACTTAGTAAAGTAGGCAAGAATGTTAGTAGGTGACAGGTACACCTTCAAGGTGCTGGTGGTGTGGTGGGTTAGCTGCGGTACTCCCTATAGATAAACACTAATGATACGTTGGGTGTGGACCTGAAACCAAACCAATAATTAACCAGGAAAACTCTAACAGATAATTCTCATACCTTATAAAAACACACGATTTCTAATAATTCTATTCAATCCATCATTCATAGGGCAACCTGCTATGTACTTAGATAGTTATAACTTTCATACAACCTTTATTCACAATAATAACAAAAGCCAAATGTTTTGTAACTAACTCACGTATATAAATTATGATTTCGAATATATTTCATAACTCTAAAGATGCATGTGGCGAATACCACCGTAAACAACCAACCACCAATACCAACTAATGTTCTTAGGGAGCTTTATCTATTATGGTCCAGAATAACCACTTCCATTCTGTTTTTATTCCCAATACATATTTATATTTACCAAGAAATATAATATTTGATACTCTCATTATCATCTGACACTATAAACGTGTGACGTCCCTTCTTAGAAACTCCATTATTCATGATTTCCTATAGTATACGTAATTAGCTTCCTCGATCAAAAATGGGTTTAGTCGCCATGTAAGAAACTTTAATCTAGTTGTTCTAACCCATGAATGTCTTAATGGGGAAACTATATACTTAATACGCTATTGAAGCCGCACTACACAAGTAATTATATAACATGAGATTCTTTTCCGACTCCTTAGTGAACCAAGAACTCTAGACTTTAACCGGACTGCTATACCTTATCATCTTGTATATACCCAAATGGTGAGACTAAACACTATCGTATGATGAATCCCGTTATAAAAATCACGGCTGGAATATTACTATTTTGAACCTGGAACCCTTACCTAGTATGTTAGAGAGCTAAAACCACAAATAATAAATTGGAATAAAACTATATCTTCATTTAGAATATCCAAAAACTGAATCAATCTTCACTTGGTGCCGGCTTACGAATCTCATGGGAACTTTCCCCTATGAGAAAATTGTTTGCGTATCATATATTCCTCCACACGCTTGTAAACATTACCCTAGAGTTCAATTAAAATATGTGCCCATAAGAACACATGTTTTTTGGCTATTGTTGTGGGAATTAAAATCAAAAGATACAATAGAAATTACTTATCAACAAGAGCTTGATAACACGGTAACACAACCCATAAAGCTATCTAGATTAAAACACTAAACAATAAATAAAGAACTTTGTAATGAGATGATCAACATAAAACTGTGATCATATGCAGGAAGTGGAATGAAAAGCTGAGATATGGTAGCTGTAACAACTATGAAAACAAATGTAGGGAGAAGTCTAAGATAGCATTCAATACTAGAATAAACCCACGCCTTTTGTTACAACCCAACAACAAGAATGGAATATCTTCACAAATGGTGCTTTATTGTTATAGAAGAGGTTGTGAGCGTCACAAAGTTACAACTTCAACAAGAACAAGGGCCCTCTTCAGCTATACTACATTAAAACATCTCCCTTCCATCACCCTAGGTCATATAACCGTTTTCCCCTCAATCACAACCAATGATATACTTACCAAAGATAGAAATAATTATTAAATTTCTTGATCATTTTTACTTAAAACATGCACTTCTGAACATATAAGTAGTTTCGTTGTTCATCATTCTCCATCTACTCATAGGGTTTCTATGATATCCCTGATATTCGTGTTCTGACAATGCTCCTTTAATAAATCAAAGTACCTACACACGGTGGATAGTTTACTTCCCTCTTTACCTCGTACGCGAGTTGCCTCACTTTAACGATCTATATCAATAAATGAACTCTTCAGTTAGGACTCGGTCCTCGGGTAGCTAATAACATCGTGAAACTCATTAATCTAAATCCCCGAAACATACAGTATAGAAATCACTATTTATAAATCTCATCCAAAAACTTTGGAATTCCATCAAAACCATGATATATTAGACAACTTGAAATCCTAGGGTATTGGCCTTCTAGATCATTGACTGGATCAGTTTTAAAAGATAAATATGGTACACAACGTTTCTGATGTCTTCAACCTAATCAAGCTCTTACGTAATGGAACACTAGTCGTCCCAATCGATGAACAATAACGTTTCACGGAAAATCAGTTGAAATATTAGGCAAAGAATTCAGAACACTCAAACACTGTAAGATCACTATAGTCGAAGTTGGCTAGAACTTAGAAGCATCTTTAATTATTTCAAATGACAACATCTAATACTAATACTATTGGTTAAATTTTCGGGACGAAAGTTCTTTCAACAAGGGAATGATGTAACACCCTAGAATTTCATATTAACTCCGTTAACTAAATCCCGTTACTTCTGTTAATGAAATTATACTCCACATTTAATTAGTGGAATTAAACGTGCTACTTGTTACACAAACAGTTACATATAATGACAATCCAAGGAATTACCTAGGGGTGCAAATGAGCCGAACCCGAGCCTACTACTACTCGAGCTCGGCTCGTTGGTTTTTCCTGAAGCTCGAGCTCGGCTCGATTCGAGCTTCTGATTTTAAGCTCGTACTCGGCTCGCTAAGTAAATAGAGAAGCTCGGGATCGGCTCGAAAAAGCTCGAGTTTATAAAAGGATAACTCAAATGAAATTATGAAACCTGTGCTTGATTTCACTGCATCATTTTACATTTTTACTTGTGCTTGAGATTATGAAACCTTATATTAACTTAATTACATTCAAAATAACATAGCAAAAATACCAAAAAATCCACCGTAACTCAAACACAAACTAACCAAAAGAAGCTTAAACCAAATAAAGTTATGAAACCAAGTTGATATACATGTATCATTAGTTGGTAAACAAAAATTCCTATCTTATATATCCAAAGTCAGTCCTTCACAAAAGTTAAACGATCCATATAATTGTTAAACCTGCAACATCAAATAAGTCATCGTTAAAAACAAAAGTACAAAACTAACAAGTTAGTGTGTCCAGAACAGATTCACATTAGCTATTATATATACATGATAGTTTAAAATGTGCTCACTAGTAAGTTAGAGGCTTGGTATGATAGACATTAAACTAAAAATAGCTAATACAACCACAACAACCTGATTCATACATCATGCGCAAATGGTATAAATTTATAGGAGATACTTCCTTATACTAGTTGTTCTTCCCACTAGGAAGTAAAATCTCACATGGCATCTCATCCTTCTAAAAAAAAAAGTTAATAGTTTAAAATCATAAAATATCAACTCATATATCTATAAAAGTTTCTAATGTACCTTAAGTTTCTTCTTTATTCCATACTTTTGCCTAATCCAGTCCCCGCCACAAATCAACATTCAACGGTACTAGGCACCAATGTGGATCGATATGGATCGATTACTCTTCCCCCGACGCTAAATGTTGCCTCTGAAGCAACTGTGGATATAGGAACAGCAAGAATTTCCGATGCCAAGCTTGATAAAACACGATATTTCAGTTTATGAGTGTTCCACCAATCTAACACATTAAAATTAACACTTTGGTCTCTTCCAAGTACACCTTCTTCTAGATACACTGAAAGTTTAGATTTTTTTGGTGTCTCCACATCAGCATCTTTAAGGAACTCTCCAAATGCATCTCATCCATAACTCAATATCTCTTCATTAAGGCTTGAAGTTGTGCTCCCTCTAGATGATCCACTTTTTTTACTTGTAACTTCCTTGATTGATGCATCATGCATCTCCACATATTCATTGTATAGAATCTCAAGTGCATTCCTCACATCTTCAGCATTTTTTTAGCTTCATCTTGTGAGTATATATTTGGATAACAAGATGCAACGAATTTCATTTTCAGCCTCAGATCTAGAACTACAGCAATAGCCATCAAAAGGTGGCATTCTCCCCAATACTTATCGAATTTTTCTTTCATTTTTTTGGTCATGTCACTGATAAACTCCGTACTAGATAATACACCTTTATCTAATGTTTCTTTGACTTTGTAAACCTTCATAAGATACAAGTTTGCTGTGGGATAATCACTTCCGGACATTACATTTGTGCATGCCTTAAAAACCTTCAAAACTTCACACACATTTTTCACATTTGTCCAGTCTTGCTCAGTTAGTATGTGTTTGAAATGTGGTTCATATTCTACATATCTAGATAACATATTAAAGTTAATAAAACACATTCTCAGTTGTGGAAAATAGAAGGCACTTAAATTAATATTCTAAAAGAAACTTGGAAAAACATCTTTGAAGTTGATAGAAAGGGACAACATATCATATGTGGAGTTCCATCGAGTTGGAACATCAATCATTAACTTCCTATCGTGCACTTGCAATTGTTGTGCAGCATTCGAAAACATTTGACGCCTAGCCTCTGAATAATTTATATACTTAACAGCTTCACGTACTTCTTCAATCCCAAAATCAATCGTAGAAAGACCATCTTTGACAAGTAAATTTAGAATATGCGCACAACATCTGACATGAAATAACCTACCGCCACAAGGAAGTTTCTTCACTCTAGAAAAGTTGCCTTTTAATGTATTCACTACTCTATCATTATATGCGGCGTTATCCACGGAGATGGAGAATATCTTTCCTTCAATTTCCCACTCCTTTAAACAGTTGTAGATACCGTGTGCAATATCAAGACCGGTACGAGGAGGAGGAACATGCACAAAACTTAACACACGTTTCTGTAATATGTCATATATAAACAAATAATAAACTACATCCTTCAATCAAAACTGTAACTTCAACCTAATCATAACAATGTAATAAACTGAATAGTAGCAAACACATAGCATAATAAAGTACGTAAATAAATAAAAATATAAAGGGTTCATCAAACATTCAAACCTCCAATTCTTATCAATGAAGTGTCAGGTGATGACTATATACTCAATTTTTTGATGAGAAGACTTCCAACAATCTGTTGTTAAACTAATATTTGAGGCTTCATGCACAAGGTCTTTTAATTTTTTCTTCTCATGATCATATACCTTAAAGCAATCTGCCTTAATAGTGGTCCTACTTATCCTCTCAAACCTCGGATTAGCCGTCTTCATCATGTAAACGAACATGTCATCTTCAACAATGCTAAACGGTTGCTCAATTGCCATTACCCAATTTGGCATTGACTCTCTCATCTGGATAGGATCATACTTCGCATCAGGTGTAACCAATGGAGAAGGATTACCAAATGTCGTGTCTGCATCAAGTCGTTGAAAATTCAACATTTGTTGAGTACGCAAGTATTGTTTACGCTTCATGCAGCGATCCATGTGTCTTTTCCATGTTGTTGTAGGCTTCCCTGTACTTACAGCTAAGCGTGTTTTGCAATGAATGCATTTCACTTTTTCAGTCCCATCTGGAAGAGTAAGTTCAATAACATCCTCCCATATAGTTGAATTCCTTTTTCGTTTAGCCTTAAGTTGCACACCATCTTGGCCAATAGTATTCTCCACCCTACACTTGCATCCTCATTGACATTTTGATCTGGTGCATCTCCATCAATGTTGATGTAATCTTGTTGAGACTGATTTTGATGTAATCTTGTTGAGACTGATTTTGAACTTCTTGTTGCCTTGGATTTGATGTTGAGCCTTGCATTGGACTAATAGGATTTTTTTTAGTTCCTGTTTTGATTTTCTTCATTGATACGAAACCTTCCAAAAAACTTTTCTATTCATCAATAAGTCATATAAGAACATATTGATATATAAATAAAACAATAAAAGTAGAGAAAAAAAACTTATTGATATATATTCAACAACAAAAACAATAGAATCTTTATATGAACTTTACAATGACAAATTGACAACAAAACAATACCTTACTTACTGCGAATGTGTTAAAAGTGGCTTTTTAATTGTGTTAAAATCTAACATCTTAATTACTATGTATGATGTATTTATAAACTTTCGAGATTAAGAGAACTATAGAATAATATTAGTAGAAAACTTACCGGTTAACGTCTGATGAGATGAATGTCAATCGCTGATCGTCGCCTCTTCTGGAATGGAAGAATTAGGGTTTAAGTTTTTTACTTTGGAGATTAAGAAGCCGTAAAACAAAAAAGGTTATATGGAGTGGGTTAGTGGAATTGGGTTTTTGACTTTTGGGCTTCTAAAGATATAAAAGTAAATTACTAATCCAAAATAATAGAAAAATAAAAAAGCTTGTTAAGGCTCGACGAGCCTTAATGATCCTCACTGGCATGGCTTGAGCTCGGGCTCGATAGATAGATGAGTTTTTGTTGGTCCCATTAACACCTTTGAATCAGTAATTTGGTGAAGATTTGGATCAAATGATATAAAACATGAAGAACAAATGAAGAACACTAACAAAAAGTCAGATTTGATCTATATGGAATTGCATAAGATGTTGTTTACATGAAAACCCCAATTCTTTGCTCATTCAAGCCCCCCCAAAACTCTATTTGCACTTTACTATTTATAGTGAGTGCTTAACATGCTAATTACACTAATAGTCCCTACACTTAGACTAATTAGAAAATAACAAGTTAAAAGGCTAAAACATGTCTAAAGCTAGATTAAATATATTTTGTTGACACAAAATATATTTATTACATTAACGATCCTAGACATAAAACAACTTCAACGTCTTGACTCGGTTCTTCGTCTCTAACGCGCCATTTGACTTTTTACGTGGACTTTGACCGGACGTTGACTTTTATTGACTTTGATTGTGTTGATAATATTAGACTACAATTCAGGTCCAACAATACTCCCCCATAGTCTATTATTATCAACGTCTTGCATCGTGTTCAACACCGATAAGTCAATACTGTTGGATCTTCAATTTGGTGAGCATCAGTCTTAATTTCGGATCCAACAAAACTCCCCCAAGACTAATGCAAACCAAATTTTGTTGTTGAAGATCCTTAATCTCACAAGCTCCTCCATATTGTATGCTCCCCCATTTCGCGTGCTCCCCCATTTTCTGTGCATCCTTTCGTAAAATCTGGAACGGCTTTTCAACTATCTTTTCTTGAGTGCTTTAGAAGATGTAGGAGGAGGATTCCTAGCTCGGTATCTTCTGCAAACTTTGAGGAACAGGTTCTCTGGTCAGGTGCTTTGCTTAACTGATGATCGGCCATCATTTGCAGCAAATATCTGTAACACAATCACAAACAAAAATCTCGAGAGTTCTCATTAGATCATTTCATTAAACAAAATAAACCCGTGTTTATTTGTGTATGAAAACAAACGAACCCGTGTCCGTTTGTGTGTGCAATTTCCCGTGAAATGCATGTGAAAATGATAACATTTTAATAGCATAATATGGAAGACTTGAAAATAATTTGGAATTAAAAATCTTTTTGGATTTTTTTTGTTTAATTAAAAATTAAAAAATTCGGAAATAAGAGGACGAGTCCGACAAGATCACAAATATTTTAGACAAAGAGAACACATCTCATAAGGTACACACGACCAACAAGACTCAAGAACCCAAACATAAAATGAAAGGATAATAAACGAAATATTCATGAAGGATATCAGATAATGTGTTTCGAGCGACCATCCGGAGAAACAAAGACTTGGCAAGATTGTCAATATGTTTGTCCATTTTAAACCCATGCCTTGTTCCTTTCAACAAACGACCTGTGACGATCTTATCATGTTTTGGTTCGATTTGAAGAAACTCAAGCGACTTGGTTTTCACAGACATTCAGCAAAGTAACTTGTCCTAACATCAGGTTTATCGAGCAATATGATTGACTTTGCTTGAATTTCTTGGATCAAATCTTGAATATTGATCGATTCATTTGCTTCTTTTGACACTTGTGCAATTTTTGCATCTTTTCTTTGTGAGTGGAGCTTGTCAGCAATTGATTCATTTGAACACAATGCGACTTATTATTTGGGAAACTCAAATAGTTTAGAGCTCCAGGTCTATACCGACGTATAACAGAGGAGATAAACATTTGAGCATGCTCGGTGAATCTTCAGGTCAATACTTCCGTATAGCAGAGAAGATCCACCAACTCCAGGTCAATACTTCCGTATAGTAGAGGAGTTAAGCACTTTGACTCAATACATTCTGAGGAGTTAACGAGTAACTCACTCAGAGGTTTTTCTGAAGAGCAACACTAGCAGCTTTTTATTTTGTTTTGCTAACTAGAAACTCAATTCAGGGCTAGGGTGAGGGTGATTTGGGATATTTGGGGAAATCAAGACAAAGATTTGACGCTCTCAACCCATTTTTGTCAGGACTTGTAACTTTGTGCAGGCCAAATGTCTGAGAAAGTACTCCTCATCACCGAGCTCTTTTTGAATTTAGTTTGATCACAGAATTGTTGTCTAATTGTATTCGGGCTGAGCCTATTGACACATCATAACACAAATCAATATCCTCCTTTAGGTGCTTTCCACACATATCTAAAACCTGTAAAAAGACACAAAATATTTACACAGGAGAATAATTTTGGACTAATGATTTTCAGTTCATCTTCATTTGAGATTTTACTCCCCCAAAATTTCTATTTTAGTGCAAAATTGAAATTTTCAAAAGACTCAAGACCGACCTCAAAGGGTTGTGAAAACTTGATAAAAAATACACGTAAAAATGTTAGACTCCCCTTTTTTTAATTTTTTTTAACTATTTACAATAATATAAAACAGAAATTACCAAAGAAACGCCTTCCATATTACCCTATCAAAAGATGATAAATGAGTTATCAAGAAAAATGCAGTGGATGTGAAAATGAAAGAAGGATCCAGAATGTGGATAAAATACCAGAACCATAACCTGTTTGTTCCGCCTCAAATTTAAATAAGGAACATTTTCTGTCAGTAAACCGGATTACTAACAGTCCTCCTGAAATGTTCCTGCACTCATTAACAGATTAGTTAGAAAGGGGAACCCAGGCCATCGTAGTCCTGGGCGTTCCATTTACATTGGTGTAAAACACTTGTTTAAGCGCACAATCTGTTCTTGTATCAATTATCTTTTCCTCTTTTCTTTTAATTTGCCAAATTTGTTTAGATTTAAATATTTTCGATTTGAAAGAATTAAATTTGGAAATCATTTTCTGTTTAAGTCCCGAGGAAAAAGAATTTTGTTTTGGTGATGTTGTCACATTCATCTTTGAATTATGTGAAACCGGATTCACATGAGACGGTAGGGATGGAATGTTCGTCATCCGACCATTCAAAGATGTATGATTATTAACTTGAAATTCAAATAAACAAACCTGTTTACTTTTACCACGTGGAGGATTCTTTCTAGACACTGATCCGGAGAAGCAAACATGTTTGCCTTTACCGTCCGAAGCATGTCCTTTTGGGCATTTCTTGAGCACGTGATCACCTTTTCCACACTTGAAACAAGCCTTGAATGACTTTTGATGCTTGATTGGCTCGTGTGGAGCAGTTGGGGGTGGGGCTTTCTTCGAGCTTGATGCAACTTGTTGAGAAGCTTTTTGTCGAGTTGTGGGTGGTTGCTTGATTTTTTTTTTGCTTTGTTGGATGGGAGATGAGATCTTTACTTGCTTGTTCTCAAGTCTTTTACAAACTTGAGATATGATGGATAGAGGTGAAGACTTCTTCTTTTGAGCTTTTGATGGACGACTGACTTGTCTTGCAACTGGAAATGAGATCCTGATTTGACTTGATTCAGGTTTTGAAAGCATTTTATATTTGACAGTTGTAGATGACATCTTGATCTTTGAATCTCCATGACTCTCCTTTGTCTTTGATTCATCATCTGAACTTGTCCAGTCTTCAATAAGTACCTCTGCTTCCAGCGGATCTTGATTGATAGGAATTGGATGTGTTGATGTGATTGGAGCTTGATGATTAGGTGATTCCTGAAAGATCTCTTCCTTCACATTCTTGACAGGCTCAAATATAGGAATTTCACCTACTTTAAACTTATCAAAGAAATTAGTAGAAACAGAAGGTACAGATTTACTAACACCGGAAACTGAACAATCATTAGCTTGACTGACAGCATCCGGTTTATTGTATCCAATACCAGTCGGGGACTCATAATCATCTCGCACCTCTTTAAGATTCACATTCTCCAATCCTGCATACAAACTATCAGTATCTTTCTTAATTATTTCATGAATCAACTCATTGGTCGGGTGTGGAGTTGGTGTAGGAGAGTAACAGTAAGTGCTGGGAGGAGGATATACAAAAGCCTTATCCTCATGACCCAACCCAGTCTTAATACGAGCCCCCCGTTGGCTTTTGATTAAATCCTCAAGTTTCATCCCCGAAATTGTCCATTTTTCGAGTTTCGTTTGCAACTTACTGGTTTCAAACTCAGCCAGGGCGACACGTTCAGTTAGCATATTGACTTCCACATTTCTTTTCAAAAGACTCGTTTTCAAATGTTCATTTTCTTTCAAAGCTTCTCTTAATTTGACAAAATATTTTGACTCGTTAAGTTTAAGTTCTTTATTTACCTGAGTCAAATATTTTTCATTTTCGATTAACAATTTGTTAGCTTCATAAATACCAAATAAACGAGTTCTGCAATCAGAAGAACACATATCCTGAACTGTCTCGTATGGAAGCTCCATGATGATTTGTTCAGAAGCAAGAGCCTTCTCGCAGTTGCAAACACTGGTATTTGTCTTTTGTTCCTCCTCCTTCTCAGCATCACAAGCTTTATCATTTAATTCTGCTCCATCTTTACCCACTGATGTCTGCTTAATCTCCCATTGTACCTTTTTAATTTCAGGTTTCGGTAAACCTTTGAAATTGGAGGTAGAAACTAATATCTCTTCTGGTTTCTCTTTGGAGATTGAGGTGATCTTTGAATTCAGAGACATTGCTTCATCGTACTCACGACGTTTGATATCCAACTCCATTTCTTTTAGTTTGTTCATCACCTCCACCAGTTTGTAATCAGTAAATCCTCTTTCTCTTCTCATCAATTTTCCATGTGAACTCCACTCTGGTGGGAGAGAATCAAGCAATCTCTGAACCTGTTCATGATTTCCGAGTTCTGGATCATGCTTCTTCAGGTTATTTGCCACCATCACAAATCGATCGAGAAACTCAGGCATCCTTTCATTCTTTAAAGCTGCAAAATTATCAAACCGGCTTTGTGCCATTGTGAGATCATCAGATTCGAAAGATTTAAAAAGTTCTGCATAAGCCATTTTTTCTAATCGATAACCGGTTTAAAATTTGGCCTAAAAATAATTTTTAGAAAGTCCCGGCCACTAACAAAACTTTTTCAACTTAAATGAAAAATTTTGGCCCAAAGATTGACAAAATAAACACCCGGCCAAAAGACGTTACTTTTTAAAATTTAATGACGACTTGATTGAAAACGCCCATAAAATTTTTAAACTTTAACACCCGGCGAAAATAAAACGAACCAAAACCGACACGGCCCAAAATTTATACCTTTTAACCAATTTGACGGTCCAATTTTAAATCCCAAACCCGAGCCCAAATTCTCAACTTAAAACTGCATCTCAATATGCAGTTTGCAGTCCAAGTAAACAGACCCACATTGTAGTCCAAATCACAAGCCCAAAATCAACCAAATTTTCGGCCCACAAGATTGAAAGTCCACAACAAAACCTAATCTTGGCCCACTTGTTTATAACCCAACCCTAACCCTAGCCCACGTTTTTTTTTTTAAATATCTGCCGTTAGAATAAAGTTCAAAGCAAACAACACATCAACATCAACACAACACAAACTTAAACACCTCAAGATCTGCTCTCTCTCTTCCGTTAACAGCTGCTAGCAGCTTATCTTGTTCTTTCTCTTCCAAGAGCACATCAACAATCAAACGCACATCTTCTTCTTCTTTCTCTCGTCAGAACGCACACACACACACACTTCTTTTAAGAGAGCAGATCTCTCTCTCTCGATCTGCTGTAACAATACAACAATGGCTGTTTCATCTTCATTGTCATATGTTTTCTCGTTTACAGCAGCAGATACAAACACACAACAACACTCGAACTGCTGCAGCTGCTTTCTTGTTCTTCGGTCTCAAGAACACAAAAAAAAACTTAACTACACAACATCAACACAGAAACTGCTGCTGCTGGATCTTTCTAAAACAAACACACAAACAAACAAACTCGAGCTGCTGCTTCTTGCTTGTTCTTCTTGAATGACAAAGAAAATATGACAACTTGTTCTAGTTCACGTTCGAAGATAAACAAATCTGCTGTTAAAGCTTCTTTTTTTTAAAAAAAAAAAAATACCGCATCAGGAACAGTAGATCTGTTAGGAATGTGTTGTTTGTTGTGTTTGGGTTCAGTGGTGGTTATAGATCGATATATGGTTACGGTGGTGAGTAGGGGTGTTCATTATTCGAATACCATTCGAATTATTCGAAATTCGATTCGAATCGAATTCGATTAAGGCCATTCGAAATCGACTTTCAGTCATTCGAATTCGATTCGCATTCGATTCGAATAATTTTGTCGAATGTGGATCGAATACGAATATGATTTTCTGTATTCGCATTCGATTCGCCCAATTCGAATAAGAAATTTATATATTTTTTAATATATATTTTAATATATCTAATTAATTATCTATATATGAATATGATTTAATGGACTTGATGGTAAAGTTAAAAATACCCAAACCCAACCCTTACCCAATCTTAATTTTTGTTTCTGCATATGAACATGATTTTGTGCTGTGACAACTTCTTAATTGTTGTTTCTACGGGTTTTAAACTTGTTTATAGTCTTTTTTTGTGTTTGATTATGCAGTTTTAGACCTTTTGTTAACATGTTTTAGACTTGTTGATGTGCTAGTATTTTGCATTTTGTTTGGGTGATGTTGTGCTACATTTGTATTGTTGCTTGATGTGTTTGCTTATTTATATTTTTTTTAAAGCGAATACATTCGAATCTATTCGAATTCGATTCGAATTCGAATAACTTAATCGAATCGAATACATAGATTTTTATTCGAATGTGGATCGAATACGAATACAGTTTTTAAAAGTCCCAATTCGACCAATTCGATTCGCCTAATTCGCCCAATTCGCATTCAATTCGAATGAACACCCCTAGTGGTGAGGTGGGTTTGGTGGTGTGTTAGAAGCAGCAATGATAATGGTGGGGCGACAATGTTGTTGTTGCAATGTATAACAGTTGCAACAGTGTGGTGCTTGGAAGTGGTAGGTTGGTGTTGGAGATGATGAACGAGTTGTTTGATGGTAGGTGTTGTATAGTGATAGATTCACGTAGTGAGGTTGGAACCTTATCTCATTTTTTTTTTTTAATGTTTTGATTTTGAAGCAGATCTAGCAAATGGTTGATAATGGTTGTTGTTTTGGTTGTGATTTTCAGGTATTGTGGTGCAGCAATAGTATGACAACAAATGGTAGAAAGTGAATGTGGTTGAGGTTGTGTTATAGATCTGATGGTTTTAGTTATGGTAGGTTGCGGTTTGGTTTGGTTGGTGGGTTGATGGTGTGGATTTGGTTGATATTGGTTTTAGATATGTTGATGTGGTGAAAAGAAATGATGGTTTGGATGTAGATCTGAGATGAACATGTGGTTTTGTGTATAATGGGTATGGTTTGGTGTTTATGGTGATGGTTTGGTTTGGTTTATTGTTGGTGCAGGGAATTTGACAAGAAATGTCAACAAAAAGGTAGATTCGCTCAGATCTAGATGGTTTCGCAAGGTATGTTGCAAAAACCAATAGATTCGCTGGCTTACAAAGTGTCGGGCGAACTTATAGGTTCGCTAAGAACAACGGGCGAATCTATGCAAATGCTTTGTATAGATTCGCTCAAAATTTTGAACTTTCGTTCAGATTTTAACTAGATTCGCTGGTTTTTGCAGATTTGAAGATTCGAAGAACACCAAGAACACACACACACACTGTGTGTGAGAGAAACTTCCAGATCTGAAGATTTCTTATACTTTCTTGTAGATTTCAGCTTCTAGATCTAAAATGCGTTGTTAATATCAACAGATCTGATGATTGTTGATGTAGATCTGATGATTTTGAACCCAGATCTGGTTTCTCTCTCTAAAAACCCATCAGATCTGGTTTCTCTCTCTAAAACTTCTACACAATTCTTTAAAATCAGCAACTATCTTCAACAAATGATTCAAAAATGGATCTTAGTTAGGCTCTGATACCAATTGTTGGTCCCATTAACACCTTTGAATCAGTAATTTGGTGAAGATTTGGATCAAATGATATAAAACATGAAGAACAAATGAAGAACACTAACAAAAAGTCAGATTTGATCTATATGGAATTGCATAAGATGTTGTTTACATGAAAACCCCAATTCTTTGCTCATTCAAGCCCCCCCAAAACTCTATTTGCACTTTACTATTTATAGTGAGTGCTTAACATGCTAATTACACTAATAGTCCCTACACTTAGACTAATTAGAAAATAACAAGTTAAAAGGCTAAAACATGTCTAAAGCTAGATTAAATATATTTTGTTGACACAAAATATATTTATTACATTAACGATCCTAGACATAAAACAACTTTAACGTCTTGACTCGGTTCTTCGTCTCTAACGTGCCATTTGACTTTTTACGTGGACTTTGACCGGACGTTGACTTTTATTGACTTTGACTGTGTTGATAATATTAGACTACAATTCAGGTCCAACAGTTTTTTTTAAGGCTCGGGCTCGAGCTCGGGCTCGATAAAGCTCGGCTCGTTCGAGCTTTTTATCGATCCGATTTCGAGTAGCTCGTGAGCAGCTCGGCTCATTTGCACCCCTAGAATTACCAGATCAAGGGTTAATACACGAATGTTGGCGAATTAATAAAATAATAAGTCCGAGCAACTAAATAAATATAAAAATTTAGTGAACTTATATGTTACGAGACTGAAATGTTTTCGAATGTGACAACTCGAAACTTATTTTAATGACCATATACAATCGGGACGAAAATTCCTTCAACAAGGGGATGATGTGACACCCGACAAATTCAGGTACACCTCATTAGTCAAACTATGTTAATCACGTTAACACAATTATACTTTTCATTTAGTTTAGAGAATTAAATGTACAAACTGTTACACAAACGTACACACGAAACGATCACACGATTTAATACCCGGGCGTTGATGAATTTAATTGATACAAATACGATAAATATATATCCTAAGTAACATGTGTGCTTAATTGTTAAACTTTCGAGTAATTACGTATTTTACTGGTTTTAACCTTTTATGAAATTCGGTAAATTTTAGGAGACGGGAAAAGTACGTTTAAGAAAGAGCTTCATTGTGTTTACAAATCGTAACAAAACATAGCCCATGAATCATCCATGTGATCCATGGATGGCCCAAGGCTCAACTTAACCTAAACCTAACTTAATCATTTAACAAAAATTAAAACCCAACCCTAAAAATCCCTCCTACAGCCGTCACCTTTCCGGCCAGATTCCGGGCAGCTCTGACGTCGTCACGAGGCCTATTATATATCAAAATCTTCGTCTCGACGAGATGGTTCCAATGATACTAAATGCGTCTTCTAACTCGTAGAGCTGAAAACGTTATGGCCAGTTGAAGTTTTCGGCTGCTTGGTTCGTCCAGTGATGATGTTCGGTTGTGTTGGATCTTTGGTGGTGTTGTTGCTTGCTAATTGGAGTTGTAAACACAATACAAGTAATTTTTTTCCTAAAATCACTATATATGTTACGAAAAAGAAACCCTAGTTCATCCAAGGTTGTCAATTGGTAATTTTGTTGTGGATTGGTTATTGATTATGGCTTTATTTGGTGTTTTGATGATCAAATGACTAATTGAATCCATGTTGGTGTTTTTGTGAAATTAGGGTTTACATTAAATCGCTAGAATTTGTTATTGCATGCATGATCATGGTGAAATGAGATGGAATATATATGTTTATATGAGGAATTGGATGAAAGTTGATTAGTTGGTTTTGAAATAACATGCTCGTTTTGCCGTATTACTAAAAATAATAACTTTTTCACTAGGGTTCATGTGAAATTGCATGTTGTGGACATCTAAGGGTTGTATGATGATACTAGTATGTTTGTAAGATGTATTAGATGAGTTTTGGTTATTTGAACGTGGAAATCCGACTTGATTTAGTATGACTTGCTAAATGTGGAAACTTTTTGTCATGAACGTTCACTAGGGTGCATGGTTAGTCATTGTGGAGTGTGGACATACAAACATAAATGGATTGCATGTGAAAGATTGTAGGCAACTTTGTGGATGGTAAACTAGCTTTTGGACATGAACTGGCATTTGAAAGTGTTAGTTGGTTAATAACCCGTTTGCATGAAGTTGGTGGTGAAGGAATATAGAATGTGCGTTCTAGCTAATTAGGATGCCATGATGAAAGTATTGCTATGTGAATTGAAACAAAACATGTGGACAATGATATGTGCTTTGAAATGACTACACGTGCTACTTGTCTATTTTTTGGAAACCGTAAGTGTTGGTGTGCTATTGTCTTGTGCATCCTGCTATGGCTAATGTGTAGTAGTTGATATGCGTAGTGAATTTGGAAATCTTTAGGGTGTTGAATTATGCAAACGTGTTCTAAAAGTCCTACTTTCCTATAAAGGAAACTTTAATGGAAATAGAAATTTAATTCATTGAATACTTGTCATGTGATGTGATTTGTGAATGTAATATGAACAAGTACACTAAATGAAACTTACTTACACTTAATAAATCACCAACGGGTCGTGGGTCAACTCGGGTAAACAAAAGTCAACTTTGATCAAATTTGGTCAAAGAGTCAAACTTTCTAATCTCGCACAAACCGTATGACTAATTGGATGCATAGGGTTCTATGACCTACATGAACACACATTAACAGACCTACTATTATTTAGGTTGTTGTATTACATTGTGTACTCTTAAACTGACTTGTTGTGCAACCTAAGGTGAGTTCACTAAACCGCAATTTTACTATTCTACCCTTTTATGGGCTGAACACGGACGATTACTTTTACGGATTTACAATTTTTGTATGTCGCATGTCTGGATTAGAGCAACTTTTATTTTGTTCATGAAAGACCTCATGGATACCTAGTTGACCGTTAGTATTTGTGAAATAGCGAGGAAATTTTGAGTAGTACTACTGGGTTTGACAAACCCCACCCGGGCTAGTCGCGCTAGCACGACAGAAGGACCTGTCGAACGGGTGTTGAATGACCTAACATACATTCATGTGCATCCTGATGGGATGTACGAACAGGCAAAATGCACTTAATGTGTACATACGTCAGCTTCGGTCAGATACATACGACTCTAAGGACATGTACTGTAGACTAGGTACCTACACTGACATACTTAATTTATATTTCTGCTTGCAACTGAACTTACTTGATTTTATACTTACTATGTGAACTCACCAACCGTCGTGTTGACACTTGTTAGACTTTCACTTTTACAGGTCACTGAGGTACCACGCACTTAAGACATGGCATGGAGTCATGAAGATCACTAATCACGTATTGATGTGGAATCTCACTAATCACGTATTGATGAATGTTCATGAAGATCAATGCAAGGTATGATGAAGATGATGATAATATTGAATAGGTTTATGTATTAGATCACTATGAAAGTTACAAAGGATATGGAAATGAAATGCAGGCAACTCTTTTACAAATGACCTATGTGATGGTATTTATAGTCCATACCATTCACCTTACATTTAACCTAAACATGTTCAATTAAGCACAAACGATTACACAAATATTCTAACGTCAAATACAATTAATGAACGTCTTCACCAGTGCTTGCTCGTGACGATGCTCGATATCTTCACTCACTTATATTTGTAAAGTGTCATCTTCAAATAGACCTAATAAATAACACTCCCAGAATGAGTTAGCCCCATCCCTGTATCACCTCCAGCTTTAGAATTATAACATCCACTCAATAGGTCTCTTCCACTGAGATTAACTTGGGATTCATCATAACATCCACCGGTAATAGGTTACCTGACTCTGCCTTATTCTTCAAACTATTCTCTCCCTGGGCCTCAAGCACGTTAACAATCAGACTAGATGACCTCACGTGGTGCATATTAACTTCAAAAATGGTCCACTGTGATAATGATCATTGGACCCAAAATGAGCCCCAGGAATAGTCGTGTGACAAAAGTATTGTGTAACTTCATTGAAAACCCCATCATGGACCACAAAATCATTCTTCGACATCATTAGTTGAACTAATGTTCATACTCCAATCCGGATACCAATCGACTTTTTCCTCACAACCCATACTGTGAAGGATGAATTCGCCCACTTAAGGTTCATACTCTCATCAATCCAACTACTTGA
Source organism: Tagetes erecta (assembly GCA_030867185.1). Lineage (NCBI taxonomy): Eukaryota > Viridiplantae > Streptophyta > Magnoliopsida > Asterales > Asteraceae > Tagetes > Tagetes erecta. The sequence continues at coordinate 83,142,448 of CM061487.1, forward strand.
AGATACCAGAACACAGACCCGTGCTAGTGACAGATTCCTATCCTGAGTCGATATCATTTGATTAAGCACTACCTTTCTAAACATCTCCCCAATTTTGTCAACAACTTAATTATCCCAACACTAAAGAGGTATACCACAGATCGACCAGGCTAGACGCTGATAGTTTAAGAACTGGCACGCCCAAAGCTCAAGTTTAGAAAACCATGTGTTCCAAACCTCTTTACAACCTGTGAGAAATCTAATGTTGGAATATGGTCAGGAAAGATAAGTAAAACCCTAAGACCTCCACTAAACACCAACTCAACTTCTGGAAGCCTAACCGCTTCATAGTTCCACTTTAAGTTCTCGAGGTTCTCAAGGTTACTAGCCTCCCTCCACTAATGTATTTGAACCCCATTCCATAACAGCCTTAGTTGTGAATGCTTCCATTTCACAAGAACGAGGCTTAGGATTTAAATTATCGACAAGGACTTCTTTAAATGAAGTTATCGATGACACAAAGGTACTAGCCCAAACCTCTTAACTCTGGGCCGACCTTTCCATAAATTCTTTCCCTCTTCTGCCATTCTTGGTTTACCTGTCAATCGCCTCAGTACCCACATACGCTTGCCTCAACCTCCATCTTCTTCTTCCTGACCAAATAAAGCAATGTTCGCACTAATCATTTTATTCTCCAAAACCATTGAGTTAAGTTTCACCTCCATCGCTTGCACATCCGAAACTTCGAGAAATCTAACGAAAGCGAAGGCGTACTCACCTCTGATCTTCTTATTGGGTATGAACACGTCACTCACCCATCCAAACTCATTGAAAACCTTCGAGAGCTTTGCACTCGAATACTCCTCTGGGAAACATGAGATGAAATAGGAAGTTTCTACTTTACTTACAAGTCGTCTTCGTCTGCTTCTTGGGTGTTCCTACACGACCTCCTTCATTTTTGTATTTATTTGTTAGTTATACTTCACTTTCAATTGTATTTGATATGATAATTGAAATTTCAAAGTAATTGAAGATGGGTGGGAAAAGACGTGAAGTATAACAAAACATTTAATAATATTTGAGAAAAATAAATGTTAATTTGAAAAGAACTTTTGCCTAATTTCTAATGTTTAGTGAAGATCGTATACAACACCTCGACTATTCTCTAAAAATCAGTTTTATTTGTGAGAATGTTACTAATAAAGCATCATAGCCCACTCCTTTTAATGTGTAAAACGAAGATGAAATTTTTGAAAATAAAGTGTCACTATGAGTGAATATCATTCACCGTTATATAGTTTACATATGTCGGTTTATACTTTAAAACCTACCTAAGTTAAGTTTTCTTAAATTAAAACAATCTTCATAGTTAAGTGTTATTATTTTAAACGCATAGTACAAAAAAGTGAGATGACATAATTACATCCATCCACGTTTGATTGTTTCAAATACGTGTAACATTTTCATAACCAATTTATATTTAAATATATGTTTCTCTTTAAACATTTTCTACATTGCTTTTATAAAATTATAAACCTACTATCAAATAAGCTCATTTTTCTTTACGTGTCAACTTAAGATTTATTAAAAATGAAATAGGATTAGATATAATGTATTAGGCGGTCTCCTATTAAAGTAAACGTCGAACTAAATACCTCATAATTCTACTAGTCATTTTAGTCGTTACTTAGTCGCTTGATAATATTTAAAATACAAGAATCATATATGTACATATACATATATATTTTGCTTTTATACAATATCTTGACGCTATACAAATTTTCTAACTAGTTAAAATTATTTTCACAATTCATTTCTAGGAGTTAGGATAATATAAAAAAAATATGTCGAGGTGTTACACAGGGTATACATGCTGAAGTCCAATATGAACCATCTTCTTCCTCTTCCTACATTCAGGACAAGGTTACTTGTCTTTTGTAGATGTGGCTATCCTAGATCCTTCCAATCATGAGTTGATCCTAGGTTGGATGAAGCGATCATTTATGAATGAGAGTAGTCTGAAACAAGAAAAAAAAGGAATTGATGAAATAAAACTTGTCATTGATTAAAAAACTTATTCTTATTCATTTAAGGAATCTAAAATTTAAAACTATACTTGAGTAGCATGAAAAACTGCAAGCTTAAGATCTTAAGCTCCAAAGGTTAAAGAATGAAGCTAGACGACATGCGGCTGATAAATAATAATCCTACTTTAACTCATTTTGTTTTAAAAAATATTTATCTATTTTTTTTAATACAAATGGTTGTATCATTTTTGTTGGAAATAGATTCACTTTTAATTAATAATTAACTGAATATTATAACGATGCTCTCGTTATACATGGGAAATTCACTAGTACATTACCGTTTGTTAGGCAAGAAAAAGAAAGTGAAACTTCAGTGAAACTACTTGACTTGAGTCTTTCACATGTTTGAGTCATCTTATTAATCAACAATGCTTCCGAACAGAAACAGAAAGTGCTTTCGAAGAGAAACCATGCTTCCGAATGCACGATGCTTTCGAAGAGCCCTGCAAAATAGAAATAAAGAAAGAACGATCCGGGCTTCTGTTTGACACAATTCCCTTAAACACATTCGTCGTCTGTTCCTAGGGTACACCGGACGAAAGCAGCGTACTGCCGGACTTGATCACTTGCCTGAAAAGAAACCGAATGAGATGTTGTGTACGAGAGATGATTGAGATTGTTGTTGTGTTTCATGGTGCTGATTCAAGCTCTCCAACTAGTTGCTAAGTTTTGGTTGTTATCTTTTTAGATAAGCAATGCAATAGTCTTGCAATTCATGACAATTGAATTGTTATAAAACCTAGCAACTTAAAGGTTGGTAATTCCAACAGTCTTTTCTAGATATCAGTCAAAACCGGGTCGGGTTACGGTAATGCCAGCCTCGAGTGTTCGGAGCTGCATTCGAGTTACCAACTGACTACTTGAGAGTTGACCTCTCATTTACAGAAAATATCCAACAATCCGCCACATAAATAGAGGTCGATCTCAAAATACAAACATCATTCCGATTAAATTTCAGCAGTTGAATCTTGCATACGATAGGTAGGTGTTACCCTTTGAACCTTCGCTCATGAAACGCACTTAGCCTACTCGCTCTGAGTAGAACGCGATGTCTTTGAACTCGTCTGTCGTTTGTGTAGGCGACAATATGCTTCACACAAGACTCTCCCTGATAAAGTCAAGTCCTCATAGTTATATTCGTTATGGTCATGAACATTTTCCTGGTTCTGCGAGAACTCTAGGAAGTGTGCCCTCCAATTCCATTCGAAGCGACCCCACTTCTCTCTAACATAGGTGATTCATCACATGTGACTACATTAGTCGAATCATTAAAAGCCATAGTGATAGGTTCAATTGGATCGATACTGCCACAAATCAGAACGATCAACGTACAGAAACAACAATTCAATCAACAACACAATCCATTACTAAATAATTCTCTTGTATTGATGATCAAAGCAATAGTTGTAGTACAATGGTGCAGGAGAATACAATCACACACATAGTTTCTCTTTCTAACGTGTATTGGTGATCTAGACTCCCTCTCTAACACATACTCACAACATGCTTTATGCATCACTACTTAGGGATAATACAAAATTAACCCTAAACTATACAAAACTTGTATAAACAAAGAACAAAGTAAATCTTCTAACAGGATTGAGCCCTAACAGTACTCCCTCTAAGATTTATCTTTGATCTTCAAAATCAAAATCTTCAGCTTTAAAATTTTTCTCTTTAATCTTCAATCTCTCTCGAATCAAAATTCTTCATTCAAACTCTTCAGGTTCATCTTTCACGTTCAGCAACTGTTTCCTAGCATATTCTTCTTGTTCTTTAATAGCTTTTTCTATGCATGACTTGAACTTTTCTGCTATCATGGCTTGTCTCGGCTTTGACTCATTGGTGAGTATATCACAGGCAACCATCTGTTTAAGCGTATCCAAGGTGATACCTGCAAAATCAATGTTAGCATAAAATTCGTATGGCCTTTTCCTTCCTTTGGCACGCACTTTTAAAGTACCCTTGGATGTAATCCGCATAAATTCAATCTCTGGAATATTGATCTTCACCAGGTCAGCATTAAATAATGTTTTCCTTAATCGGATCTTTTCTGTTGCAGCACCGATGACTTCAACCATGACTTCAAATAACTTTCTGTCTGCCTCAGCAACTGGATTCTTCATCTTTTCCATCTTATGATTTCACAAGTGATCAATGTAAGACGGATGAAGTAGCTTGAGCTCGAAAGTGCTGAACAAGGTGATCATATCATGATCCCAATCTTCTAAGTCACGAACAATCTTGAGTTCAAATGTTTCTTCATGATAGAAAAATTTCAGAATCGGCTTCGTCTTCTGCGATCCATCAAACACTTTCAATCCTGGATCAGTTACTTTATCAAAGTATTCGTCTGAAAATTCTTCTAAGTACATATCACGAAGTATCAACTTTTTCTGCTTCTTCTTCTTATTATCCAAATATACTTTATCTTCTTGTTGGCCACGAAACTCCAGAAACTTAGGCATTCGGCTAATTCCAGCGTCCAAAAGCATTGCACACTTTTCACCACGCTCAGCCCTTGTATGATTTATCAGTCGCCACTTATGTAACTCCTTGAGATCTTGGATATGAAGTTTGAAGATGCTTGAGTAGTAGTGATAAACATCACATAAGCCATTTACTCGTTTGATCAGAAATGCATCAAAAACTTCATCATACTTCCAGGCTATAATCTTCACATCCTTGGATTTTTCCGGCACGATCATCGAATCAAGCAGATCGGAAACAGATTGACCTTTGCTCAGCAGTGATCTCACAATATCACCTGATGTGGCAGCTTTATGCCATTACTCTTGTACATCCATAGGAATGTGGTAAGCTTTCATCTCACTAGGAAATATATCTATCAAATCTTTCCTCTTTTTATGCGCATCTTCTGGTAAGGCCATCAATGGTATCTCCTTTGGTTCCAATACTTTGAACCTTTTGGTTAGTTCGAAGTACTGTGGATTATTGTAATCCAAAAAGAGCATACGGTTATGCATCTTTTCTGACGCCTGAAAACTAACAAGAATCTTTTTCAGCGACTCTTTCTTCAACTTCTTCAGAGTTTTGTACGATAATTTCTTAATTGTAGCCATTGACGCATATCAACAGAAGTCATCTCCTTTGGGTTATGATGATAAAGTTCTTCAGGTGGAAGATCGTCAATATTTAGACTTTCTTGCTATGGCGTCCATTCACCCGATTCTACAACAAACTCTCTGTTATCTCCATCTACTCGATCTTGGGCATTGACACACTTTTCATACTCCTCGTTTATTTGACTGACTGTAAGTCCATTCAAATAAACAGGATTGTACTTCATCCTTTCCAAATAAGCAAACCATGCATCTAGATCTACTGGAATTTCTTCACTAATATACACTTCAGTATCAAAACCAGAAGGACAAGCTTCATCCGATATATCCATCACTTCAGTTACTTGTACAGTCTCAGCTTGAACTGGCTCAACCTGAACTGCTTCCTCGGTTCTAGCTTTCTTGACATACACATCTTCTTCAAAAATCTCAGGAACTTCATCAAGTTTACGTTTTCCCTCCGCTTTGTCATATGTAACAATAGCAGCAGCATCATCGGGAATAGGGACTGATTCAACAATTGGTTCTGTCACAGTTTTTGATCGTCGTGATCTGGTATAATAAACTGTGACGTCCCTAGGAGTCTCAGACACTCCAACGTCTTCATCCACAGAAAATTCTTTGTCAGACTCAGAGCTTCCGGTTTCATTCTCTTTCAGCCAATTTTCCAGAACTTCCTTTTCAGCACGCAAAGTGTTACATTCTGCATGTAACTCCTCATAGTCAATCTTCATATTTTCATATTCAGCATCTAACTCTTTGAAAATCTTAGAGTTCTTTTGCTGCATAGCCCAGAAATCAGCTAATCTCTTCTTCTTTCGCTCATTGGAAGCCTTTAATTCAGCATTTTCATCCAATAGCTTGTCTACCATCCTCTTTAAGTGAAAAACTTCATCTTCTTCTTCGTTCATATCAACATCTAAACCAACCTTTGGTGAAGACCCCTTGGGTTGTTCAGAATGTTCAGTTGTAGGAGAAGATGATCTGGAAATATCTATCGGATTAGGAATAGAGAAAACAGCTTCAGTTTCATCAACTGTTTGTGGCACAGTCTCTACTTCAGCAACAACCTCTTGTGCAATATGAATCACATCAATCTGTTCAGGCACACTCACTTCTTCAATCACAATAGGCTCCTCTACAATTATAGGTTCAGTCACAGTCTTAGATCGTCGTGATCTGGTGTAACAGACTGTGATGTCCCTAGGAGTCTCATGAACATCTGATTCTATTTCTTCTTCTGCTTGATCAGATTCTGATCCAGCTTCAATGTTCTCATCATCATCATCATCATCATTACTCTCTGATTCATTGCTGCTTGATTCTTCATTCTCAGAATCATTCATATCAGCATCACTATCATCTGACTTAAGTGCACCAGGGAGATCATCCACAAGATCTAAAGGATCAATCACTTCACCTTGAGAAATACGATGATATACCCCACCAATATCTTCCACATTGTTTGCTATATCTCGCATATAGTCAAACATTTGCACTTCAGCAACATTTCCAATGCTCATCTTTCGATAAGATAAAGCATTCATGTCTTCAGTCATAAGCAAATCACCATTCACACCTTCTTCATAAATCACAGGATGTGCATTGTCGATCAGCAACTGTAAAAATCTTGGATACATTAAGAATTTGAATCTCTTCCCTTTCACCAGATTGAAAATAAACCCCTTCATAATCCATCTTGACATGTTGAAAGGTCTATTTGTAGCTATTGCAACAATTGGAGATGCAATATCTGATGGAAAGTTATCAAACCCGGCACTTCTTCTGGATAAACACTGTTGAATCACATAGCATAGTAACTTCCATTGCTTGCCCAGTCTAGCTCTTACGAAATGCTGCTTAGGAAATACATGAGGGTGTCCCATATTGATGAAGCACTCTTGGCATTCAGCAGTCGTATATTCATCAAGAGCACCTACTTCATCTTCATCTAATCTTAGTGCAGTCCTGATTGACTCTCTAGAAATAGTTATTTGTAACTGTCTGGTAATATATCCACTCACCACAGATACACCAGCCTCATTTGTAATCACCTCTGCTGTTCTCCAGAAAGATTTGATCAATCTTGCATATACAATGGGTTTGGCACACATTTCATATACATACTTGGTTCTTCTAAGAAAACGAATCATATCTCTATATCCATCTGCTTCTGGTATAGATTCATCCAACAAAGCCACAAGATTGTGCTTTGGTTCATACTTGAGTATATTCATCTGATAACAACCAAAAACATATGTGTCAGTTCTCAAAAATTGATAAACAAGCAACATTTGTGCAAGAGACAAGCATAAAGACTCAGTGTAACAGATTCACATTTTATTCATCACATAAGTTAATTAACAGTTTGAGAGTATCATTTGTTCAAAGACCTTGTGAAACAATATTCATCGTCAATCTGTTAACAGTCTCAATACTTAGTCACTTTAACACAAATTTGTCATTTGTTCAATGAAGTTGTATCACATGATTCAGATCATTTTCAGTATCAATTGATCAATTAAAATAAGATTATGTATCATTTTTTATCTAATTTCACACACTTATTTAATATCAATTAATGGTGGTTACGATGCATTTGAACATTTTTTCAAAATCAGGTGAGTTTTGATGTTATAATGTTGATTATTTTATGAAAATAAGTGATTAACAGTCCTTTTGAACCTATTTCAACAATTGATTTTAGTTTTTACACACAGAATCAAAGTGTCGATTCAGAGTCTAGTTACTGTTCATCACAAATTTTTCGATTTTTAGGCCAACAATGGTGTCGATGATGTTTGATCATGATGATTATACCTTATTCAATCTCTAATACTTGTTATAGAATCGTTGATTGAATATGATATAAAATGATTTGAGACACAGAGTATTTACTTGAGAATGATTGTAAAAAATGATACGTGTTTGTGAAGACGAGCGTATTTATATGTAGATGAGCCGGCTCAACAATTAGGTCAAAAATTTAGGACGGGTCAACATTTCAGACATGTCAGAAATTTAGGCCCAACAGCCTTAGACGGGTCATGTTGGGAAGGGTCAAACCTTTGGGACGCGTCAACATGTGAACATACATTTTTAACATGCAACAACACTTAGTCGGGTCACACACTATTGAGACGGGTCAAGTACTATTGAACCGTGTCAACATTGTTGGGACGGGTCAGAGTGTCTGCACATTAAATTTTCTCCGTGTAAATGCTTGGTCGAGTCAGACAACTGTTGGGACGTGTTAACATTAGTTGAGACGGGTCAACACTTGTTTAACACATGTTCACAATGTAGACATGAGTCGGATCGTGACATAGTCGTGTCATTTTTGATACACAAGGTTTGGAACGACTACACCTTTGTTTTGTTTTACCCATCGCCCGGCTGTACAGTAGCATTGTCTTCTTTCATCACCCGGCTGTATAGTGACAGCAATTTCATTACCTGGCTGCATAGTGACATCAATTTCATTACCCGGTTGCATAGTGACATTGAAATTTTGTCACCCGGCATCATTTTATTCAATCACCCGGCAACATATCATTCAATCACCCGGCTACATATCATTCAATCACCCGGCTATACAGTGATATATGATATCATCACCCGGCTACAACACTTAGACGATTTTTCTTCACTTTCTTTGTCTGTTGACTTTTCAAATGCATTTATTGCACCTGCAGTCATTCTCGACACATTAATTAGACAAGACATCCTTATTAGGGTTTGTGTAATTAATTATCAAACTTGATTTATTGCATTTGATTAACACATAAAATTCATTCCAAAAGTTTACTTTTTCATTTTTCTTTTAATTTTCTCAAAATGACATTTTGCAAACATTTTTGCACTACCAATATTTCTATATTCCGAAGCATTTTTCTTCAATCAAAATAATCACAAGACTTCAGGTTCGTTTTTATCATATCCAATACATTTGCTTTCATTAACCACTTGATCCTTACATTCAACACACTTATTTCTTGCAATTTTTGAGTTTTGAAATATTTTTGCACTTTTTCTTCAATTATTTCTCCCCCTAAACTTGAAATTTCTCAGAAATTTTAAGTTTAAATAGGATGTCGATGTGTCAATAAAGAATCCATATGCCTGCACACAAAGCACACACATTAAAGTAAATACATATGCAATACAATGAATCAATATATCGCAGTGAGATCATACCATACATCATCTGAACATGTTTTGCAAGTTTTGAATAGACATTTGACTTATGTTTAATTGAGTGATGATATGAAAAAATACCAATTAGCTCGAATTGACACACTTACCTTTTTAGTATCATGATGAGATTAAGGTTCGATTAGAATGACTTATGTGACCCACATGTATACATATGTCAACATATTTCCTTATCAACAACAACTTGAATGCATGTTGCACAAAAACCTGGTCACTTACTGATGCGTGTAATGTATATATAAAATAATAACTAAAAACACCTAAGTTTTAATATTTATAAACTAGGACTCTCTAAATTAACCTAAACACACAACCGGCAGTGTACCGATCGAGTGTAGAATAGCCTAAGTAAGTCCGAGATCGAACCCACAGACTCTATATAACTACGTTTAACCGACTCGATCTAACTTAATTAATTACACTAATTGTATATTGTTTGAGGGGGGTTTTGTCTAATTCACCGTACTGTCACTATAGATTAACTAAAACAATGACACAACTTAGATTGAAATAAGAAACCAGAATAAATGAAGAATTACTACCTAGGCTAGAATCCTGCTTATTACTTCATGACATCAATTGGACTTGTGGTTTACTCCTTTGGTTTCCGGGATTTAAATTGTTAACTAAAGAACTACCTAGAGGACCCTCGACCCTTCTCGAGAAGAAACCTATTGGCAATTTAATAGTTATGTTAATCCACCAGTAAATCAGATAACCTCACGGTTCACCTAATATTGCTTAAACTCTCTCCTTAAAGACTATCTACCTTACAGCACAGTAATCCAACACCCTAAAGTGATAAGGATGAACTCTCAATTGAATACCAGACTTAGGAATGCTCAAAAACACCTAACAGAACTAAGTTGACTAGTTAGACCCTTCTCCTGCAATAGACAACTCAGATCCATAGAAAGGGCTGAGACACAACTACTAACCCGCACTTCACAGATATTAGGTTAAACAGACCAATTATACCTAAATTAACCCAAACCAATGCTCCTGCAGTTGTTTTCGCCAAATTAACTGTAAAGGTTTAAAACCGCAAAGTTTATGACCTAATCAATATTCATACATGACATAGACCATCACAAGAACATTAATGAAGCAATAATTCAAAATAAATAAAGTTATAACTAGTCATACGCAATCTGACAATCAACTGAGATATAAGTTCAAAACAATTCCAAAATCATTGAAAACCACAACTATGTCCAAAATCAACCAATCAATTCATAAACGTTCATCTAATCCTAGATAGTAAATAAAGTGTAGTCAACCAACATGATAAAAAACCAAAACCAAAGTAAAAGTTATGCAACATGATGAAAAGAACAAAATAAATAAAGGAATCGAAGAACCCGAGATTGCAAACCGACGACCCTTGATCCTTAGCTTTTCTTCTCTTCTCTTGACGTCAACTCCGCTCCAAAATACCCTTTTTCAGCCTCTAATTCGTCCCTAATTCGTGCCTGGAGGCTAGGGTTAAGTTATGATGAGTTTATATAGCGAACCGGGCCAAAAAATCACGAAACAATCTGCCGAAAACGCGTCACCGCGTCGCGCGGTGACGAAATTAATTGTGGCCGCGTACCGTGCCAACAAAACAGCCCAACACCCTTAGCCAAGCACGCCGCCTGGCGCGGCCATGCTTGCTAGGCTGGTCGCGTGGCGTGGCCACCCCCATTCGTCTCGATTCCGCTTCGTTTCTTTAGTTTCGCGTTTCGGTTCGCTCGCAACTCCGTTTCGCGCCCCGTTTTCGCCTACGGATTCGATTTTTCACGATCTTTCCGTTTCTTTATCAACATGGGACCTACGAAACACAAAAACATCAGTTGTGCCAAAAATGATATATAAACGTAACCGAAACGACACAAAATGTTAACAAATATAACATGGGATTTATGTATAATTTATCCTTTATCAAACATCCCCACACTTAACCTTTTTCGTCCCTGAAAAAGCATGCACATAGAATCACAACTAATTAAAGCATTCAACATTTCGTTACAGTTTTCAAACAAGAAACAAATCCAGATAAACAACGGTGCGTTTTATTTAAACACCCTAACACTTGCCAATTAAGTTTCCCCTTTATGTTTAATTTAAATTTAATTAGATCATTTGTCTACAAGGTCTCACACAGAAGAAAAATAAGTTAGCCCGATTAAGTGTTGCTTGACGAGGCACCGGATAAACCAAAAAGGTTTTCCTACCAAAATAACCTAAAGAACTTAACTAAGCTAAGAACTAGTGCCATATTAGGGTGGATGTTGATGGATGAGTTTTGTGGGTATAGAGTGTTTATTTCTTTTTTTTTCATAAAACAAGATCACCTCACCCAGGGGTGTCGTATCCAAGTCGCTATCCCGGAGGTAGAGCACATGGGGTCTTGGATCACTTGCCTTATATTTTTCATTTTTTTATTTTTTTTCATTTTTTTTCATTTGAATTGGCTCTTTGAGCTCTTTTATTTAGCAGCTACTTTGAGCGCTTTTCAGGACTGTACCCGGTGGACTTTTTATTTGCGGATGCGTCACTTCTTTCACAAGAAGTGTGTTATAAATCCTAAAATGGCACTACCCCTTAACCTTTTAAGTTCAAAAGCCTACAATGGTGCCTAATTTAATTTAGTTAAGGCCTTCTTGACAACCCACGAGATTCACAACAATTAAGATTCAATTATTACACTTAGGGAAACTATCTCAGCTAATTGGGTTACCAAAAGTTTGTCCAAATTCATCTTTGTTTTAAAAACCACAACTCATTTGAAAGCAAAAATTAATTTATTATCATTTTCTATTTAGAGTGCACAACTTTAACAAAGACATTTTTCAAAAAAAAATTTTTACAATTTTTTTTTTTGATTTTTTTAAGACACTATAAGACTCAAAACATACTAAACAAACTCTAAGACTCAAAAGCTATTTCCCATCCCCACACTTAAGTTCTACATTGTCCCTAATGTAGAAATGGAAAACATCTAAAAATAAAATAAAAATGCAAAAATAAAACAAAATAAAAAATAAACAGGTGAATTGGAAAAGACTTAGCTGATTTTGTGAAACGCGCACTACAAGAATATAAGCCTATTGCAACTTTTTTTGGTAAAAAAAGGTTGCATTAGGTGAAGTTGCATTAGATCAATTGCAACCTTTTTTATTACATAATGCAACTGTTTTTTTACATAATGCAACTGCTTTTTTTACATAATGCAATTTTTATTCAAATGCAACCTTTTTTTAATGCAACTCTTTAAATAAGAGTTGCAATAGGTAACAAAAAAGTTGCATTAAATCTAATGCAACTTCTTCTAATGCAACTGTTTTGAAAAAAAAGGTTGCAAAATGGTTATAAAAGGGTTACAATAGGTTTATATTTTAGTAGTGGCGTAAGCTCCAAGTCTTCATTCCAATCCGCAGCTTCGATCGTATAGCATTTCGGTCGCGATCGAGCTTCACCGACACTCTCGAGCTCCATCTTCGTCTTCACAAATACAAACTCACCCGAATGGAGATTGAGTACGGGTGAGAATGATATAAACCTGCAAAAACAAAAACAAGAATACCCGAGCATAACACTGACTCGACAAAAATTAAAATTTAAATAAAATTCCCGACTCAATATAAACTCAACAAATAATAAGAAACCTCCCCACACTTAAACTTAATCAGGGGGTTTCTCCTTGATCTGAACCCTATCCAATCCGTTCAATTCCACCCGATCCACATAAATACATACAAATTTGAAAGTGGAATTGAAAATGACATTGAAAAACAAATTAAAAACTTGGAACGGGTCAGACCACCAATATTTAAACTTACCTGGAAAGAACCGAATGTGATGCATGTAACTTGAAGATTGGTCTTTCTTGCACTTTAAGGGTTTCTCCATCCTTGTAAGCCATCTCCCGATTTGCAACAATGTGCGCTCCCTCGGTTATTTCCTTGATTTAAACCGAGGTGTTGAGGAATCTTCATCATGTACCTCTTCCTCATGCTCACTCGGTTCTTGACTCATCCCCACACTTGGCGTTTAATTGTAAACTAGATCTTCAAGAATCTTCAAATCGCCAAGTGGGTCAAACTCTCCATCTTCATAAAAAGGCAAGTCCACCAGTTCAGCAGCAAACTCATCCTCCCAAGATGGAACTGGTACCTCCTTCACATCTCCCTCCTGCTCAGATTTAACTTCTAATTCCTGCACACCATCATTCTCAACAAACAAACATGAAGAATTAAATGAACCCGATGACTCGAGTTCATCCTCAATTAAGTCAACTGATTCAGGAATATCAAAATCAGAACGATCAGATTGAAGTTCAGAACACTTACCTGGTTCAGGATCGTGATGCAAATCTTCACAACTAAAGTCCCATTCGTCTTCATCATCACTAGAAGAATCATCTTGGACGGAAAAATCATAGATACCGGCAGGTGGTAAATCCTCATTACCTTTGACCGCATACCTCTCCATGATTTCTGGCTCTTTAGTTTCTTCTGGTTGAATTCTCTTATATTTCTCAAGTTCCTCCGAAATTAATTCGTGAACCTCCAGAAGTTTTCGTTTATCATCATTAGTAAATTCTTCCCAGCGATACATCATCATATCCTGCACCATCTTCAACTGATTCCTTAGTTTCTCTTCATCCTCCTTTCTCCTCTCTTCTATGTACTCTGCACCATCTTGGGATGTTTGACATTCCTGTGAATAATATGGCTGCGCATACATAGAGGAGTGAGTAACACAAGGTGATGCAGAGGACCCCGTATAATCTGGACATAAACAGGTAAAATGAGGTCCTCCATAAATTTCACACATAATTAATATTACAGAAAGACTCAATGGGGAGAAAAACAGAGAAAATAATAACTAATCCTACGACTCAAACAAAACTAAAACAAATAGCACAAATATAATCAATTAAGTAAAATCAAAGTAGTTAACGCAATCGCCAAGAGTCCCTGGCAACGGCGCCAAAAACTTGATGCATGTAATATATATATATATATATATATATATATATATATATATATATATATATATATATATATATATATATATATATATATATATATATATATATATATATATATATAAATAATAACTAAAAACACCTAAGTTTTAATATTTATAAACTAGGACTCTCTAAACTAACCTAAACACACAACCGGCAGTGTGCCGATCGAGTGTAGAATAGCCTAAGTAAGTCCGAGATCCCACAGACTCTATATAACTACGTTTAACCGACTCGATCTAACTTAATTAATTACACTAATTGTTTATTGTTTGAGGGGGGTTTTGTCTAATTAACCTAACTATCACTCTAGATTAACTAAAACAATGACACAACTTAGATTGAAATAGAAACCATAATAAATGAAGAATTACTACCTAGGCTAGAATCCTGCTTGTTACTTCATGACATCAATTGGACTTGCGGTTTACTCCTTTGGCTTCTGGGATTAAATTGTTAACTAAAGAACTACCTAGAGGCTCGACTATTCTCGAGAAGAAACCTATTGGCAATTTAATAGTTATGTTAATCCACCGGTAAATCAGATAACCTCACGGTTTACCTAATATTGCTTAAACTCTCTCCTTAAAGACTATCTACCTTACAGCACAATAATCCAACACCCTAAAGTGACAAGGAGGAACTCTCAATTGAATACCAGACTTAGGAATGCTCAAAAACACCTAACAGAACTAAGTTGACTAGTTAGACCCTTCTCCTGCAATAGACAACTCAGATCAATAGAATGGGCTGAGACACAACTACTAACCCGCACTTCACAGATATTAGGTTAAACAGACCAATTATACCTAAATTAACCCAAACCAATGCTCCTACAGTTGTTTTGGCCAAATTAACGGTAAAGGTTTAAAACCGCAAAGTTTATGACCTAATCAATATTCATACATGACATAGACCATCACAAGAACATCAATGAAGCAATAATTCAGTTTAGTTTAAATAAAGTTATAACTAGTCATACGCAATCTGACAATCAACTGAGATATAAGTTCATAACAATTCCAAAATCATTGAAAACCACAACTATGTCCAAAATCAACCAATCAATTCATAAACGTTCATCTAATCCTAGATAGTAAATAAAGTTTAGTCAACCAAGATAATAACAAAACCAAAACCAAAGTAAAAGTTATGCAACATGATGAATAGAACAAAAGAAATAAAGGAATCGAAGAACCCGAGATTGCAAACCGACGAGCCTTGATCCTTAGCTTTTCTTCTCTTCTCTTGGCGTCAACTCCGCTCCAAAATACCTTTTTTCAGCCTCTAATTCGTCCCTAATTCATGCCTGGAGGCTAGGGTTAAGTTATGATGAGTTTATATAGCGAACCGGGCCAAAAAATCACGAAACAATCTGCCGAAAACGCGGTGACGAAATTAATTGTGGCCGCGTACCGTGCCAACAAAACAGCCCAACACCCTTAGCCAAGCATGCCGCGTGGCGCGGCCATGCTTGCTAGGCTGGTCGCGTGGCGTGGCCACCCCCATTCGTCTCGATTCTGCTTCGTTTCTTCGGTTTCGCGTTCCGGTTCGCTCGCAACTCCGTTTCGCACCCCGTTTTCGCCTACGGATTCGATTTTTCACGATCTTTCCGTTTCTTTATCAACATGGGTCCTAAGAAACACAAAAACATCAGTTTTTCCAAAAATAATATATAAACGTAACCGAAACGACACAAAATGTTAATAGATATAACATGGGATTTGTGTATAATTTATCCTTTATCACTTACAAACATAAACAGTGTGGAATTTGGGTTCTAATTGAATTTGGTTCGCTTTGGGACATCTTTTGAATTCCATTTTGGAAATTTTCATTTCCTATTGTTGTTCCCCTTGGGAATCTTCTGAATTCTATTTTGGAATTTGATTTGGTGATGGTCCACATTTGGGACTCTTTTTGTTCCATCTTTGGGAATCTTTTGCTGCACCTTGAAGCTTGTCTATGGCTAGCGATCAGGCAGTGTCGGGTTTGCGACATTGCTTGCGACACTAGTCGCTGTATAAATAGTTGTTTAGGGCTATTTTGTACACAACTCTTGTAACTCTTTGGAACTTTATTGAATACATTTCACACATTGATCTTGAGTTTGAATCTAATTGTTTATTGCAAGGAATTGTTTGGATTATATCATTGTTGCATCTATTTCAATCTACCTCATCTAATTACCTTCTTAATCAACTTATTCTTAATGGGTTATTATGGTTTATTTGAGTTTTGGTCATTAATCACAATCAATTGTTGCTAGATCTAGTGGTATCAATTGTTTGTGATCCGATCTAAATCATTATAACACGGATTTACTGATTTCCAGGACCAACAATATGGTATCAGAGCCATTGTGCTCATGATTTGTGGTTTTTGAGGGTTTTTAGATATATTTCAATTTTCATCAATTCTGGATCTGATCTAGTGAATTTTGATATGGAACTGGATTGAAAACATTGTCCTATTGGTTTATGAATCACTTGAAACTCTGAGATCTGTCTTTGCTATACAGATCTGAGATCTTAGAGTGATTTTGGAGCTTTCTCCTTAAGTTTTGGACAAAAGGCATTTTCAATCAAATTGGATCTACATTGTTGATGTTATGGCTTGAATTCTGGATTTGGATTGATCTATTTTGCATTTGGAAACAATCGGAATCATCAGATCATCAATCGGATCTGATTTGGGTTTTCTGGGGTAATTTTTGGTCATTTTTCGTGCAAAGAGTTTTCTCAGATTCAAATTGCGACACTGTTGTTCATCTTGCGACACTAGTGTATTTTGCGACACTATAGTAAATTGTTGTTTGATCAAATTTTGAAGCTGGTTTGCGAATCTACTTGAACAAAAGTTCATTCTTGGGTACTATCTTGCGACAGTAGTGCTTGTTCCTCGATACCGACACTATTCTCGACATTGTTGTGTGCTTATGATACCGACATTACTCCCGACATTGATCTGAACGAAAGTTCAAAGTGTATTTGAGATAGTGTTTGCATTACTACCTTTAACACTATCCTGCGACACTGTCAAGTCAGCGACACTAGCAATTTCTGCGACATTATCTGCGAAACTGTGACCAAAATCTAAAATTTAAATCTTACAATGCCAAATTCACTTACCCTAGATGATCTGGAAAACGTTGCAACAATTAGTCCACCAAAACTGATAGACGATGATAATTTTGACGATTGGAAGAAGAGACTGAAGGACTTTTATTTGAAAATGGATCATACTCAGTGGGATTCGATTGTTTTGGGTCCGCATTTACCAATTACTGTCATAGGAGATACCACAATTCGAAACACAAATCCGGATACATACACCGATAGAGATAAAAGAATGATAGACCGTGACAACAAAGCCTTTGATGATCTGAATTCGTGCTTAACAAGGGAAAATTGCAGTAAATTCGCTGAACACAAGGATGCAAAATCCTTGTATGATGCTCTGTGTAGATTTCATGATGAACGTGAAAAACGGGAGACGGACAAAGGAGTGCTTGCTGAAAATAATTTTATCGCTTTTATAAGTCATAAAAGGGAGAAACTGTTGGATTTGATCATTCTCTTTCTGAATGTGACTGAAAATCTGAAGAAATATGATCCCAATCTCACCAACTGTGAACAAATACATCGACTTCTGAACTCTCTTCCAATTCAGTGGGGTTCTTGCGTTAACACTTTGAAGAAAGAAAGAAGATTCTCTGATTACAAACTCACGGTTATAATTGACAAGTTAAAATTTCATGAGTTGGAACTGAAAAAGAAGGAGTTCTTCCAAGCAGTGGTTCCATCTCAAACCAACTCTTTAAACGTTGATCTAATTTCATCTATGACAAGCTTACTCAATCACAAAACCAAACTGAATGAAAAACTCAAGGTGATATCATTCGATTCAGAAACAATTGTTGGATCCTCGGAGAATATAAGAGAAAATTGTGGAGATTCGACAATTGATAATAAAGAGGGATCTGATTGTGAGATACCTAATGTCGATACCGCCGAGAAAGATCAGAAAGGACGACACAAAGTCGAAAATGAAGAAATGTTGGAAGTCAGGAAAGAGGAACATAAAAGAGATACACGAGTATGCAACTGTGAAAAAGCTTTAGCAGCCGAAAGGATCATCATGGATCTACCTTACGAAACTGTTCAAGATTTGTGTTCTCCTACGTGCAAACAGCGATTATTTGGAGTTTATAAAGCAAATAGATTGATTTTGGACAATCAAAGAGAAATTGTTGCCATGAATAATGAGCTTAAGCAAAATGAAGTCTGTTATTCTGTAAAACTTAATGAAGCCTTGGCCGAAGTTGAATTGTAGAAGAGAAATCTATATGAGAGGAATGTAGAGATAAATCTTTTAAATGAAAGGCTTATGTTAGCTCAATATGAATCCACGAAGCTACAAAGCAAACTTGATAAGTGGACGTTGTCTCAAATGAAACTAAATGAGCTTTTTGTCAAACAAAGAGGAGCTCGGATAAAAGATGGGGTCAGATACAACCCTGAAGTTCAAACAGTTTTTCCGCCACCATCGACCTTGTGTTACTCTCCTTTACCCAAACCACACCCAATGAATGATTTGTTTGAACAAAATAGTAGAGTGGAGGGAGTCAGTATTTCAGAGGTGAGGGATGAATATGAATCTTCAAACGGTATTGGATATAACAAAACACCTGATGGTATGTCATGCTTCCGCTACGCCGAAATCCATACCTACAATTTTCACTAATCTGCATGAAAAGTTCAAAACTGGTGAGATCCCGATTTTCGAACCAATCAAACAGGTAAGAGAATATCCACAAAGTTCGTCCACATCACATCAATCAAGTCAAGACAGTCAAGGTTCACTGGGAACAAAAGCTATTTCTGAAACATCTACAAGTTCCGAAGAAGAACCAGAGAAAAAGAGAGGCATGGAGGACTCAAAGACCAAGACATCATCTAAAGGAGTCAAAGTCCAAATGTGTTTTCAAAACCTGAACCAAGAAGAAGTCAGATCCCATTTCCCGATCATTTTTTCAAATCACAAAAGGGTAAATATCAATCTCAGTCTCTCATTCCACGAAAGTTTTATAGAGCAGAGAAAAGACACAACAATCGTCAACAATCCAAATCAAGGTCCTTAAAGCCCCATCACAGTAAATCAACTGCTCACTCAGGAGTATCAACAGGCAAATCCAAGGAATTATATGTCTTTTACAGCGATTCAGACTCTCACATGTCTAACTGTGATGAAGATATCTGTATGGATCATGTGTCCACCTTCAAGATCAAAAGGACTGGTTTAAATTCACGTTGTTTCAGATGTGGTAAAACCGATCATATGGTAAAACAGTGTCGTGATCTTGGTCGAAGCAGTGTACATAGTAAATCCTTAGGAAATAGAATTAAACAATTTGTAAATAATCATTTTAGCACTAATTCTTTCTTTCAAAAGCCCAGGTTCGTTAAGGCTTGGGTTCTGGTTTATAACTGATTTTCTTTTGTTTGATACAGTTCATTCGGGAAGAGCCTATCAATCTTTCTTTGGCTGATTGGTTGCGGATGTTCTGTATTTTTTGTTTTGCTTTCTAGTTTATTTAAAAAAAAATGGGGGGGGAGCGAAGGAAAATATGTTTTTCTTACTTATATTTTCTAATATTGCCAGCCATCCTTTTGCGTATGATCTTAAAAGTTATTAAATTTGTTGAAAATTTCAGTTTGAAAACTGAAAGTTTTGGGGAGTAATACTACAAATTTCATACTTGTGCTTCATCTCATGTAAATACTGTTTGTTTCTTGCAGGATTCAGATATGGGTTGACAGCGTCTGAAGGAGGGAGGAGATTTGTATACTGATGTGTCAGTAGGCTCAGCTTGAATACAATTAGACATCAACTCTGTGATCAAACTAAATTCAAATAGAGCTCGGTGATAAGGATCATTTTCACAGACATTCGGCCTGCACAAAGTGATAAGTTTTGACAAAAATGGGCTGAGAGTATTTGTTTCGCGCTTGATTTTTCCCAAATCCAAACCCATCAGCCGTAGCCCTAAATGACGCTTCTCGTTAGCTCTTCGGAATTTTATTTTCGTGCTTATCTCCTCTGCTATATGGAAGTATTGACCTGGAGTGATGATCTTCTCTGTTATATGTAAATATAGACCTGAAACTCTCATCAGCACGCTCAGATAATCATCTCCTCTGTTATACGTCGGTATAACCTGGAGCGCTCATCATCTGCAACCCACATGTACAGCTAAGCTCACAATGTTTCTACATCAACTTCATTGTTTGACGCTTCATACATAAGAATACACTCACATGTAAAGCTAAGCTCACAATGTTTCTACATCAAGATCATTGTTTGACGCTTCATACATATAACCCAACTCCGTTCACTCTCAAGTACATTCACCCTGATCATTTATTGATCTTGGTCTATGCCCAACCAAACTACAAAATCTTGCTGAAACATCTAAACTCAATAAGCCATGAGGTCAAAACAAGTTACTTTGCTAAATATCTATGGAAACCAAGTTGCCAGAGCTTCTTCAAAACGAACCAAAACATGATAATATCGTCACAGGTTGTTTGTTGAAAGGAACAAGGCATGGGTTTAAATGGACAAACATACTGACAATCTTTTTAAATCTTTGTCTCTCCGGATGATTGCCTGAAACTCGTTTTCTGATCTCCTCGTGATTCATTCTATTTTTTTACTGTTTTGATTCCTTTGAAAGCTCGTAATTCAAATGGGTCTTGGTTTTGGATCTATCTCATTAGTTTGGCTTGACATTATTTTAAAATATTTGTAATTTAATTAGATTTGACTTTTATTTTTCAAAATAATTTTTAAAATTTTTTTTTTATGGTTTTTGCGACACTATAGTGTCGGGTATGCGAAACTATATGTTTGTATTATACCTGATATGGGTCGTGTTGGGTCATAATTCTTCTCTTCAAAATCTGATTCAACCCACACGACCTTAAACCCTAGTTTCACAAAAGTTCATTTCTTGATCTTAGGGTGTTTTTGCTTGATTCCAATCGCTAAGTTTTGTGATTTAATATGTTTCGAACCTTCGTCTTTAATGAGTTTGAATTTGGTGCTAATCTGATATGGTTTTTTATTATGTTGACTGTTGGTTTACTTCGTATTGCGACACTACCTGCTCGTCTTGCGACACTGAACGAAAGTTCAAACTATGTTTACGACCGGTGTTTTTAAACCGGCCGGTCCGAACGGTCGGACCGCTTTTTTTAATAATCCCGGTTTAATTAGACGCGGTTTGATTGATGTTTCTGAACCGCTTCGAACCGTACAAACCAGTCCGGTCGGACCGGAACCGGACCGCTATTGAACCGCTATTGAACCGGGTCAGTCATAAAATATATATTTTTATGTTTTGATTTTCATGGATTTTATGTTTACATCTATTTATATTTGTGTTTTTTGTAATGAAAGTCAATATGTTGATTTTTTAAGTGATGAAAATAATGAACTCGTATTATTTTGGCGTTAAAACTTGTTTAATTTATGATTTTTTTTGTGATTCTTGGCGTTAGAACTTGTTTAGATTATTACTTATATGGTATAACTTAATATTGTTGAACTTATGTTGTTACTTGTTTGGAAATCTTATGGTATTGCTTTGATAAATATACAATTATCCTACCCCGGTCCAACCCCGGTCCGACCGGTCCGACCATTAAAATTAAAATAACGGTTCAGTGTCCGGCCCGGTTTTAAAAACATTGTTTGCGACACTACCAATTGTTGGAACTGAAATTAAGACTGATGCTTATCAAATTGAAGATCCAACAGTATTGACTTATCGGTTCTGAACACGATGCAAGACGTTGAGAATAATAGACTATGGGGGAGTATTGTTGGACCTGAATTGTAGTCTAATATTATCAACACAGTCAAAGTCAACAAAAGTCAACGTATGGTCAAAGTCCACGTAAAAAGTCAAATGGCGCGTTAGAGATGAAGAACCGAGTCAAGACGTTGAAGTTGTTTTATGTCTAGGATCGTTAATGTAATAAATATATTTTGTGTCAACAAAATATATTTAATCTAGCTTTAGACATGTTTTAGCCTTTTAACTTGTTATTTTCTAATGAGTCTAAGTGTAAGGACTATTAGTGTAATTAGCATGTTAAGCCTTCACTATAAATAGTAAAGTGCAAATAGGGTTTTGAACGGGTTTTCGATTAAAAAAAATGGCTTATGCAGAACTTTTTCAATCTTTCGAATCTGATGATCACACAATGGCACAAAGCCGGTTTGATAATTTTGCAGTTTTAAAGAATGAAAGGATGCCTGAGTTTCTCGATCGATTTGTGATGGTGGCAAATAACCTGAAGAAGCATGATCCAGAACTCGGAAATCATGAACGGGTTAAGAGATTGCTTGATTCTCTCCCACCAAAGTGGAGTTCACATGGAAAATCAATTAGAAGAGAAAGAGGATTTACTGATTACAAACTGGTGGAGGTGATGGACATATTAAAATCTTTTGAGTTGGATATCAAAAGAAATGAGTTTTACCAAGCTGTTCTTCATCCTCAAACCAACACGATAAATTCTGACCTCATCTCATCGGTTACAAGCATACTTGATTACAAAACTGAATTGACCGAAAGGCTGGAATCAATGAGATCTGATTCGAAATCGACTGCAGAGATAAGGGAGAATGTCTTAGAAAGTGGTGTTGCTTCGAAAATTGATAGTGAGAATAAATCTGATTGTGAGTCAATTGTTGATGATAAAGATGAGAAAAATGATGAAGGAAAGAAGGAAGCTGAGGATGAAGAGATGCTGAAGGCAAAGGAAGAAGAACTGAAAAGAAATACAAGGGTCTGCAACTGTGACAAGGCACTGCTGCTGAAAAAGTCATTATGGGACTTCCTTATGAGACAGTTCAAGACATGTGTTCATCTGCATGCAGAGTTCGTCTTTTTGGTATTTATGAAGCTAATAGACTTTTGTTAACAAATCAAGCTGAATTAACCACCATAAATACTAAACTTAAGAAAAATGAAGTTTCTTATTCGATTAAACTCAAAGAAGCGTTGGCTGAAATTGAACTTTTGAAAAGAAATCTTTATGAACGAAATGTTGAAATAAATCTTTTAAGTGAAAGACTCATATTTGCACAGTATGAATCCACAAAACTTCAAACAAAACTTGATAAGTGGACTGTCTCTAGTATGAAAATGAATGAGCTTGCTTTAAAACAAAGGGGGGCTAGGTTAAAAGATGGGGCTAGATATGACACAGATGTTCAGACGGTTTTTCCACCTCCATTCACTGTGTGTTATTCACCAACACCTAAATCTCATCCTAAAAATGATTTGTTTGAACAAGAATCTAACAGTTTGCATGCAGGTTTAGAGGGAGTTAATTTGAAGGAGGTGCGAGATGATTATGATTCATCGACTGGTATGGGATATAGTAAAACGGGTACTGATAGTAAAGCTAATGATTGCTCAGTTCCTGTTGTTACTAATCCTGTAACGGTTGTTACTTCTAATTTCTTTGATAAGTTTAAAGCAGGTGAAATTCCTACGTTTGAGCCTGTCAGGAATGAGAAGGAAGAGTTAATTCAGGAATCACCTAATCATCAAGCTTCGATCACATCAAGACACTCAATTCATATCAATCAAGATCCGCTGGAAGAAGAAGTACTTATTGAAGACTGGACAAGTTCAGATGATGAATCAAAGACAAAGGAAAGTCACGGAGATTCAAAGATCAAGATGTCATCTGCAACTCTCAAATCTGAAATGCTTCCAAAACCTGAATCAACACAAATCCGGATCTCAGTCCCAGCTGCAAAACAGGCAAGCCATCCATCAAAAGCTCAAAAGAAGAAGCCTTCAGCTCTGTCCATCCTATCTCAAGTTTGTAAAAGACTTGAGAACAAGCAAGTGAAGATCTCATCTCCCATCCGACAAACCACAACTCAATATAAGAAGCCACAAGTCTTTCAACAAGTTGCATCAAGCTCGAAGAAAGCCACACCCCCAGCTGCTCCACACGGGCCAGTCAAGCATCAAAAGCCATTCAAGGCTTGCTTTAAGTGTGGAAAGGATGATCACGTGCTCAAGAAATGCCCAAAAGGACATGTTTCGAACGGTAAAGGCAAACAGGTTTGCTTCTCCGAATCAGAGTCTAGAAAGAATCATCCACTTGGTAAAGGTAAACAGGTTTGTTTATTTGAATTTCAAGTTAATAATCATACATCTTTGAATGGTCGGATGACGAACATTCCATCCCCACCTTCTCATGTGAAGCCGGTTTCACATGATTCAAAGATGAATGTGACCACATCATCAAAACCAAAACCTTTCTCCTCGGGGCTTAAACAGAAAATGATTTCCAAATTTAATTCTTTCAAATCGAAAACGTTTGAATCTAAACAAATTTGGCAAATTAAAAAGAAAGAGGAAAAGATGATCGATACAAGAACAGATTGTGCGCTTAAACAAGTGTTTTACACTGATGAAAATGAAACGCCCAGGACTACGATGGCCTGGGTTCCCCTTTCTAACTAATCTGTTGATGAGTGCAGGAACATTTCAGGAGGACTGTTAGTAATCCAGTTTACTGACAGAGAATGCTCCTTATTTAAATTTGAGGCGGAACAAACAGGTTACAGTTCTGGTATCTTATCCACAGTCTGGATTTTTCTTTGATTTTGACATATCTAATTTCACAGCCACTGCATTTTTCTTGATATCTCATTTATAATCTTTTGATAGAGTAATATGGAATACGTTTCTTTGGTAATTTCTATTTTATATATTGTAGATAGTTAAAAAAAAACAAAAAGATTTTCATTTCAAATTATTTTCAAGCCTTCCATATTATGCTATTAAAATGTTATCTTTTTCACATGCATTTCACTAGAAATTGCACACACAAACGAACACGGGTTCGCTTCTTTTCATACACAAATAAACACGGGTTTATTTTGTTTAATGAAATGATCTAATGAGAAATCTCGAGATTTTGTCTGTGATTGTTGTGTTACAGATATTTGCTGCAAATGATGGCCGATCATCAGTTGAGCAAAGCACCTGACCAGAGAACCTGTTCCTCAAAGTTTTTCAGAAGATACCGAGCTAGGAATCCTCCTCCTACATCTTCTGAAGCACTTAAGAAAAGATAGTTTGAAAGCCGTTCCAGATTTTACGAAATGATGCACGCAAAATGGGGGAGCACACAATATGAGGGAGCTTGTGAGATAAAAGATCTTCAGCAACATAATTTCACAAGCATCAGTCTTGGGGGAGTTTTGTTGGAACTGAAATTAAGACTGATGCTTATCAAATTGAAGATCCAACAGTATTGACTTATCGGTGCTGAACACGATGCAAGACGTTGATAATAATAGACTAATATTATCAACACAGTCAAAGTCAACAAAAGTCAACGCCCGGTCAAAGTCCACGTAAAAAGTCAAATGGCGCGTTAGAGATGAAGAACCGAGTCAAGACGTTGAAGTTGTTTTATGTCTAGGATCGTTAATGTAATAAATATATTTTGTGTCAACAAAATATATTTAATCTAGCTTTAGACATGTTTTAGCCTTTTAACTTGTTATTTTCTAATTAGTCTAAGTGTAGGGGCTATTAGTGTAATTAGCATGTTAAGCACTCACTATAAATAGTAAAGTGCAAATAGGGTTTTAAGGAGGCTTGAATGAGCTAGTGATTTGGGGTCTTTGGGGAAATCAAGGCAAAGATTTGACGCTCTCAACCCATTTTTGTCAAAACTTATTACTTTGTGCAGGCCAAAGTGTAACTAGCATGTTAAGCACTCACTATAAATAGTAAAGTGCAAATAGGGTTTTAAGGAGGCTTGAATGAGCTAGTGATTTGGGGTCTTTGGGGAAATCAAGGCAAAGATTTGACGCTCTCAACCCATTTTTGTCAAAACTTATTACTTTGTGCAGGCCAAATGTCTGTGAAAGTACTCCTCATCACCGAGCTCTTTTATGAATTTAGTTTGATCACAAAATTGTTGTCTAATTGTATTCGGGCTGAGCCTATTGACACATCTTTACACAAATCAACGTCCTCCTTTGGTTGCTTTTCCATGCAAACCTGAAACCTTCAAAAGACACAAAATATTTACATAGAGAGTTTTGAATAATGATATTCATTACATTTTCGTTTGAGATATTACTCCCCCAAAATTTCTATTTCAGCACAAAATTGAAATTTTCAAAAGACACAAGAGTGACCATAAAGGGATGTGAAAACCTGATCACAAATACGAGTAAATAAACCGAAAGACAAGGAATCATCTTTTTCATACATTCTTAAACCTAAATCTGCACCCTCCAAGGTAAAAGTCACAACAGGTAAGTCAAAAGAGTCTTACGACTCTTGCAGTGATTGTAACTCACAAACACCTGATAGTAATGAAGAGACTGCTAAATGTTCTAAAAGAAGTTTAAAATCTCATTGCTTTCAGTGTGGAAATACTGGTCATACTATCAAACACTGCCCTGTGATTGTTGAAAATAGTTCAAAGCACAGATCTTTTGGAAAGAAATTGAATTCTTTTGTAAATAATTTTTTCTGTAAATCATCAACCGTTCAAAAACCTAAGTACACTAAGGCTTGGGTCCCAATTTCAAAAGTCTAATTTGTCTTCAATTTGTACATATGTAAATAACTTTTTCATTTTCTTCTTTGAAAATTCTGCGTGTCACTCAATTCTTCGCTCCTTTACTTTACTTTATTTTATTTTATTTCCTTTTTTACTTTCTTTTATTCTGTATATATATATTAAGGAAATCTGAAAAACAAAAATTTCTTATTAGATAGCTGTTATATAGAAATTTTGGGGGAGATATTAAAGATTAACTACTTATAGTTTTTCAAATTTTGCTATTTCAGGATCTCCGTTTTTGATTGATGTTGAAGAGACGTTGAAGGAGGTCAAAAGTATTGTGTTTGGGATATGTCAGATAGGCTCAGCCCGAAAACAAAGTAAACAGTGATTGTGCAGCCAAACATAACGTTCAAGATCTCGGCCACAAGGATTATCCCCTTGACATGATTGGATTGCACAAAGATACGGGTTCTGTCAGAAATGGATTGAGAGCGTCAAATCTTTGCCTTGATTTCCCTAAACATCCCAAATCACCCTCGCCCTATCCCCGAATCGAGTTTCTAGTGTGCAAAACAAATAAAATAAAAAGCCGCTAGTGATGCTCTTCGGAAAAACCTCTGAGTGAGTTACTTGTTAACTCCTCAGAAAGTTTTGAGTCAAAATGCTTAACTCCTCTGCTATACGGAAGTATTGACCTGGAGTTGGTGGATCTTCTCTGCTATACGGAAGTATTGACCTGAAGATTCACCGAGCATGCTCAAATGTTTATCTCCTCTGTTATACGTCGGTATAGACCTGGAGCTCTGAACTATTTGAGTTTCCCAAATAATAAGTCGCATTGTGTTCAAAAGAATCAATTGCTGACAAGCTCCACTCACAAAAAGATGCAAAAATTGCACAAGTGTCAAAAGAAGCTAAGGCATCGATCAATATTCAAAATTTGATCCTCGAAATTCAAGCAAAGTCAATCGTATTGCTCAGATATATCCTGATGACAGAACTTGTTTTTTTTACCTAGATGTCTGTGGGGACCGTGTTGTCTGAGCTTCTTCAATCAAACCAAAAACATGATAAAAGAAGCTGCTGATCTCTTGTTGAAAGGACTAAGGCATGGGTTTAAATGGACAAACATATCTGCAATCCCGCCAATCAATGATTCTCCGGATTCTGATCAAAACGTCATGAAAAATATATATATCCTTCTTTAGCCTTTAATTCTTGCTTTTTCTTTTATCTTATTTTATTTTAGGTTATTTTATTTTTCTCTTGTTATCATTATTATCTAGGTTAATGTGTTTATTTTTGGAGCGTTGAAATAGTGGGACGTTTTCATGGATTTACAAAGAATTTAAAATTTGAGAAAAATCAAAAATATTTTAATTTTTGTGTGTCAGCGAATCTACTAGCGAACCAACAGGTTCGCCAGAACCTCAGGTTCGCCCGGAACCTCTTTGCATCGCCGCCGTGGTTTACTTGACTTTTGGTCTTCGGGCGAATCTAAAGTTCGCTAGTGTGTCTGCTAGCGAACCTGTGTCTGTATATATATGTAGTGACAGCGAAATATCTCACAATTTCGCTGTCACTATTACTGTAGCTGGGCTTTTCAAATTCTAACTGTCGTGTGTTCGATTCTTATCCACAACCGGTTTTTCCACACTAAAATCACCTTTACTTTGGTCTGGTATGTCTCGTCTTCATCTTAATCTATTTTTCAAACCATCAATCGCACTTTTACCCCCCCTTAAATCAGTCGATCTGTGACATTGTGTAAATCAAATGACTGATTTGGTGTTTTTAGTTAGGAATTTACTTTATAATATCCTCGTTTGATGTTTATATTACCTGATTGTTGCTTTGTTTGCTTGATAATGGTGTATTGACTGTGATTCTGGCCGTTTTTCAAAAACTAGGGTTTCCAGCGAATCTAAGTGCTCGTCTGGCGAATCTGAACGAAAGTTCAAAACTTCGAGCGAACCTATGTCGTTATGCCGCCCGTGCTTCAACATAGATTCGCCCGATTGTTTCTAGCGAACCTGTACATTCGCTCGACCAAATGACTGATTTTTCATGTCAGCGAATCTATAGGTTCTGGTGCCAAATCTCAGGTTCGCTCTTTCAGCGAACCTAATTATCCAGCGAATCTATTAACTGTTTTTCAAAATCTTTGTTTCTGATCAATCTCTGACTATTTTTCAGGCACGATGTCTACATTATTCTTCGAAAGAAAGCACAATATGTGTGTTTTGCTTGACGAGAATCACGAAAAAGCCGGTGGGTATAGAGATTGCATCAAATGGCTGAAGTCGTCTCACATCCATCACGCCATTTCTCATTCACCCACCATATACGAGCTGCATGTTCGAGATTTCTGGAGAACTGCAGTGATGAATGTGTCTATACAGCCATCGCGTATTTGTGCCAAAGTCAGTGGTTTTGATCTGGAGTTTACTGAGGCTGATCTGGCCAGGATTTTAAGGTTAGAGGATGATGTCGGTGAGGAGGTAAGCATGATGGCGGAAGAGGTATATGGGGCATTCAGAACTGCGGGTTATGAGGGACCGATGCCTGGAGAGAAGAAGATGGAATTTGTTAAATCCTATCTGATCAAGGAATGGAGGTATATAGCACACGTGTTCATTATGTGCCTTGATCATAGGAAGGGAGGTACTGATGGGTTAAACCTGGATTGGGCTCGGGCCATGATGCTGTTTTGCCGAGGGCAAAAGGCAAATCTTGCGAAGCTGATCTACAGTTATATGCTCGAGAACATACACGCTTCTAAGAGAGAGAAGTGGCTGATGTATCCTCGGTTTGTACAAATGATTCTAAATGACAAGCTGCCAAATCTTCCGATTGTTGGTGATGTTTTGAAGATATGGGAGATGCATTCTAGAATATTTGGGGACTGCAAATCGGTGCGATCTGACTGTGTGGGTAGGACAGCGTACTTATGGGAAAATATGTACCCTGCTGAAAGATGGGTACAGATTCAAAGGTTGATTGAAGTTGATAGAAAAAGGGGTGGTGAGAACATTGAAGTGGTTGAGAAGAAGGTGAGAAAAAGGAAGCAGTACGCCAAAGACAAAGATTATTCACTGGAACGAGAGATTGATGAGGTTCAGGCTGAGATAGATCAGGGGAGAGAGAAAAGGACCTAAAGGAAATCGGATCCTCATCCTGAAGCGGAAAAGAAAGCGAAGCATGACATTCCGGGTACATCTGCTGAGACCGTTAGTGGACTGAAAGGTGAGATTGACAGTTTAAAGGCAGAATTGGGGGAACTGAAAGGTAAGTATGAGGAATTGGAGACCTAGGATGCTGAAAAGTCGACCGTTATATTTGAAATGGGGAGAATGATGAAGGATCAACAATGTCTGATAGTTAGGATATTCAAGGAACTGAATAGCCTAAAAGAAAAAGATGGGTCAGAACCTGCTATGACTGAAGCTGAACTGAAATCCTTAACGGATGCTGCAAAGTATCCGTTAATGGACGTTGTATTTGGGGATCAGGACAAAGGGAAAGGTAAAGCTGCTGAGGAGCCGTTCGATGAAGAAATGGGTATAGATCTGGATGTGTTTGAGGGGGCTGAGGTTGTTGGAGGCTCAAGCGTGAACTTTAGTTTGATAGATGAACCAGAAGTTGACATAAATGCTGACAGTGAAGAAGACTTAGATGATGAGCCTGAGAAATACAAGTTTGAGGAGAAAGGGGTCTGTTATCAGTTTGAGCATATCGACTTAGACAAATCAGAGTGGTTTAGGAAGGAAGAAGAAGTGGTTCCCGAGGTGCCCATATTTCAGAATATCGATGAACCAAACACCTCCCAGCTGGATAGACAGGTGATTGCATGGAAATACAATTCCCTTGTGGATGCGTATATGATCAAAAGGAGGGGAGGTGACATCTGTTACATCCGAAACAGGAAGCATTTCGCTACACCGCCTCGATGGGACTTACGTAGGCTGGCTGAGCTACCGTTATTGGGAAAAGAGGACAGTGGAAGGGCATCTGCATTTGAGGTCACAATCCGAGAAGCTGCGAAGAGTAATTTTGTTGATTTTGGGTATCAAAAACCAAGGCGGATGAGACAGAAAAAGGATAGGCATTGGGTTTCGTGGAAAGGAAAGATAGTATTGAAGATCGAAGCCCCGAAGGTTATGACTAGAGTTAGGGTTCCGGACACACAGCCACCCAGACTACAGGATTTTCACAAGTGGTTCTATGATAATAGTACGGGTGAGGCTATTATCAGGCTAAAAGGAGAAGACCGTCCAGAAATACGTCTGTTCGATCCAATGGAGGTCTTCTCATTCTGCGATGAAGATTTGAAAGTTCTATGTGAAAACCGGATCAAGCACGGGGCTGGAGATGACACTAGGACTGAAGCGAACTTGTTCGTGAAAGTCGCAAACAAAGCCCGGGGAATTCGTGCTGAAATGAGGAAGGTAAATGAAAGACTGAGAATGACAGATGATCAGAACTTAGAAATGGATGACTTGTCAAAGCAGCTTGATAAATCGATTGAGAAGAGGTTCGAGAAACCAGTAGAGGTTGTTGACTTGGACGTGACTGGCGAGGAGCATACAGAAGAAATTCAGGCGGAAACAATTGATCTGGATATACCTGATACTGAGGTCGCCGATGCAGAGTTCGTGGAATCGATGCTGGTGTTTAGTGAAGATGAGGCGGGATCTGAAGATGTTACAAATCCGTTGGCCGGAATTGAAGAAAGGGCAGGAGCGTATATTGAGAACCTTTGAAGCCGAGAGAAAGACGGAGCTTAAACAGAAGACTTCCCCAGGTGAGGTCCAACCTAGGGGGAGTATTGATAGTCACTGTATAGGTCGGACTCACCGGTATGTCGGTGTTATATATTTTGTATGTATTTTGTATGATTTGGTTCTAGCAAACCTACGGGCGAATCTATAGATTCGCCCGTAGCACAGTTTAGCTTTTGATTTGGTGTCGACCGGGCAAACCTGATTGTGCCCGGCGAACCTATATGGTTCGCTAGATAGATTCGCTGCAGCGAATCTATCAGCGAACCTATGTCTGATATATATTGTAACTTTATCTTCAAGAAATACAACTTTTGCACAACTTTGACAAAAAAAAATAAAAAATAAAAAAAAAATATTTGTGATCTTGTCGGGCTCGTCTTCTCATTTCCGAATTTTTAAATTTTATTAGATTAAAAAAAAAACAAACAAAAAGATTTTCATTTCAAATTATTTTCAAGCCTTCCATATTATGCTATTAAAATGTTATCTTTTTCACATGCATTTCACGAGAAATTGCACACACAAACGAACACGGGTTCGCTTGTTTTCATACACAAATAAACACGGGTTTATTTTGTTTAATGAAATGATCTAATGAGAAATCTCGAGATTTTGTCTGTGATTGTTGTGTTACAGATATTTGCTGCAAATGATGGCCGATCATCAGTTGAGCAAAGCACCTGACCAGAGAACCTGTTCCTCAAAGTTTTTCAGAAGATACCGAGCTAGGAATCCTCCTCCTACATCTTCTGAAGCACTCAAGAAAAGATAGTTTGAAAGCCGTTCCAGATTTTACGAAATGATGCACGCAAAATGGGGGAGCACACAATATGAGGGAGCTTGTGAGATAAAAGATCTTCAGCAACATAATTTCACAAGCATCAGTCTTGGGGGAGTTTTGTTGGAACTGAAATTAAGACTGATGCTTATCAAATTGAAGATACAACAGTATTGACTTATCGGTGCTGAACAGGATGCAAGACGTTGATAATAATAGACTATGGGGGAGTATTGTTGGACCTGAATTGTAGTCTAATATTATCAACACAGTCAAAGTCAACAAAAGTCAACGTCCGGTCAAAGTCCACGTAAAAAGTCAAATGGCGCGTTAGAGATGAAGAACCGAGTCAAGACGTTGAAGTTGTTTTATGTCTAGGATCGTTAATGTAATAAATATATTTTGTGTCAACAAAATATATTTAATCTAGCTTTAGACATGTTTTAGCCTTTTAACTTGTTATTTTCTAATTAGTCTAAGTGTAGGGACTATTAGTGTAATTAGCATGTTAAGCACTCACTATAAATAGTAAAGTGCAAATAGGGTTTTAAGGAGGCTTGAATGAGCTAGTGATTTGGGGTCTTCCATGTAAACAACATTTTATGCAAATCAAATGGATCAAATCTGAGTTTTATTGATTGTTCTTATCATTGTTCATCTTGTTCATCATATTTTACCATTTTGATCCAAATCTTCATCATATTACTGATTCATTACTGTTATTGGGACCAACACCAATGTTATGCTGCCCATGCATAGCTGGTAGTGTCCGAAGTCTTAAGTGTTGCGACAGTGTAGTGTCAATGCACATGCGGTGATGTTGCGAAACAGCAGTGTCGATGAATCTACGACACTGCTGTGTGGCAAGCTTGCGAAACTAGCTTTTAAATTTCAATTTTTTTTTATTTTTTTTATTATTACTAGTATTATTATTTTATTTTTCTTCTTTTCTTTTTCTTTTATTTTCCTTTTGTTTATTTTATTTTTCTTTGATATACTTTTTATATTTTCTTTCTTTATTAACTAATCAACTTTCGGTTTATGTTTCAGGTTTATAATATGGAACCGAAGCCTCCTCCTCCTATGAAGTTCGACAAGCGGTCGAATGTGGTCGCTTATCTAAATGATAAGGACCCGAAGTCGGTGGGTTATAGAGACGCAATTTCCTGGATGAAGGCTTCACCTCTTTACTATGCTGTTACACACGATCCGGTGATGGATCAACAGCACATTCGGGATTTTTGGGAGTTCGCCACATACAATCTAAATGCTGACGGGGGAGATCAGGGCTATTGTTATGGGGGAGCAGTTAGTTATTACAGCTGATTCGGTGGCAAAGATGTTAAAGATGGAGCGTGATGTCGGGTCACCTGTCTTGCTGAGCTTGACCGATGTATACGAAGGATTTTTAGACATGGGTTAAGAAGGAACTGATTTCTTGGAAAGACGGGAGATCAAAAAGACGTTCATGTCGAAAGAGTGGAGGTTTATCGCGCACGTGATCATAGTATGTCTTGATCACCGAAAAGGAGGAACCGATGGTTTAAATTTTGAGTGGGCCAGGGCGATGCTAAACCTATGTTGAGCCGATAAGGAAAATATTCCTCAAATGATTTTCGGTTACTTGATCGAGAACATTTCATCATCAAAGAAGGAAAAGTGGCTGCTTTATCCACGATTCGTGCAGACACTAATAGATCATCTGAAGCCGGATCTTCCAAAGCTTGGTGATGTATAGGTTTTAACCACGATGCATGTGACGACCTTTGCAGATTGTGTCGCGCCTAGACATGACGTTTCAGGAAAGACAACCTAGCTTTTCCGAAACATGTATACTAACGAAAGATGGGAATATATAGAAAAGTTGAAGATTGGTGAAAAAAGAAGGTTTGAGGAGTTGAGGGAGAAAATAAAGGAAGATATCCGGAAAAGAAAGAAAGATGTAGGAAAGAAACCGGTCCCTTTCGAGGAAGAAATTGATGAGATCGAGGCTGAAATCTTTAAATCAAAGGGTAAGAAGAAAAGGAAGGCATCTGATCGATCACCTTCCCAAACTGAGTCTGATACTGATGTCAGGCAAAAGAAGGCAAAGGGAAGACAACCAGTAGCCTCAGAAAGTGTGCCGGTGACTTTCAAGAAGAAATCAGAAAAGAGGGGAGGTGTTGGGCTGGATGAGGACGTGATTCAAGGATTGAATTCGTCGCTCGCGAACGAACTGAGCATGGTCAAAACCCAGTTGATGAATGTTGAGGAGCGCGAGAGGCACATAGAATCGGAAATGGGGGACTTGAGGAAGATTGTGTTGGATCAACAATGTTTAATCAAGAAGTTATTGCTAGAACTAAATAAAGTCAAAAAGGAGGTGAAGGTCAGGAATACCGAGACTGAACCTGAGATAAATGAGTTGCTGAGCATAACGAAGTATCCGACAGTGAAAGAAATGGTTCAAACAGGCACAAGTCGTAAAGATTTTTTTGGATTTAGCGGTGAAGGAGGGAGCGGTACATTCAAAGAAGCAGAGGTTACTGATGACTTCTGCTTCGATATTGATACAGACTTGAAGGGAGATGAAGTTGCTATTGATAAGGAGAAGAAAGATGAGATGAAGTTGGTAGATGAAGAGGAGGATGAACAATTAGTGGATTATGACTCGGAGCCGGAATTTTATGAAGTGGATGATAGAGAAATGGTGTATGTTGCACAAAGAAGTGGAGTAGAGGGTGACATCATTGAGCTCGATAAATCAGATTGGTTCAGGAAAAAAGAAGAACCAGAATCTGTCATGCCGCTTGCTGCGTGCAATACTATATATAAAATAATAACTAAAAAGACCTTTGTTTTAAATTTATAAAACGAAGACAAACTGACTAACTTACACACAACCGGTAGTGGACCGGTCGAATGCAATATAGCTTAAGTCCGGGTGTCGACCCACAGACTCTATATACTGAGCTAAATTAATTGACTAAGACTCAACTAACTAAACATGACTTAAATGAAAGATTATTTGAAAATGGGGGTTTTACTGCTAAAAGTAGAAACTTACTAAAAATGGAAAGTTACTAAATATAGAAACAAGTACGAAAGACGAAGTACGAAAACAGCGATTGAAATGAACCACCTAGACCCGACTCCTCTATGTTTCAATTTTCACTTGAAAACAGATGTTTTGATTATGGAACTAGTAACAAAGATATTCACTTGAAAATTACCAAAATAAGACCCTCGACCCTTTTCGAGAAGAAACTTACGGTTTTCTAGCAAGTTATTACGAACACTAGTTTAACAGTTAAACGCCCTCACGGTTGTCTATCCTAATTATAATTATGTGACCTTATGCGAATTCCAACCTCAAGGTTTACAACCCAAAGCCAGTTTAAAGCATTTAATTGATTTGTTAAACATGTTTGCTAAATGAAACCTAGATTAAATTCTCACGAATATCTATTCTAGCAATCAACAAACAAGACTTAAACATTAATCTAATCACCTCACAGATATCTTAGATAAGCTAGCACATTTTAATTAGGTTAATTCTATTATTGTCTTCTATGGTTTTAAGCATGCAATCACCATAACACTTATCATAACACATAGTCAATGACGTGAATCAAACACTAATCTATGACATAGACAATCATCAAGCATTCAATGGAAACATTAATAATAATCAACCCAATTCCAACACACTTAATAGCATCATATAAATTAAAGCAATAAACTTTTTACTTAATCACAATAACCATAATCAAAACAATCCAAATCCAAGTTCAAACGTTAACATAGATTCATCAAAGTCTAGGCGGCTTTAAAAGCTTAGCCTAGCATGTTTGTAACAAAAATAAACACAAAATTAAAGTTGCAAAACATGATAGAAAGAACGAGAAACAAAGGATTAGAGAACCCCGGAAGATGCAAGAAGCAATCCTTGAACCCACGTGCTTCCGTCGCCTTGATTTTGTGTTCTTGGCCTCCAAATCACCTCAAAAACCCTAAATTCATCCAAAACCATCCCCAAGGGTTTCTTCGGAGGCTAGGGTTTCATAACATATGCTTATATAGTGAACTGGGCCAAGAAAAGCCCAAAATTTCTTCGTTTTCGCGTGAATTAACGAACCTTTTTGGAGCAGCAAAGGCAGGAGCTGAAGAAGGAGACCCAACAGGTGAAGTACCCCCCTAGGGGGAGTATTGTTGACCACATGTAGGGTGGCACTTCACCTTGTCGTTATTTGTATTTTGTTATTGTAATAGACTAGTCGTATTCTGTTTTCATTGTAATAGTTAGTTTAGTTGTAGTGTTTGTTAATTGTGCTTATGCGACACTTCATGCGACACTGAGTGTCGCATGCAGCTTGACTATGGCTAGCGATCAAGCAGTGTCGGGTTTGCGACATTGCTTGCGACACTAGTTGCTGTATAAATAGTTGTTTAAGGCTATTTTGTACACAACTCTTGTAACTCTTTGGAACTTTATTGAATACATTTCACACATTGATCTTGAGTTCGATTCTGATTGTTTATTGCAAGGAATTGTTTGGATTATATCATTGTTGCATCTATTTTAATCTACTTCATCTAATTACCTTCTTAATCAACTTATTCTTAATGGGTTATTATGGTTTATTTGAGTTTTGATCATTAATCATAATCAATTGTTGCTAGATCTAGTGGTATCAATTGTTTGTGATCCGATTGATGTGCTAAAACGGTCTATAAAAATTAACAAATAAAACCTAATCTAGACACTCTAATTTAATCCTAATTTACCCTAAACTAGACCACACAAGGCAAGTATACCTGACGTGAGATAGTATAGTTAATGGTAGACCAGGTATCGAACCCTAGAGACACTAATGAATAACGAAATTAACTAAGTAAATAATTTGTTTGAAAAGATTTAAACTTTGTTTGAGAAAAAATAAATTAAATGAATATTAATTTTAAAGACTTAAGTAAAATTAACGAATTGAAAGCGTAAAAGACTTGATTCAGATTTGAGAAAAATGTTACCTAGGTTGCTACTAATGGTGAACGATTTTTTATTGAACTTTAGACTTGGTTGTTAAAACGAAACTAGGATCATAAAATGCAAACTCTACGGACTTCCTAAGGATCCTAGACCATTATCCGGGTGTGACCTTTTGGTTATCCGAAGTGTTGATTAAGCCCACTAGTTAGTTAAATCGCCTCTTGGTTCCTTTAACAGTAATTAAATATCCTATGATCGGCTCCCCTCTCAGTTTCACCGATCCAATATATCCTAAGACACAAGGGGTGGTTTAATAATTAATTCTATGACTCAAACGTACAAGTTTACTTCGTTATTAGAAAAGTTCCTCTCGTACCCTATTTCTAACGACTAGATAAACAAGACACGCCGACAAATCCTCACTTCTCGGGTATTGGACTTAGTAGGACAAACGAATTTATTAAATTATTAATTAACCTCCTATGGTTCCTACGTCTAGAAAACCATTCAAAACACGAAAACAAAAGTTAACGATATTGATACGCAACCATACACAAAAGACATTTGCAAAGCTACGTAAGGCGATTTAACAAATAACACAATCCATTCATTCATTCAAAACACACCATAGAATATAAAAATCAAACTTTTATAAAATTACTAACTCGTTTTATCAATCAACCAAAAACTAAACTTCAATCAATAAATCATTACCAATAGCAATCAACCTAGGTAACTAATAAAATTAGTTCATAGTTAAAGTTAAAAACACAAAACAAGTCAAGGTTAATGTATTCATGAGTAATAACGATGAGAAATCAAGATAACGCATGCAAAACAC
Organism: Tagetes erecta; assembly: GCA_030867185.1. NCBI lineage: Eukaryota > Viridiplantae > Streptophyta > Magnoliopsida > Asterales > Asteraceae > Tagetes > Tagetes erecta. Next base: position 83,180,833 of record CM061487.1, read on the forward strand.
AACTAGGTCGGATGAAAACTACCCGATCACGACCTCCAAGGCTTGATTCCGTGCTCAAAACTTCAACTTCCTTGCTCCAAATTCGTCTTTTGCAGCCTCCAATTTCGTATATCTCAAAAGCCATCCTACGCGTTGCCTTTTAAACTCGTCGAATTAGGTCAAAATCAAAGCATAGCCGTAAACCACCTAGGTGGCGGTACCGCGGCGTGGAGGGCAGCTGGTGGCGGTACCGCCACCTACCCCATTTAACAGAAAGTGTGTAGTGTTTTTGTTCTTCAACGCGTTGTGCCTCCGACTCTCGATCCGTATTTCATGCATCGGTGTTTTTACCTGAAAAACATTCAAAACTAAATGCCAAGCCTGTTCTAAAAACATTTAAACAAAATTAAACTAAAAACGACTAAAAATAAATAAAACCGACTCAAACAAAAACAAAAACGACTTAAAACACAGTGAAAACGAGATGTGTTTTACAACACATCACCAATCTAAATCATTATAGCACGGATTTACTGATTTCCAGAGCCAACAAAAATCTACACGTTTATAGAAAACGTATGGTGAATATCAATAAAAGCGGTCTAACACACTTGTTAGAGAATAATGATTACATAATCGTTTTATATATGTTGATTATCGCAATAAACCGTTTCTAACACACATGTTAGAAGATAAATGATTAAAAATTTTGAATTTCCCAATTTAAATAAAAATCACTTCTCACATGTTAATTGCTCAAATGGTTATTCATGGTATTCATAACCATTAAAACCATTATATCTAAATGGTTATAGAAACATGAACCATCTCTTCATGTTAATGACTCAAATTATTATTCATGTCATTCATAACTATTAAAAGTTATATATTCTAAATGGTTATAGAAATACAAACCATCTCTAACATACATGCTAGATGGTAAACTTCTACACACTGCATTATATATAAAACACACATTGTTTCATATAATTAGTAATCACTAAAACGTTTGTTAGGCAAGAAAAAGACGTTTACACAAAACATTCTTAACCATAAAACACGCATTTGATACCTTTGGTTTTCTTGCACCTGAGGTCGTGGAGGTACTTAATCGAGTCCAACGGGTTATGCATAGCTTTGTTATGACCCCGAGGTCTATGAATGTAGTGTTTAAACGACTTGGTTTTGCTATCCAGAAAGGGTTAGCGGCGCGGTTTGTTGCATGTTTACCTTCTATTTCTATGTAAAAAACTTTTACTATGAATGACTAGAAAGATTGTTGTGATATCCAACATTCATGCTAGATAAACAATCAGGTTCTAAGTCACACATTACATAATTAGACGTTTATCAAACATTCATGTCGTGTGGTTTATACACTAAACCAATTCCAACACTCTTGTTAGAAAACCAAACGTTTACCAAGACATTTTTGTCGTATGGTTTATTAACCAAATCAATTCTAACACTCTTGTTAGAAAACTAAACGTTTACCAAGAAGTTTTTGTCGTATGGTTTATCCACAAAACCAATTCTAACACTCTTTTATAAAATACACAATTAGCAACCATTTTAAATTCATGCTAATTGAATCAAACCATTTGAATTGTACCACCAAAGTTAGGATTTAAGATTGTACTCCAATCTATATAGAATCCAAACCCAAAATTTGTACTAACAAACATTATTTTCCCAATAAAATATATTTAATGGATTTTAACTAAAATCTCAAATAGTTTTATATTTCACTCTTTTGTGAACCCAAAATCCTTAATAAAAGTTTTAAAATTGTATCAAACAATTTTCATAAAATCTGCTTAAGTTTGTTGGAATAGATTCACTTTTATTAAAATAATTAACTGAATATTATAACGATGCTCTCATTATACATGGGAAATGTATTATTACATTACCGTGTACAAAACCAGATCAGAAAAACATGTAAAGAACAATATACAAATGATACAAACCGTAATGATTAGCAAACTTCAGTGAAACTACTTGACTTTAGTCTTTCACACGTTTGAGTCATCATATGAATCAACAATGCTTCCGAACAGAAACAGAAAGTACTTCCGAAGAGAAACCATGCTTTCGAAGGCACGATGCTTCCGAAGATCCCTGCAAAATAGAAATAAAGAAAGAACGGTCCGGGCTTGTGTTTGACACAATTCCCTTAAACAGATTCGTCGTCTGTTCCCAGGGTACACCGGACGAAAGCAGCGTACTGCCAGACTTGATCATTTGCCTGAAAAGAAACCGGATGAGAAGCTGTGTACGAGAGATGATTGAGATTGTTGTTGTGTTTCATGGTGCTGATTCAAGATCTCCATGTTTCTTCGATTTCGGGTGTTGATTCAAAATCAACTAGTTGCTAAGCTTTGGTTGTTATCTTTTTAGATAAGCAATGCAAGAGTCTTGCAATTCATGACAATTGAATTGTCATAAAACCTAGCAACTTAAAGGTTGGTAATTCCAACAGTCTTTTCTAGATATCGGTCAAAACCGGGTTGGGTTACCGTAATGCTAGCCTCGAGTGTTCGGAGCTGCATTCGGGTTACCAACCGACTACTTGAGAGTTGACATCTCATTTACACAAAACATCCAACAATTTTTTCGATAAGTACTTTCTAATATAATAAATAAATAAATAAATAAAAGCTTGAGTGACATTCTTTTAAAGCTTCTCGTTTATGTTGCATCATTTGAAAGTTTCTCTTATAATAATAATTTCTTATTTAAAATATGTATGAATTACATTATAATAACACAAAATTAGATTTTGGTCTCCTAATATTTAGGATAATTTTGAAAATTTTATAAGTAGTTACATTTTCAACCCTCTGCTATTACGGGTGTGCATGAGCCGGGTTGTAGTTGATAGGGTATAAAAATGAAATTCAGAGATAAAGTTGGTAATAACTTACAATTAAAGACCTCAGTGTTTTACAAACATACATCTTTTTTATATGAAATTATTTTTAAAAATAAAATAATTCTTAAACTGAGCATTTAATTCTTTTTAAGTTGAGCATAATATTGCTATATTAAAAAAGAGTTTTAAAAATAAATCTCGTGTTCTGGTTCATCATGGTTTTTTTTTCTCAATATTGACTGAAACTGTCTTGAATATCTTTAAATCACCACTTAAGTGTTGTGTTCTCGACCGTAACACGGACATTAAACTAGTTAAATGTACAAGAGCATAAAAAACTAATAAATAAACATAGTCTTTAAATTTTTTTTAACCTCACTTCTCTTAAATGATGGTGAGCATTCAAATCTTATTACGATTAATATAATAGAGATTTAAAAGTAAGTTATAATAGGCGTCTGAATTTCCCATTGAAAAACAAAGATATATAAAAGTTATAAAAGTTAAATTGGTTTGAAGTTAAAGGCGAGGTTAAAAAAAAAGGTGGTGGTTTGGAGACAGAAAGTGAATGCTACAAAAATAGAGTTTAGGAAATGTATGATTGCCACCACTACCTACCTTTTTTGGGAAACTATGACATCATAAATAGTATATGGCTTAAATCATTTTGATGGATAAATTTTGTTTAGTTTATGAGTTGAGATTTAATATTGGTAACTACTCACTAGTTTAGATTGTTGAAATCTATTTTTTTTATACCATGTGACATGAACACATACTTTTGTATAATATGATTAAATAAATTTTTTATCAATTAGTTTTTCTTTTTAAAATAAGTAAACTTTATAGGAATAAAATGATTTAAGCTATATCAATCCCAACTAATAAACTAAATAACATTTATTCATCATATTACCAATAACAGTTTTAATACTGGTCAAATTGTCAGCTATAATTATATTGACCAATACTTTATAGTATATGGTTTAAATATGATGTAGAAGTTGTTTTCTTCTCACTTTCACTACCCCATTTCTTTCTAAGAGAGAAAGTAGATAGAGTCAACGATTAATAAGATGATTGGTCATCAATTGTAAACGAGTTATGCTAAGCCCAAGCATGTCACTTTTCGAGCTTGGCTCATTGTATAATCTGGATGCTCGAGCTTGGTTCGAGCTTAAAATTCATGATCGAACTCGACTCGTGAAAGGGGAATAAAAGCTCGAGATCGGCTCGACAATGCTCGTTTTTGTTTGCTCATTAAACAAGTCAATACTTAGCTCAAACTTGAGCTCTAGCTATTCAATGGCTGCAAATTTATTTTTCTTGACAAAAAATGTATAACACTCAATATCATTCAAAGTTCCTGCACATTTCTTATGAATATATGCAAACGATTAGATTAAGGCTTCACATACCATTCAAGACATTCAAAATACCTTATGAAAATCCAAAAATACACAATAAAACTATATGAGCAGTTAGTATTATAGACAAAAAAGACATTGTTTGTTGATAAAAGTAAGTCACATCTTCTCAAATCTCTACGCTTCAAACTTCAAAGTCAATACTTCACAAAAACTAACAAGTCTTTATACACCATTAGACCTGAAACATTATACATATATGAAACTTAGGGGTCGGTTAAAGGAGTTGCTTTATATATGCACACATAAAAGGACTCACCATTACTATCTCAAGTTCAAAAAAATAAACTAGGAACAACTTCTTTTGAATATATTCCTTCCACAAAACAAATAAAAATAACACAAATCCAGCCAGTTAGCATTAAAACCTATTAACATCAATAACATATCTGAATTTAACTATATTTTTCCACTAGGTAGTAAAATCTCACATGGTGCATCTTCTTCTACAAAACAAAGTCGAATGTTTAAAACACTAACATATCAAATCATATTTATTTTAAGCTTTTAAACTTTACCTTGAGCTTTTTCTTTATTCCATATATTTGCCTAATCGAATCTCCTTCACAAATCAGCATCTCTACCGTGGAAGGTGGCAAGGTAGATCAATACGACTCAGTTATATTCCTCCTACACTAAATGTCGACTCTGTTACGACTGTAAAAATTGGAACTGCAAGAATGTCCTTTGTAGAAATTGGAACTGCACGAATGTCCTTTGCCATATATATTTGACATAAAACAATACTTAAGCTTATGCATGTTCCACCGATCTATAACACTAAAATTCATTCCATCATGGCCTTTTACTCAACCTTCCTCCAAAAATATTTTTAGCTCAGGTGTAACCACTCTCTCCACATCCACGTCTTTAACAAACTATCCAAACGCCTCCAATCCCATCCAGTTGAGTCATCAATAGCTTTGGAACTAGTGCTTCCTCTAGAAGATCCACTTCTATGGCTTGCACTTTCCTTCACCAACTTGTCATACGTCTCTAAATACTCCTCCTCGATCCACTTCTATGGCTTGCACTTCCTTCACCAACTCGTCATACATATCTAAGTACTCCTCGTACATTACTTCTAGTGCTTTTGATATGTCTTCAATGTTCTTTGAAGCATCGCTTTCTTTGTATATTTTTATGTAACAAAACTCAATGAACCATAAAATTTAAGCCTCGCATCTAGCACGGCTTAAATTGGCCATTAGTAAATGACATTCTTCTCAATACTTATTGAATTTCTCCTTCATTGCTTTGCCCACTTTACACTTAAAATCATTTTTTTGACAATATGATTTCATTCAGGGTTTCATTTGTCACACCACGACCAATTAAATAAATAAAAGGCGGATAATCGTCGAGACGTGAGTGTTAGAGATTGCTCATAGCCACATGACGCTACAAGTTAAAGTTTTAAATAAGCATGCATTACCAAATTAAATAATACAATTTGTCCACAAGTTTGGCAAATCACAAATGACATAGCTAATAATTGTTCATTTATTTAAATTTTAGCTAGGTCCAAAAGCCTATGGTGATCATGATCCAAAGCTAGCTTAAACGTGGCATTCCCTGAAACATGTTAGAAAATAATGTCAACATAAAAATGTTGGTGAGTTCACATAGTTAAATACATAGATAATAGTTTATAGATCACAATGATAAGCGATTCCATGTCTACAAAGGTTAGTGCAAATATGTAACAACACGTACGGCCTTGAATGTACAATCAAGCCTCAACAATTTAGAATATAGTATATGATCAGCTAAGTGAAATTTGGTTCCTTCAATGAACTAGAATGCGTCATTAAAGAGCCGGACTTAGCATCGGCTTTAGCACCAAAAAGGCTTGTCAGGCCCTTAGATCTAAGATGTCGCTGGGCTAGCAATAGTTAATGATTGTATCGATCATAAAATAGAACACCACATGTATACATAAAGCACAGCCAAGACATAAATGGAATCAAATAGTTGATAAATAGATTTAGTGCATGTAGTGTATTTGAATAATATAACATGTTTCACCCCAAAAGTGTATAAATATAAAAAGGGGTATGTAAACTCACATTAATCGGCTCCAAAATCTACTCAAGAAAATATACGGTGGAAGCCGGAAATGACTCTCGGTAGCTTATCCTATTAATTGAACGTAATGATTTTAGTCCATGTGTGGTTTCGAGATCGTACGAGTCAATTTTTTATTTTTTAGTTGTTTTGTGAAATAGTTATGAATGTTAGTATATTTATAAGTTTTTATAAAAATAGGTTAAAATGTTATTTATTTTTAAATAATCTACCTTTAAAAATCGTTGTCATTAATTACAAGTCGTTTACTTGATTTTTTGACAAATACGGTATGACGTCGTTTAAGTGGATTTTTAGTTTATAAAGTTTTTAAATAGTGGAGGAAACAAGTTTATGTGTCTAATTTTATGCAAATGATACTTACAAGGGTTAAAAATGAGTATTTTTGGTTAAGTATACATTCACAAGATTTTTATATACACATGTTTTGTTACTTGGTTTTATAAAGTTTTTAAAGTTAATATTTGTTTATGAAAACTTTTTAGTTTTTAAGTCATAAAAATGATAAAAATATAATTTTTTACATGTTTAGTGAGTAGTTTGAATGCTTAAAAATGTGAATTAGTGGTCAAAATACAAAATTTAAAAAAAACGGGTTGTGGGAATCGAACCCGTGACCTCTAGCTTATCCCAGCCACTTGAGCTGGGTGACTAACCCAACAGGAACGCGGAACTTAAATGTTTTATCCTCTGATTGTTTTGAAAATATAAAGCATAAACATGGTTTTTTAAATAAAAAGGGTGAGGGGTGTGCATGGCGTGAATCGAACTCGTGACCTATTCGTTGTTTTGCAATGCACCCAACCACTTGAGCTGGGTGACTAACCCGTAAATCCTTCCCCCTTTATTTGTTTTAACCCTTCTTTAACAGATTCAAAAAAAACCCATAAACCCATATGAACCCTAGTTCCTTCTCATCCCAAATTGAACTCGTTTTTGTAGATTTTGACAAAATTGATGTTAGGGCTTTTAATCCACACTAAAAAACGAGTATAATGGTATAAGAAACTTACGAAATGGTGTGGGTTAGATACGTGTTCGAGTGACGAACGGGTTCGGCCCTTTGAGCCCTTCGTGTGAGATTTTTACTTCGTTTTTGCGATTTCTGGGTATGGGGGTTTGTTTGCGGTGTGTTTGTGAGTATGTGTGTGTGTTTAATTGAAAAATGGTGAGGTCTAGATATGGTTTTGGTCTTGGTTTTTGAGTTCAGCCGTATACGAGAAGAGAGAAGGTTTCAGGCCAAGTTTTGGTCAATTGCACGCAACTTACTTGTTTGATGATAGCTAGGGACTGATTCAACACGTTATTACTTGAAATGGGTCTGATTTTGGACAAAATTTTGGTTGATGTGAAAGAGTATGGTGAAGAAGGTTGGAGGTTTACTGTTGACGTGAAGGAGGAGAAAGTTGTTTGGCTTTTTGACACTTTTGGTCCCCCATCTTTGCATGTTTCTTCTTCTTTTGTTTTTTTTTTGTTTTGGTTGTTAACAAGCATTATTACTTGATAAGTTTTGTTTTAGTTATTACTATTATTGTTAGTGTTTTTCACTTGCTAAATAATTTATAAAATAAGTCACATAAACTTTAAGTATTCGATATTATAATTAAAAGCAAATTTCGTAAATGTTACATAATTAACCTTGTAAACTACAATGAGATACAAATTTGTTGTTGCGTAATCGCTACCTGAAATGGCTTTAGTGCACTCCTTTAAAACCTTTGAAACTTCACAAACATTTTTCACATTTTCCCAATATTCCTCGATAAGAAAACAAATTATAGAATTAAAGTTGTTAAAGATAAATGAATGTATAATAGAAAAAAATATAGACACTTAAAATTATACTTGATGCATACCTTGAAAAACATCCTTAAACTTACTAGCCAAAACTAACTTGTCGAAAGTGGAATTCAATCTTGTTGGAACATCAATCATAAACTTTCTATCAGGAAGTTGAAGCTGATGTAGCCGGCTTGAATCTTTTACACCCCTAGTCGTCTTCGACGATTTCACGCCATCAACGGCCTCTATCGGCTATTTTTAGCGTCGATGACCCTTCACTTGCTATCTCTAATGTATTCTTTTTCATTGCCTTTAAATGTGGGATTTTTTTTGTTTACTACAATTCACCTTCGATAATGTTTAGGGCTTCCTAGCCTAAGCCGTCCAAATTTTTAGTCGTGTTCCATCCCCCTTTCGTGACCATTATAACATCTAAAGTGCACCATCCCTCACTCTTTTTAACAAGGTAACAAGAATATACCCAAAAACACATTACACATACACAAGACGTCCATGTTCAAACACAATGAATATCATAACTTTTTTTATATTATGAACATGTAGAGAAAATATATAAGTTTGACTAAAACTAGTCAAACCCAATACTTTATTTTGAACAAAACAACAAGACTTGACCAACAACCTTTAAAAGGCGATTTTATATTTTCTAGACTATCTTTATACAAAAATATGGTTAAAACTCAAATTTCATATTTTTTAGAGTTATAGATTATTTAATGCATTTATGAATATTAAAATTGCACATTTTCACACGTGTTTATAAAACCTATGGGAAGTACAAAAATATAAAAATATGTTATGCTATTGTTATTAACATGTATTTAGGTACCTAGGGTTTAATACTTTGATTGTTGATTGATGAACCTAAGAATATAACAATAACTGAAATTAAAACATACAAAACAATAAAAATACCAAATATATAAAAATACCAAAATTTTACAATCTTAATTACTCATATACGATAAAAATATGTTGGAAAATAAATTTCATAATTTTTTAAACATGAATATAATTATTAGGATTTTTTAATGTTTAATAGGATTAAAATACAAAAATTTGTATAAAATAACTAGAGACTCTTAGGACCAAGCTTATCAAACCTATACTCATATATAGACATAAGACTGCTAACTTTGGACCCAAAACAGTACCAAAGACTATCTAAGCTTAAAACGAAATCTTAATTGAACCAAACACGTTAAAAACACGAAACTAAGCAAAACAAGTAAAACCTGATATTTCACCAAGTTTCATAATTTTTCTAAACTTAATCTATTTATTATGAATTTTAGAAAAATACGCTTCTGTTAAGAAAAAAACATTTCACATAGTAAGATGAGACCTAAGAAAATGTTTGAAGGCATAAAAAGGTTTAAATTATATTTTGTAAATAAATCGTTTATTCATCAGTTTCAAACGAGTTAAAATACGAAAACGACTAAAAGACTATAGAAATATTAAGCTACCAAGGACTTAGTTACTGGATAAATAAGATGTAACCGAAATTTCACCAACTTAGGAGCCACCAACTATTTTATTCAAATTATTTAATATTAAAAACATATAAACTGACTTTCACTAAAATAATTTGTAGAAAATAACTAAGCATAAAAAAAACATGAAAAACACAATAATACAGTAACATAGGACCACCTAAACATAATCTAGGAGTCCAAGATGAAAATGAGACCATAAAACTAGATCTAACCTGATGCGTGACGTTTCTCTATAACCGATAAAAACCGACAAAAACTAAACTAACCTTAAAACTTGTTAGATGTCTTAAGACCAATGGGTTAAAATTAGAAATATGTATAAAACTATTAGTTATCTCTAACACACCTTTAAATAAGAAGCGATAGTTAAAGATTTAATTTTTTGGTTAAAAGTGTCAATATAACAAAGACTAAAGACCATTAACAAAACTCAAATTTGCTAATTTAACAACAATATAAACTAAATCCCTACTTGTATAAGCTAGAATAAAATAAATATAAGCATACAAAGAAGAATAAGCCAACGAGAACGCCCGAAACCACACTATTACACAAACTTAACAAAAAAATCGAGCGCACGCAACACCAACACCATGAAACGCATAGAATTATATATTTCGGAATCTAACATGCCTACACTGAACATAGGAAGCCTGCTATGAGGTAGGTCTCACACGGAGAACGATATTTTAAAAAACCTGAGCAAGACACCATGTAAGTTCATGAACCCTCTTTTTGCGTAACACTTTTGGGGTGGATACCTGCTAAACTTTACTATTATAAATGGAATATGGTGTAATAGATCAGCTACTCATAAACACTCCCGGTAGCCATTAACTTTGGGTTAGGGGCTTGTTTATATATGGTATTTCGAGTTGTGTATAATTCGAACAGGTTTGACTGCGTATTTTGTCGATCATACACCAAAAACTCACTACTTTAGTGTCTGTACTTTTACTAAACTATGAGATCACCAACATTATGTTGAGGTATTTTGGTATGTATTTCAAGAAATGATTTGAAGGTTAAGTAGCATGCCAATAAAGATTATGGCATGGGATGCATTTGGAGATAGCCTAGCTAGTAATCGATTAATCTTTTAGACTAATATTCAATCATTAGACAATATAATCTTATGTATTTTGTTTAATTGCTTTTGAGGATAAGCAATACCCTCACGGACAACCACCTTTTGAACTAATTTTATTAAATAAACATGTAGTTGATTTTATTTCCGCTGCTAAATTATGATCTCAGTTAGTCACGTCCAAACCCGTTTTACCAGGTTGTGATAGATTGTTATCAAAGCCAGTGGTTCTAGCGGATTAGGTTCTTACACTAAGACACCTAGGCTTTAACCATACAATTTAGATACTATGATAAGTTATGACCTATAAGGTGTATACGTGGCCTAGGCACCTAAGAAAGCAAAACTTCTACTTGTTACATGCCTACTTGTCTACACAGTTACTTACTTTTAAATTTATTTTTAATTTTATTGGTTTATTCCGATCAGTAATTTGTTGAATTTTTTTTCCATGTGTCCATAGATGGTAGGAAACCAAGACTGAGGAAAGGTCATTCTCATTCACAACTTCATTGTCGTATCGCCTTAGACTTAGTTGACCACCATGCCTATCCCGCATTAGCACCTAATGTGGGTTCGAGACCGTTAAGATGCCCCCAACCTTATGAGGGAGTATCCCACATCGTTCTGGTACCAAGTGAGCCTAAAACATATTAAAGATTTAAGAGATGCAAGAGACAAAGTCCATTGAAGACTCCACGGACTCATTGGCAATGTGAGGTAGTTCCTTACAACTGGCTACGAGTGAGAACGGGTCATATATTATTATTGATGTGTATCCATATTTTAGTTATTAAATTATTATTATAAAAGAAATTCTCAAATAATAAAAAGTAAACAAAAACAACCTTAAATGATTCATAGATAAACAAAATCTAGTTTTCTTTATTATATCGAAAATTTAAATTATACATGTCTTTTCATTGAAGTTGTATTTATAATAATTCATTTTATTTATAATTCATTGTTTACGTTTACTAATCTTTATAATTAAAATTTTGATTGTCAATAAATTTGAACCAAATTTAATTTAACTCTTTCCTTTTATTAACTCTTTTCTTTTATTTTATAAGAATTTTTACATATTTTCTCTTCTTAACCTTCTTAATTACATATATCTCCAACCCTTAATTTTTATTACATATTTCTCCTTCAGTTAAAATTTGACACAATTACACTTTCTATCAATTCTCATAAATAAATATATATGTGTGAACGAAATTCAGACGAAAATTGATATTATTATATCAAATAACAAAGCTAGATCCATAACGAGTTTTAATAAACAAGTGATATGTAACGTTGTTCAAAAAATAAATAATATAAACGATTCGTAAACATAATGGCCTAATGGATTCAATTTAGATTAAAATTAAGGGAAATATGTAAATAATCATTTACATAGTTCATTAAGGGTAAAATAGTAATTCAATTAAATAATTTTAATGAAATGAGTAAATGTGTAATATTTATGCTTAAAAAGGGGGAAATATGCGATTGATTTTTAGGGTTAGGTAAATATGTAATAAAAAAACTTATGAAGGGAATATATGTAAATGCCCCTATTTTATAAACTTTAACAAGAACTTTAGCTTTCTAAATTTAATTCTTATATACCTCTCTTATACTACGCTTCAAATGGTATGAAAATTGTTATCAATCTATCTAATAATTCAAGATTTTAAAGGTCAATTTTTTAGAGAAATTTTTTGTTCTATAATAGGAACTTTAGAAGGGAAAAATTAAGTGAAATATTGCAACATGCACGAGTTAATTAGAACCAAATCCTTAAGTATTAAAGATTTATAATTTTTTAAACATATTGGTTACGATTTCTTTATAAATATTATTATTTAACTCTTGTGTAACACACGAGTATTAAACCTAGTCATTCAATAAACAAGTGACATTGTTTTTTTACGATACAAAACAATTATAGTCATATTATTTTTCATTTCCATGTTGCTTTTGACAAATTCGTGTGTAACATCAATTTAATATCAACTTTTTTTAACGTACAACTTAGATATTTTTTAACCCGTGTAGTCCATTAGTTACTAACCTAGTACAATATATGTAGTATGTTAGCATTTTCAAAATATTGATAACCACTCTATTTATAACATTTTCCCCCAATTGTTTTCCTTGTATGTGTTTTTTTTTTCCATTTGTAGCCACTTAGAGTCTTGAGTTAGAGGACAAAGCAACATAGAGTCAGAGTGGACAACACGATTGTTGTACTCTGGTGGGGAAAACAAATCCCACCAAGATTGCCCCCAACACTCCCATGGCTTTATCTTGTTTTTACACTTGAGTTAGAGTGTCCTTTTCGGTCAATTTACCATCAAAATAAAGCTGTTTAATGTGGAGAGCATGCCCTGTTGTACTTTACTTTTAACCCCTTTTTGACCATGGTGCCCTTCATTTACATCAATACATATATGGATTATGGATAGTCCATGGCATCATTTAAGTGTTGAAATGCAGAAATGTTACGCAATGGCTATGCGGTGTACATTAACGCCCATCAAACTATGGTTGCGATTATGGATAGTCCATGGCATCACTTTATGGTTGCGATTTTAAGTAACCCATCAAACTACTTTATCTTAAAAACTAAATAAACAAGTTTAAAAGGATTATCTAGAAAACAATAATCAAGATAAATAGTAAAGGCCGGCTACACTCGATAGCGTTAAAAGAGTTAGGTCACCAGGAGCACATCAACGAGATGCCCACGAGCTCCATTCTCGCCGGTAACTCTTCACACCCGAAACAAATCAACTAAAATTACTTACATACCCTCAATCTTCCTCCCCCAAACGTAATCATGATTCAACAATAAACCAATAACTTTGTCGGCAATAGTCAAAATAAGAAATTGGTGTTCTCAACAACGAAGTCCTTATTTTATTCCCCACACCAAGATTAAAATTACCGAAAAGCCCCTATGAGAAGAGAGATGATCATACTTTTTTTTGAAATGTCTAATATATGAATGTCGTTCGGTATAGCTGATGTAGGAGGGGTGTGGTGGAGTGGTGTGGGGTTAGGGGTGCAAATGAGTAATGTTTGTTTGTAAGCTACTCAAGATCAGATCGATATTGTAAAAATCTCATTCGAGTCAAGGCTTAACGAACTCGAGCCCAATATCGAGCTTAAAATAATGTTTGTTTTGTTATCGAGCTTGAGCTTTGCATTCAAGATTGTCGAGTCTTATCGAGCCTTAACAAGCTTTTTGTTTATATGTTTTTATTTAGTTTATAAATATATATTCATAAATATAACTAAAAATATTTATAAAATTATGATAAAAAGATGAAATAATATGTATTTGTTATATATAAGATCTATGATTATAAATATATATAAATTTAAATATAAAAAATTATATATAAATAATTAATACTAAACGAGCCGACATCGAGCTTGAAAACTTTCTGACGAGCCGAGCTCGAGCTTTGGAATTAAAGCTTGAACGAGCCGAGCTTGAGCTCGAGCTTTGTTAAAAAACTAAAACGAACCAAGCTTAAGCCCTTATAAACTCGAGCTTGGCTTGGCTTGTTTACACTCTACCGTGGGGTTAATAACATTTGATCCTCTGGACATGTAAATAAATGAACACAAATGGTTCAGCATTTACCATTGGTGTTTCCAACTCCCTATAAGTGTGATAATATTTAACATCGTTGGGTTCATGATCAATATAAAATCTTTTCATGTTATGTATGTAAAAAATCTGTTCTTTTAACACTCTAACAAACTACTAAATTGTAAAAAAAAGAAGTTTTGATAATCTAAGGGCAAACGGGTACTTTCAAACGTTTATCGACAAACAATTTAAAGTTTAAGATTTATGAGCAAGCTGCTTAAAAGCAACGGTGGGAGCAATCCTACAACTCCTCCTCTGATGCTCCAACACAAGTTCGCTCGCAACCCAGTCAAGTTTCTCAAAATTAGTCTGATCTCCAATTCTTTTACCACCAAAAAGAACAGACTCTACGTTTTTCTCTTTCAACATTTCCTCAGCTATGCCCGTTAGCAACCTCACATTTCCAGGGCTCCAATCAGAGTCAACGTTGACCCCACAACGACCCATATTAGATCCGTTTGCCTAATAAAAAACCACAAAATTTAGAGACTTCAATTTCCAACTTTCTGCTGAAAAATATATAGGGTTGAACGTAACATCAAATGATACACATGATACCAAAAATATGACGTGAGTGATTTTTTGATTGTAGGATCATATAATAATGTTTGATACTGATGTGAAAATCAACTACACAACCTTCACATATACAATGGTTTTGCTTTTGCATACATATAATCCATAGTTAATAAAAATAATAATTATAAAAACATGACCCCACATACTCACATAGTGCCAAGTTGACATTAAATATCAATACCACAAATTTAAATTAAGTGATGTTCACAAATACTATGTGAGTGGCAGAAGACTATTTGAAGCATATATGGTAACAAACTATGAAATATGAACTAAAAGCACAAAGTTTTTTATTTTTTAAACTCACTTCACTGTCATCTTGAATATATATATAAATGTACATTTTGTTAAAATATTATCAACTTTCAACTCATGGGAAATTAAAATCATTTGTTTATAAAAAAGTTTTTGTTAGTACCAAATTTTTATCCAAGTTTCATTTCACTTGCAGTTTCAAGTGTGTACCAAATTGACTGAGAAAATATGGACCACTTCTACACATACATACCTGAATACGGACATAATTACTGCTACGATTTTGACCAAACGCCAGCGCGACCGCGTGGTCCACCATGTCCGCGGAGCTGTCACCAGTGATTCTAGCCATCGGTCGAACCCAATCCTTAGCCTTCCACCCGCTCACCTCGTAGTTCCCTTCTAATACCTGACCCGTCCCCAACGAAATTACAAAAAGGTCCTCCACTCCTCGCACGAACGGGAACTCTTGTTTGTTATGTAACACATGTGTAATTGCGGCTGCAGTAGGGTTACTCATCGCTAAACCCCCATCAACCGCCAAACAACGAGTCTTTCCATCAACCGACTTCATCGATACCGGATCAAACAAACCCGGTAAAGCTGACGTGGCACAACAAACCTCCCAAAGCCTAAAGTCAAAACTATTTGTTTCCAAAGCATCAGCTCTTGAAAACAAAAACGGAGCCGAACTAGAAAGGTCGTAACACGGGATTAAAACCGGCTTCAACGTGTCCTTCAACGTCAAAGTCGTAAACGCTTCCTTCATTACCTTTTCAAATCCGCGTTTAGCGTTTGACGATTTGTTAAGTATTCGTTTAACGAAACTCGAGTTTTGATTGTATAATTTCCTTCCTTTCTCCGCTAATAGCTTCCATGTGTCCTCGGCTTTAAAACTCGGCTTTTTTTCGCTCCCGCTCCCGCTTCCGAATAACATTGCCGTGAAAACGCCTCCAACTCCCGTACCCGCTGCCACATCAAAATAATCCGCAATTCTCGCATTCGAATTGCCCGATTTCACCTTCAACGCGTTTTCGAGATACGCTAACGCTTTTCCAGCGATAATACTTCTCATTCCACCACCATCGATTGAAAGTACACAAATTTTGCCTCGTTGGTTCTTCATCAACTGAACATTTGCATCATCTCCCACGGTCACTGGTGATGGTGTTATAGAAACGTCTGGTGAAACGTTCCAAAGCTTAGGATCATCGTAACCGAACAAAAATTTGCTCTCGAGAATTGAAAATATCTCGTAGCTTAGTTTATCGGTGTCGATGCTTGGTTCATGCAACATTTCCGAACATGGATGATTTGTATCCATAATTTGTTCGCCAAATTGTTCTTTTGATCACCAACAACAAGCAACAAGGTGTTTTTAGTTAGACGATGTATATATACCTGCATTCAATTGCTGCAGCACGAAATAATAATAGCTTTCAAACACTGAAATTGCGTGAATAGTTGAATACTCACCCAATTAAATCAACAATAAATAAAAAAGTAAAGTGCGGGTTTGGTGACTTTAGTCCCGATGTTTTAATACTTTTAACATGTTTAGTTTTATTTTACTAAATTTCGGTCTTTGGGATATTTTTTAACAGAAATAATTCTGAATACTAACTCAATCCAACTTTTCGTTAAATTTCCTTCACACGTCACGCACCTGAGGAGAAGTAAAAATGTCATTTCTCCTACTTTTTATCTACGTCAACATACATGTTAACATTTTTATTCAGTCGCATGTCAAAAAGAGTGAGATAAATGACATTTTTACTCCGCACGTGACGGAGACTTAAAGGAAAACAGGATAAAGTTAGTTTTTATCTAGGTCAACATACAAGTTAACATTTTTATTCAGTCGCATATAAAAAATAATGAGATAAATGACATTTTGACTCCGTATGTAATGAAAACTTAACGGAAAATTAGATTTAGTTATAATTATGAACCATTTCCGCTAGAAAATTAAATCATAAGAACTAAAACTGTTAAGATGTAACAAAACATGTTAATGATCAAAACACATTGATCAAAACCAAAGTTCACTCTAAATATAAAAAACTTACCTCGATTTTCCCGCCAATACTGGGATTTAGGTATAATTTCACAACCATAACTCACCAAATTTAACGATCGTTTTCATCAAAACTAAAAAAAGAAACACTTTTAAATAAGGTCGAGTTGATGAAAGCAGAAAATGAGGTGTATTTATAAACACGAAAATGAGAGCAAGGGACTGGAGAGCATGTTTGTGTTGTTTATTTTTAATTTTTCTGATATTTTACAAATTATGTGGGACCAATAAGCAAATCAACAAACATAATTAGTGGGACTCAAGTTGTTTCGACCGACGACGTCGTATTGGTGCGTCAAACGGAGTTGGCCCCACACGTTTAAACGTTGGTCCCACTGTCCTGTTGGATTAAACATTTACAATTTTAGCCGTTGATGACGGACAAAATGCAAATCATTTTCAAGCCAAGAAAATATTCTTATCTAGTATCGTCCGTTGGATTAATCCGTAAAATAAGGCGTGCCGTTCGTGTTTCTCCTCACGGGGAGATTTATTATACATGTTTTATGAAGGGTGGATTTATCCACACATCCCAAATTCACTATATACACATCCCATAACCTTATAGGAAGTGTATTGGTCAATATGACCATATTGCATACATTTTGGGTGTATTGGCCAATATGACCATATTGCACACATTTGGGGTGTATTGGTCAATATGACCAATATTACACGTTTTTAAAAGTGTTTTTAAATTAAGTTTTATTTTTTACAAAAAAAAAGTTGTTTATATTAAAATGATCTTGGTTTTTTTTTAAATAAGTTGGTTTTTTTTGTTTAAAATGATTTTGTTTTTTTTTAAAATTAAGTTGGTTTTTTTTTGTTATAAATGATCTTTGTTTTTTAATAAATATTATAGTGAAATCAAATCAAATTAAACTTGTACATACATTATAACTAATCAAACAAAAAATATCAAAAGTATACAAACGACATGGATTGGTTAGGCTGCTGTGACGAGGAATCAAGGATGGCATAGAAGGGTCGGGTTGATGCGTATAAAACTGACCTGGTTCGGAAAACTCGTGGGTTTGACTGGTTTGAATAATCACCAAAACTATAATTTATGTCAAAAAACGACATCATGATACGATTTAAAAAAAAATTTGTGGTTTTGTTTTTTTTAAAACCCGTCCAAAAAGTGTTGGATATATAGGAGACATCCGGGTAATCTGGAACCGTATTGTCTAATAGGATTGTATTTGGTTAATGTCTCACCAACCAAGTAGGGCCTTGAACATTAACTTGGGGTGTATTGGCCAATACACTCCATATTGGGAGCAGGGGAACCGTATTGATCTATACGGTTCCTATTGAAGTTTATATTTAATGTTTTTAACCATATAGGAACCGTATTGCCCTATACGATTCCTATTGGGGATATGTGAATTAATTTAGGGATGTACAGATAGTATCACCCTTTATGAATTAATGAAATTATGTATATATTTAATGACTTGTGATTAAAGATATATTTGTTTGTACTTGTTTTATGTTTTACAAATTTATGTCAAAACAATACTACCAACGAAATAAGCATATTAAACTCAAGAATTTATATTTATACCTTATAATAAAAAATGGTTTTAGAGGATACGCGTCATTATTGAAGATGGTGTTGAATCATTTTCCGGCTCAAAACTAAAAATCTTCTATTTTTAGCTATATATGGAAAGAAATCAAAAACATTAATTCACCCATAATATTCTATTCTAAAAGTTCAATTTATCTTATTTACATCTCTAAAATCAATGTAAAAATGGAAAATAAACAACTTAACAAATAACGCATCGCAATTTACGGCATACACCCATGCTTGCCGACCCGTACGCTCGACCCGGTACATGAGTGTCACCATGAATTTTTCCGGATATCTATCATCTGGAATATTTATATGCCTATTTTTCTTTTTCTTTTTTAATTAATTGATAGGATTTATAAGACACCAATTTTAAAAGCGTTGATAAGGCTCAAATTAGGTTTAAACAATTTATGTTCTTATTTTCATATATCTTTTTATGTAATGTGTAACTTATAATCAAACGTTATTTTTTCGTAAAGTTTTAGAATTCTGTTTTTTATATTTTCACCCGTGTAACACACAGGCTTAATTTAGTTAGTAATAGTATTCTCTAGTTAAGAGAGTGAGTTATTAAAAAAGTCTATTATTTACAAAAATAAATAACAAAATGTAACTATTAATTTGAGACATTAAATTTAGAGTAAATTACAAATTTTGCCCTTTATTTAAAATTTTAAATAACCTTTATTTAAAATTTTTGCACTGGTTGGCCTTTATATAAATTTTTGTCACGGCTTTGGGCCTTTAAGTTAACGGCCGTTAAGTTTTGGTTAAATCCCCTCATGCACATGAGGGTATTTTGGTCATTTTACCCTCTAAAAGACCACTATTGTAAAATTATTATTATTATTATATATATACATACAATATATACACTATCCTCTTCTTTCTTCAACATCACAAACCACCACACCACCTTCCAACCCTCTAAACCCCCCTCATCAGTCTTTCTAACACCCAGCCATAGCTCCGGCTCCGGGAATGCTCCGATGATGTCACTTTTCCGGCAATGTTACTTCCGTTTCCTTTATCTGTTGCTGTTGATTTGCTTCTCTTGAAAACAAGATTTTGATTTGGGTATTGTCAAATGTTAATGATGATGCTGATGGTGTTATTTTTCCAGCAAGGTTACTTCCGTTTTCGTGAATAATAATGATAATGTTGATGATAGTGAAGGTCATTAGATGTGTTATTGATTTGAGTATGTGTCAAATGTGGTGGCATAACAGTTGAAGACTATGGTGGTGTTAGATCTGAAAGATGATGATGAAGAAGAAGATGAAGGGAAAACAACAATGGGAAAAGAAGAAGACCCACATCATCGTTCCTGATGATGATGATGATGATGTTGACGGAAGGGTGAGCAGGTGGTGTGGTGGTTTATGGTGTTTAGAGTAGAGGGTGGGGAGGTGGTGTGGTGGTTTGTGATGTTGAAGAAAGAAGATGGTTGTGTATGTATTGTATGTATATATACAATAAAGATAATTTTACAATAGTGGTCCTTTAGGTGCTAAAATAACTAAAATACCCTCATGTGCATTGCACATGAGGGGACTTAACCAAAAAACTTAACGCCTGTTAACTTAAAGGCCTAAAACCGTGACAAAAATTTATATAAAGGCCAACCAGTGCAAAAATTTAAAATAAAGGCCACCATCCGTAATTTGCCTTATTATAAAGGCTAAAATTTGTAATTTACTCTTAAATTTAGGATCCATTTACAATTAAAATCGGGTGGGGCAATTTTAATTAATTGGATTTTAATCGAGTAACTAACGATATTTTAGTGTTATTACTTTTACTTATTTTTTTTCTTCACGTGTAAGCCACATATGAATTCTTAATTTTTTAAACGTTTATAACTATTGTTGGTATACAAAAAAGAAATTTACATTTTTAACTCGTCATTGTGTCTTTGTTCGTCATTATGTATTTTATTAGTCATTGTGACTTTTGTTCTTTATTATGTATTTCTACTCGTCATTCTTTCTACACATCATTGTGATTTAGCCATCGGGCATTAAATTCACTATCATTGTTTATTACTTTCATGGTCTTTTGTTCAGTTCATTGACATATGACATTATCTTAAAGAAAAGTAGTATTACGTTCATTGTGTATTACGCTCAGGTCATTGTGTAATATATAATTACCATTATGTTTTACGTTTCAAGTCACTGTGTAATATGCATCTCTCATTATATTTACGTTACAACTAAATTTATAATATGTATTTATCACCGTGCTTTATGTATTAGACAAGCTTGTTATTTTATCATTGAGTATACAACGATGTTACTTTACTATTAGAGTAAATTGCTAAAATAGTCTTTAGGGTTGTATCAATTTGATCACTTTAATATTTACTCCTTCCATCCCAATTTAAATGAAATCGGACCCAAAACACAAATTTTAAGAAAATATTATATTATTATATTTTCTAACTATAAATTAACAATAATGTCCTTATTTGAAATTAATGACACTTTATGTCAATAATAATTAGGGGCAAAACGAGAAATTACATTTATATTTTTGGAAATTGACATGTAAATTGGGACAACAAAAAAAAGAAAGATGTGCATTTAAAATGTGACTGATGAAGTTTTTTTTTGCTATTTTAATGTTAGGATTTGCAGAAATTTGCCAATTTCATCCTTTGGCCAACTTTTGTTAGTTCTGACCATTAACAACAAGGGTAGTTTAGCATATTACGTTTCAAAAAACAAAATGACAATTTATTACTTCTCAATGAACAAATTAATATTATTATTATTAATATTATTGTTCTGATTGTTATAATCCCAACCCGATTTCCGTCCTTTCTTCAGGTCAACAACATCAACTACATCGACCCTCTTCCCACCAATTAGTTTTCGGCAACAACGTCAACTATGGCCGACAAAACCGCCACCACCACCCACTCCCGATGAAAGCGCTATAACCACCTTTGTTTCCACCCACAAGGTCATCACCCTCCTCCTATGTAGAACTTTGATGTTGTTGACATGAAGAAAGGATGAGGTTGGGGTTGGAATTATAACTGTAACATTATTATTATTATTATTATTATTATTATTATTATTATTATTATTTTTATTATTATTATTATTATTATTTATTATTATTATTATTATTTATTATTATTATTATTATTATTATTATTTTATTAATAAGTAGAACTAAGCATTGTTCGACTATCATTGTTGTACAAACAATTTTGTGATAGCATTCGTTGCGCGAACCTTTTTTCATATGCGTATTCACGCAAGTCTTTTATGTTGTAGGTTGAAACGTAAAAGAAAAAAACGAACATCACATAAACATTAAACCATCATTCAATAATACAACGTACCAATTAAAAATACATTTCATTACATTTATTAAGAGGGACCAAATTTGATAATCAAAGAAACACTCGTGGAAAAAATCTACAACAAAAAATAGAAAATACATGCCACTTCCAAAATCAAACAACAATGTAAGGAAAAAAAAACTTAACCAATAAAAACATGTCAAACACAAAATTAACCAACAAAAACATGCCACCACACCACTTAACTACTTATGAAGTTTGTTGGGGGAGGCTCACCTACAAATGATTTTAATCTAAGAAGTTTACAAAGAATCTTTTAAACACAATGGATCTAAAAAAGTCACAATGTCTGAAAAAAAACTATAAATCAAGTTTAAAAAAAGTATTGTTAGGATATAAGGATGAAGCAGTCTAAATCACTCTAAGGGGCTGTTTGGCAAAATCTGAATCATTAAGTGCTGAATCATTAAGAGGTCTGGACCATTAAGAGGCTCTACCGATAGAGAGTTGGTTGGGGTGGAAGTGCATATAATAAAGTTGGTATATGCTTCATTCAGTTCCATTCATCATCTCTTTGTCACTTAACCATTCAGCATTGAACTAAACCAATAAGAGGCTTCTTTTTTAATGAACCAAACACTCGGAATGTTGAATGATTCAACACTGAACTGAACCATTCAGAGGTGAAACAAACAACCCCTAAGTGTTGGATGACATTAAATCAAGCTCCTGAAGACAAGCACAAATGATCACACAGACCTTCTACTAAATCTATGTGATCTTGATCCATCTGCTGAATCCACCTGATGAACAATTGTAGATGTTGCAAGACAGTTTCAGCAGGCAGTTTCATCAACTGAAGATCTTTAGCACTGAAAATTGTGTCAGAGCTGAAGAGTAGTGGAGACTCCACAACTTTCAGCAGCTGCTGAAGATCTGTAGAAAATTGTTCCTTTTTATTATACTATCTAATAGGATCTGATATTCATGGTATGTCATGTTATGGTTGATCAATGATTATAGTTTGCCATTAGTACTATATCTAAAATAGATGGTTAGGATTAATTCTTGGTTAGTATAAACAAGCCACACTTGTGTTCATTTGTGGTTAAGCCTTTTATTGTAATCATCGGTTCAAGGTTTCAATAGAAAGGAACATTGATAGTATAACATGTGTCCACTATTACATTGCTTATCTATCTGTTATGTTTGTGTGCTTGATCAAAACAATATCATAAGGATTCCACATTTATGATACTTGTGATTCTACATAAACTTGTGTGTGACACGATCCAACAAGTTGTATTTAAGCTTTGGCTCTTAGTTTGCTTGGTTCTCCTCAACAAACTATATTTCTATGAATCAAAGATCTCACACCTTATCTATCCAGGAATATCTTCATGGCTAGTTCCGGCTGCTGCTGTTGCAGTTCTTGTTGTTTTCAAACATGATTTGGAAAATGACACTCAAACTAAGCCACTCATTTTCTCTTATGTTGGCTCTAAGACATGAAAGATTAGGATGGAAGATTTCTTAAAACATCAATATAGAAAACTTTAGGCGTCTGTTGAGCAAGGTCCATATGTTGCTATAGTGGTTGCTGTTGGTGAAGTAGACAAAATGGTAACTAAAAATGTATCAATGTATTCTTAAGAAAACCTTAGAAAACTAGAGACTGATTCAAAAGCTCTTTGGTTACCAAGGATGAGTATCCCAAACTCCATTATCCATGGCTTCACAACTTACAAATCTATCAAGGGTCTTTGGGATCATTGATGGCTAGATAAGAAGGGAATGAAGACCTTAAAGATTTGAAAACTTCAATCGTATGCCTGGTGAAACCATGACTGCTACGTATCTTAGATATGTTGAGTTAATGGATTCACTTCAAAAAGCCCAGATCATCATTGATAACAATGATGTGATCAAAAAGTTCATGTAGTCTCTTCTAAAACCATGGACCATATACATTGTGGCCATAAGAAGAATAGAGAATCTGAAGACCATGAACATTGAAGAACTCTATGGAATGCTAAGTGCATACCAAATAGAGATTGATGTAGAACATGCAGCAACAGGCAAACTAGCAAGCAGATCTAATCTAGTTAGGTCTCTTGCTCTTCTTTCTCAAGAACCAAGCTAACAATCACCAATTGTTAGCCATCAAACGCATTTGATCTCTTACCCTGAATCTCCAACTACTGAAATCACAAGTACATCATTCAACACATGGAAGGTTCTTAAAGTTTTCTCTAATGTCTTCGATCAGGGCAGCTTCGTTTATGCTTTTTACCATAAGATCATCAACGTATGCTTACATGTTCTGTCTGATCTGATCTTTAAATGTGTTGTCTATCACCATTTGGTACGTTGCTCTAACGTTCTTCAAGCCGAAAGGCATCCTTTTTAGCAAAAAACCCCTATAGCTGTGTGGAACCCTGCCTTTTCTTCATCTTCTTCATTCATTTTTATTTGGTGATATGCATCGAGGAAGCACTTGATTTGGAATCAGGACAAGTTGGTCATACACAACATAAAACATTTCATAAAAACCTTCATTTAATTAAAATAACTACAATGGGAGTCTTAAAAGTTAAATACGTCATTACATACCCTTAAAAATTTAACATTTGTCTTTAAATAAACATCATTGTATTGAAATTCTTCTTATATCTGTAACATCTGGCCCATCATACCAGTAATATTGTCCGCTTCGTCACATTTAGTTAGGGATTTTTTTTGTTGCTCAGTGGGGAAAACTTTCTAGAAGGTCACGCTTAACTATGGAGTTCTACTCTTTTCCACTAACATTAAGCCTCAAAACGCGATGTTGGTATTTGAGGTAGGACATTTCTTATGAACCAAAGATCTCTCATGTCCACAACTGATGTGAGATTTTCCTAGGGTGTTACAAACATTCCCTCTTGGACTCATCATCCTCGATGAGGTTTCCTCCACCACTCATTCATGGATGTGGGATTTTCCTAAGATGTCCCTCTGAACAACCCTGGAGACTCACCATCCTCAAAGAGGTTTGCCCCACCATCCAGAACGGCACAGGAGTTGCTTTGATGCAATTTGTAACAATCGGCCCCACATACCAACAATATTGTCTGCTTCGCCATATTAGAGCTCATGGATTTGTTTTTGGTTGCTCAGGTGAAAACTTCCCAGGAGGTCACTCTTCCTGAAATTAAGCCCGGAAACACGTTGTTGGTATTTGAGGTATGACATTTTTTATGAACCAAGGATCTCTCCTGTCCACGGCCGATGTAAGATTTTCCTAGGGTGTTAAAAAAATGGATGTCAGTCTTCAAATTCCAAGTAGCTTACAGTCCATGCCATCCTTTTTATTCATCAGCTCACCTGTAAAACTAATACGCATACAAAAGTCAGGTTCATTGAGTGAGCTCTAGTTTTATCTTAGTAAAAACTTATCTTATTGTAATATGTTTACACATTTAATCTTCATCTTAAAATTATGATCGTCCATACAAGTATTACCATTTATTTATTCTTGCATAACACATATTCAGTCACCTCAGTGATCATTTACATAGTTACCATAGTACCCGTACAAGGGGCCATACTTATCATAGTACCCATACAAGGGCCACAATTACCATAGTGCTTGTAAAAGGGCCCATACCTTCTATAGTACCTGTACAAGGGGTAATGCCTACCATAGTACCTTTACAAGGGGCCATACATAGTATATGAGCATTAGGTTATGTATGATACAACACATCATACTACATAGCACAACATGCAATTAAACACATCCATAATTGATATATCTCTACAAAGGAAAGTTCATTAGAAATCTTTGTTTTCATATAAGTCTATATTAAAATATTTATCTAAAATCTTGTCATATGATATGCATATCGCCTCAAAACAGTTAAAATAGTATAAATAGGGAGTCTAGAACTCACATGGTTATGCTGTTAAACTTTGAGTCTAATTATCTAAAACTAGGAACACACCATAATGATTAACATGTAATTTGGTCATTTTCTATTATTTTCGCCCATAAATTCGCACCGTGGTGTGAATTGATATGTTCGCTCACAAATTTGTTCAGGCGAATTTATTATTTTCGCTAGAAATTTTAGCAGTATTTTCACTCACTTTTTCACTCATTACTTAGAAGTTTTGTTCGGATAAATTCGCTATCTATATTTTCTCGGTCTCATGATTCACACACACACACCCAAAGTCTGATGCCAGCGAACTTATATATTTTTCGGCCGAATTTAATTAAATTCGCTCATTAAAGATTTAAATTCGCTACTAGAACACTAAATTTGTTGTTCGGGGTTTAACGACGGTGTTGGTCCATAATGATCGTGATTTCAGTGCTTTGTTGACTTGTTTAACCCAAATATGTCAAATACATGTAGAACAAAGTGTAAAAAGTCCAAACAACCCAATATCAAGATCCAACACACAATCGAGGTATATAAGCTACAATGATGAAAGATATAAGCTCCTAGCACCTCAATAGAACGATTACACAACACAAATCAGTGAGAAATAGTCTGAGTAAAAGATGTGCAAAAGTTTTATAAATGTGAAGATAAGGTTACAATATATAGTGGTGTTAGGTTCGCTGATAGATTCGCTCTAGCGAATCTATCCAGCGAACCAACACAGGTTCGCTGGGCACATAGGTTCGCCCAGTCGACACCTAGATACAAAAGACTAATTGGCCTGCGGGCGAATCAATAGATTCGCCCGTAGGTTCGCTAGCACTAATACAAATACAAGTTAATCAATTACAAACAAAAGTAACACCGACAAGCCGGTGGGTCCAACCTATACATAGTGACTATCAATACTCCCCCTAGGTTGGACCTCACCTGGGGAAGTCTTCTGATTAGCTCCGTCTTGATGGCTTCAAAAGTGTTCGATAAAAGCTCCTGCCCTTTCTTTGATCCCGGCCATTGGGTTTGTATAGTCTTCAGTTCCGGCCTCATCTTCACTCAGATTTAGCATTGAATCTACGAACTCAGCTTCTGCGACCTCTGTATCAGGCTCAAGTTGAACAGTTGTTTCCGCCTGATTCTCTGCAGTTGGCTCCTCGCTTTCAACCTCCAAATCAATCACTTCAACAGGTTTCTCAAACCTCTGTTCAATAGATCGATCAAGTTGTCTTGTCAGATCATCCATGTCCATTTTCAGGTCATCCGTCCTCCTCAACCTCTCATTCACAGCTTTCAGTTCTGCACGAATCCCCCGGGCTTTATTTGCGACCTTTACAAACAGGTTCGCTTCAGTGGCAGTGTCATCTCCAGCCCCATGCTTAATTCTGTTCTCACACAAAACCTTTAAATCCTCATCACAGAAGGAGAAGACCTCCATAGGATCAAATAGACGAATTTCAGGACGGTCTTCCCCTTGTAGTCTGATAATGGCCTCCCCAGTGCTATTGTCATAAAACCATTTGCTGAAGTCCTGCAATCTGGGTGGCTGAGTTTCTGGGACCCTGACCCTCGTCATCACCTTCGGAGCAGCAATCTTCAAAACAATTTTGCCCTTCCACGATACCCAATGTTTATCCTTTTTCTGCCTCATCCTTCTAGGCTTTTGGTATCCAAATTGAACGAAATCAGACTTGGCAGCCTCCTGAATAGCAGCTTCGAACGCGCAAGCCCTGCCACTTTCTTCTTTCCCAAGTAGTGGTAGCTCTGCCAGTCTCCTCAAGTCCCAACGAGGAAAGGTGGCGAAGTGCTTTCGGTTCTTGACATACGTAATGTCACCACCCCTCCTTTTGATCATATACGCCTCCACCAAACAGTTGTACTTCCATGCAATGATCTGTCTATCTTGCTGTTTGGTGTTGGGTTCATCTAAATGTTGGAATATCGGCACCTCAGGTACCACAGCTTCTTCCTTTCTAAACCATTCGGATTTGTCTAGCTCAGCGTGTTCAAACTGGTAGCTCATCCCCTTTTCCTCCACTTTATATATTTCCGGCTCCTCATCCAAATCTTCTTCACTATCACCATCAACATCAGTCTCAGGCTCATCAATCAAAGTAAAATCTACACCAGATCCTCCTACAACTTCATCCCCTTCAAACACGTCCAGATTAATCCCCATTTCTTCATCAAATACCTCCTCAGCTTCTTCCTTACTCTTGTCACCAAAATCAACATCCATTAACGGATACTTTGCAATATCCGTTAAGGAGATCAGTTCCGCCTCAGACATAGCCGGTTCAATTCCAGCATTCTCCTTCAAACTATTCAACTCTTTGAAGATTCTCACCAACAGACACTGCTGATCTTTCATCATCCGACCCATCTCATATATCACCGTCGACTTTTCTGCATCCTGTTTTTCAAGTTCTTCATGTTTACCCTTTAGATCAACCAGTTCATTCTTCAATCTCTCAACCTCAACTTTCAATTCATTTTCAGACCCAGCAGAAGTACCCCCTATATCGTGCTTAGCTTTCTTTGATGCTTCAGCGTGTGTATCAGATCTCTTCTTTGTTCTCAGTTCTCTGCCAGCATCAATCTCGGCCTGAATTTCATCCACTTCCCTTTCAAATGAATAATCTTTATCCTTTGCATATGCCTTTCTTTTTCTAATCTTCTTCTCAATCACCTCTATATTCTCTCCGCCTCTTTTCCTTTCTGTCTCAATCAACCTCTGTATATATGCCCATCGGTCAGCAGTATACATATTCTCCCACAAATAAGAAATTCTTCCCACACAATCAGCTCGCACAGCTTTACAATCCTTGAAGATTCTGGAATGCATATCCCAGATTTCCAATTCTGCACCCTCCACCGGCAGATTTGGCAACTTATCATTCAGAATCATCTGAATGAATCTGGGATACATTAACCATTTGGCCCCCTTGCTGGCATGGATGTTTTCGAGCATGTAATTGAAAATCAACTTCGCAAGATTTGCTTTTTGCCCCCGGCAAAACAGCATCATAGCTCTAGCCCAGTCCAAGTTCAGCCCGTCCGTACCCCCCTTCCTGTGATCCAGGCACATAATAAACACATGTGCAATATACCTCCACTCCTGGATCAGGTACGACTTCACAAATTCCATTTTCTTTTCTCCGGGCATCGGACCCTCATACCCCGCTGTCCGGAATGCCCCGTAAACTTCTTCAGCCGTCATATGGACCTCTTCACCCACATCATCCTCTAGCCTCAAAATTCTAGCCAGATCGGCTTCAGTAAACGCCAAGTCGTGGCCACAGACATTCGCACATATACGTGACGGCTGCACCGACACGTTCATTACCGCAGTTCGCCAGAAATCCCGAACGTGCGTCTCATATATAGTGGGTGAGTGAGAGATGGCATGATGTATATGTGACGACTTCAGCCATATGATAGCGTCTCTGTAGCTGCTGGCCTTTTCAAAGTTTTCGTCGAGTAAAGCACACATGTTGTGCTTCTTCTCGAAGAATAATGTCGACATTGTGCCTGAAAAATAACCGGAGATAGATCAGAAATAAAGATTTGAAAACAGAAAATAGATTCGCTGAATATTAGGTTCGCTGGTATAGCGAACCTGAGATTTTGGCACCAGAACCTATAGAGTCGCTGACATGAAAAATCAGTCATTGTAGTCGAGCGAATGTATAGGTTCGCTAGAAACAGTCGGGCGAATCTATGTTGTTGCGCGGGCAGCATAACGACATAGGTTCGCTCGAAGTCTTGAACTTTCGTTCAGATTCGCCAGACGAACACTTAGGTTCGCTGGAAACCCTAGTTTTTGAAAAACGACCAAAATCACATACAGTTCATCATTAACAGGCATTTAAGGCAACAAACAGGTAGTATAATCACAGGACGAGGTTATTATGAAGTAAAACCCTAACATTCAACATACAATCAGTCTTTTAAACACAGTATAATCAAGAATCGGCAGATTTAACACATTTAAGATGCGATTGAGGGTTTTAGACAGAGATTAGAGTGTAATCGATCACATACCGGACAATAAGAAGATGTTTAATGTATGAAAAAGACCGGTTGAAGTGAGAATCGAACGTTTGTGTTTTGAATTTGAAAAAATTGTCTGCTACAGTACAGTGGGACGGCGAAAAAGTGAGAAAGATTCGCTGTCACTGTATATATATACAGACTTAGGTTCGCTGGCAGTCAGTCCAGCGAACTTTAGGTTCGCTGGAAGACCAACAGTCAAGTCAGCCGACAGGTTCGCCAGCAGGTTCGCTGACACAAAAACAAGGATGTTTCATGTCAGCGAATCAAAGAGATTCCAAGCGAACCTTAGGGTCCAAGCGAACCTGTAGGTTCGCTATAGATTCGCTAGACAAACAACAAAAATATTTTTGGATTTTCTTAAAAATTTTAAAATCTTTGTAAATCCGTGAATACGTCCCACGACATCAACGCTCCAAAAATAAACATATATACATATGATCCCAAAAATTAAAATTAAAAATAGAAAATAGAGTAAAATAAAAAATAGTATAACAGGAGACGGTTTTAGACGCTAGAAAGGATATATATTCTTCATGATGTTTTGAGTAGAATCCGGAGAATCATCGATTGGCGGGATTGCAGATATGTTTGTCCATTTAAACCCATGCCTTAGTCCTTTCAACAAGAGATCAGCAGCTTCTTTTATCATGTTTTCGGTTTGATTGAAGAGTCTCTGACAACTTGGTCCCCACAGACGTTTAGGTAAAAAGAACAAGTTCTGTCATCAGGGTATATCTGAGCAATACGATTGACTTTGCTTGAATTTCAATGATCAACTTTTGAATGTTGACCGATGCATGAGCTTCTTTTGACACTTGTGCAATTTTTGCATCTTTTTGTGAGTGGAGCTTGTCAGCAATTGATTCTTTTGAATACAATGCGACTTATTATTTGGGAAACTCAAATAGTCTAGAGCTCCAGGTCTATACTGACGTATAACAGAGGAGATAAACATTTGAGCATGCTCGGTGAATCTTCAGGTCAATACTTCCGTATAGCAGAGAAGATTCACCAACTCCAGGTCAATACTTCCGTATAGCAGAGGAGTTAAGCACTTTGACTCAATACGTTCTGAGAAGTTAACGAGTAACTCACTCAGAGGCTTTTCCGAAGAGCATCACTAGCAGCTTTTTATTTTATTTGTTTTGCATACTAGAAACTCGATTCGGGGATAGGGCGAGGGTGATTTGGGATGTTTGGGGAAATCAAGACAAAGATTAGACACTCTCAACCCATTTTTGACAGAACCATTAACTTTGTGCAATCCAATCACGTCAAGGAGATAATCCTTGCTGTCGAGATCTTGAGCGTTATGTTTGGCTGCACAATCACTGTTTACTTTGTTTTCGGGCTGAGCCTATCTGACATATCCCAAACGCAATGCTTCTGACCTCCTTCAACAACTCTTTAACATCAATCAAAACGGAGATCCTGAAATAGCAAAATTTGAAAAACTATAAATAGTTAATCTTTTATATCTCCCCCAAAATTTCTATATAATAGCCGTCTAATAAGAAATTTTTGTTTTTCAGATTTTCTTAATATATATATATATATATATATATATATACACAATTTAAAAGAAGAATAAAAGAAGATGAAATAAAATAAAGTAACGGAGCAAAGAATCGAGTGACCCACGGATTTTTCAAAGAAGAAAAAGCAAAAGAAAAAGTTATATACATATTTACAAAAGGATTCTCACAGAAAAGGTTTTCAAAAAGATATAAGTCCAAGCATGGAGATCAGTTCATAAAAACGTGGTTTATCAAAAGTTTTTGTGAAAAGATCAGCTTTTTGCTTTCTAGTTTCTATAGGAATAATATCAATAAACCCCTTTTCTTGTGCATCCCTGATTGCATGAATTCTTGTTTCAATGTGCTTGGTTCGAGTGTGATGAATGGGATTCTTGGCGATTCCAACAGCAGCTTCATTGTCACAAAAGAGTGGCGTATGAAGAAAGTTGATGCCATAATCCATCATCTGATGTTGAATCCACAGCACTTGGCAACAGCAACTTGAAGCAGCAATGTATTCTGCTTCTCCTGTGGACAGAGAGACGGTTGTTTGCTTCTTGCTTTGCCATGAAACCAGACATTCTCCAAGGTATTGACATCCGCCAGTGACTGATTTCCTGTTAATCCTGCAACCAGCATGATCACTATCAGAGAAAGCATGTAAATCAAAGTTCCCTCCTTTTGGGTACCAAAGTCCCAAACGAGAGGAACCCTTAAGGTAACGGAAAATTCGTTTAACAGCTTTTTCATGCGATTCTTTTGGATTGGCTTGGAAACGTGCACAGTAACACACGGCAAATGTAATATCTGGACGACTTGCTTTCAGATACATGAGAGATCCGATCATCGAGCGGTACCGATGAGCATCCACAGGATTCCCATTATCATCGGAAGTAAGGCATGTTTGAGCTGTAAAGGGAATCAGTTCAGGAGAAGAGTCATCCATGCCGAACTTCGTGAGTATTTCTTTGATGTATTTCTCTTGGTGGATTAGAATTCCATCAGGCTTTTGCTCCACTTGCAGCCCCAAGAAGAAACACATCTCCCCCATTATGGTCATCTCAAAACGATCCATCATCACCTTCTCAAATTCTCTACACAACCCTTCATTAGTCGAACCAAAAATGATATCATCAACGTACACTTGAACGATCAGCAGCTCGCCATCCACCTCCTTCTTGAATAATGTCATATCTATACTCCCACGAGAGAAACCTTTACTGAGGAGATACTGTGTCAAAGTTTCATACCAGATCCTTGGAGCTTGATGCAACCCATACAAGGATTTATCAAGCTTGTAAACCTTTGACGGGAAATCAGGATCCTCGAAGCCTGGTGGTTGACATACGTAGATCTCCTCATCGATGTCTCCGTATAGAAATGCACACTTCACATCCATCTGATAAACCTTAAAGTTTTTGTTTGCGGCATGAGCAAGAAAGATTCTGATGGCTTCCAGGCGAGCGACTGGAGCAAAAACTTCGGTGTAGTCAATCCCCTCCTCTTGAGCAAATCCTTGAACAACCAGTCTCGCTTTATTTCTAATTACCACACCACGATCATCTGGCTTGTTCCGAAAAACCCATTTAGTGCCGATTGGACACTTGTTAGGAGGAAGATCAACCAGTTCCCAAACTTTGAGCTTCCTGAATTGCTGCAGTTCCATCTGCATGGCATCCACCCAACTCGGATCTTCAAGTGCCTGTTTATAATTCTTTGGAACAACTTGAGACAGAAAGGCAGCATAAAGACATTCATTAATCAAACCGCTCTGACTCCGGGTTCGCACACCATCGGTAATAGATCCAATGATATAATCGTGAGGATGGTTTTTCAGGGTTTTGAAGTCAGTGTTGAGTAGTAAAGGATTTTGGTCGGTTGAGGGTGTTTGATTTGATGGTTGTGGAGGTGTAGGTGTAGGTGATGGAATGGTGTTGGATGTGGATGGAATATCTGATGTGGATGGAATATCTGATGTGGATGGAACAGTTTGAGATGGTGGAGGTGATGGGATGTCAAAGGAAGTGGGAGGTAGTTGTGTAGCTGATGTTGAAGGTAGTGATTGTGATGGTGTAGGTGTATGATTGAAAATAGAAACCGATGTGTGTGGAATGATGTCGTCATCGTCAGAGTCAGGAAGATTAAATGATTTGAAAATGGTGGTGGCATCATAAAACCAAGCTGGTTCACTACCAATACTGGTAGTGTTTGATTCTTGCCAATCAACATAGTAGGACTCTTGCACAATCCGCGTTCGCTTATTGTAAACACGATACGCCTTTTGTGTGGTTGAGTATCCCACAAAGAAGCATTCATCAGAGACAGCACCAAACTTCGTCTTCTGATCTTGAGTATTCAAAAGAGTGCAAGAACATCCAAAGGGGCGTAGAAAGTCAATCAGCGGCTTAATCCCTCGAAACAGTTGGTATGAAGTCTTCATCTTTTCTTTGACTATCAGCACCCTGTTAAGAACATAAGCTGCACAATTAACCGCTTCAGCCCAGAAAATAATTGGAAGTTTTGACTCGATCAGCATAGTTCTAGCGGCCTCCACAAGGGTTCGGTTCTTTCTTTCAGCAACACCATTTTGTTGTGGTGTTCGGGCAGCGCTAAACTGTCTGAGAATACCCCTTTGTTCACAGAAGGAGTTGAAGATGTGGTTTCTGAATTCAGTTCCGTTATCGCTTCTGATGGCTTGAACCTTCTTCTTTCCAAGAACCTCTATTAGAGGAATCAGCTTCATCAATTCTTCTGCAGTCTCACTCTTGTTCGCCATGAATCTTACCCAGGTGTACCTAGAGTAATCATCTGTGACAACCAAGCAATAAGACTTTTTAGCAATTGATTTGACACTTATTGGACCGAATAAATCAGTATGTAACAATTCGAGGGGTTCTGAGATAGTATTTGTAATTTTGAGTTTATGTGGCTTTTTGTGCTGTTTTCCTCTAGCACAAGCCATGCATTTCTCGACCACAGAAAAATCTTTTTGTGGTAAACCCCTGACCAAATTGTTCTTAACCAATTTATTCAGAATTTTAAAATTAATGTGTCCTAAACGTTTATGCCACAAAAATGATTCAAAGGATGATGCTTTAGACAGAAGACATGTCACGGTGGAGTTTGATTCTGTTGATCCCATATTCAGCATATAGGTATCATTTCGTCTCGGAGCTCGCATGATCACCATATCTTCAGGAATGGTAAACTCTGGCTTCAAGAACAGGCATTCATTTGGAAGAAACATCACAGGAATATTTTTATCACAGATTTGTGATACACTCAGAAGGTTGAATGCCAGTTCAGGAACATAGTTGACGTCTTCCAAAGTAAGTGCGCCATTAGAGACTTCTCCTTGACCAATCATCTTCCCACCTTTCTTATCTCCCGCAAAAGCAACATAACCTCCATTTATGATCCTATAGTTAGTAAGAAGATCCTTCAATCCTGTCATATGTCTGGAACATCCGCTGTCAATATGCCAATGACTATTTACAACAGCATTTGAATGTTCCTGACATTTATTAAAAAGAAAAGAAAAGTTAGACCTTTGCAATAGGCACCCAAGTCTTTGTGTACCTGGGTGGTGAAGCAGATGCAGTATTACAAAAGAAATTATTTACAAAAGAGTTTAATCTTTTTCTGATAGATTTTTGCTTTGGACTATTTTGGATTAATTTGGAGCATTGCTTGACAGTGTGACCAGTATTTCCGCATTTAAAACAGTGAGATTTAAAACCGGTTTTGGGAATTCTGTTGACAGGAATTTTATCCATTACAATTTCCTCATCACATTCAGACAGTTGTGAGTCACAGTCACTGTAAGTGTCATAGAGTTCTTTTAACTTACTTGTTGTGACTTTAACTGTATCAGATTCAGGTTTTGGTTTAAGAATGTATGAAAAAGATGATTCCTTCTCTTTTGGTTTTGAAATTCTCACAGGTGTGAATGTTGGAAATTGGTGAGTGAAAAACTTTTGAAAGCAGTTTGTTTTGGTTTGACTTTCAGAGACTTGACCTGAAAGTTTGTCTTTGTCATTCACACACACATTATTAATCAAATCAGCATCATTCAACACATTAGGGTTTGAAGTGGAGCACCCTAAATTACTATTAAACATGAAATTGTCTGAATATGACACATTACTACAAACAGAATTATCTAAACAAATGTCTTCAAAAGACTTCTTGGAATCAGAACTACTGCAATCACTACTGCCAGAACAACCGAGCCCAACACTCCCACCATATGCGTACTCCTCTCTAACTTCCTTAAGGTTTACTTCACTTAAACCTGCAATGGAACTGTCAGTATCGTTCTGCATAATCTCTTGAATTAACTCATTTGAGGGATGAGGAATAGGTGTAGGAGAGTAACAGAAAGTACTGGGTGGAGGATATGCATATGTTTCAATGTTACTAAAACCCAAACCTGTCTTGACCCTGGCCCCCCTTTGATTCTTGCACAGTTCCTCCCTTTTCATACCAGATATGGTCCACTGCTGCAATTTGTTTTTAAGTTTTCTTGCTTCAAACTCAGCAAGTGTAACTTGCTCAGTCAAGTAATTAATCTCACAGTTCTTTTCTAAAAGAGTTCTTTTTAAGTGTTCATTTTCCTTTAAAGCTTCTCTTAACTTAACAAAATATTTTGATTCACTTAATTTAAGCTCTTTGATGGTTCTTTTTAATTCGTTTTCGTTTGACATTAACAATTTATTTGCTTTGTATATACCAATTAAACGAATTTTGCAAGCAGATGAACACATATCTTCAATAACATCGTAAGGAAGACCAATTACCAGTTTTTCGGCGGCCAGTGCACGATCACATTGACAGTAGGGAGTGCTTCTTTTGAATTCATCAACTGCATCCAGCCTTGCCTTCTCAATCACTTCTTCCAGGCTAACCTTTGACTCTTCCTCATGCTTAACTTCATTAACAGCTGCTTCACAAACCAACCCTGAATGATTCAGATGTCCTTGAGCAATAACATCTGACTGAACTTTAACAGCCTTCTCCACTTTCTCTTCCTCTTCATTTCCAAAAAATTCTTTGAACGGATCAAAGAGATTTATATCATTGTCATCAAACTCAGTAATTTCAGCAACAAGGGCATGGTTGATCTCCTCCTTGGTCTCTTCAATTTCTGCACTCCAGTCAAAGTTGGTGAGCAGTGCAGTTTCATTCTTTGACTTAGCTTCTTCAACCTTTTCTTGAATTGGAGCAGATCTTGGATTTGCAGAGTTAACTGGCTCAGTAACGATTGGTAATGGGCATTCTCTCTTGAAGTGGCCCAGTTGTTTGCAGTTATAGCATCGTAACTTTCCCTTGTCATAACCCAGCTTAGCATTCTGTCCTTGATTTCCAAAGTTTCTTCTACCAGTTCTTTCCATGAATCGTCTGGCACGAAGAGTGAGCATAGCCATCTGCCATTGAATATCTGTTTCCTCCAAATCATCAGGGTCCACCTGATACATATCTTCTACTGTCATACCCTTCCCTTTTAACTCTCCTGCAACAAGAGCTTCATAACTGTGGACAAACATTCCAAATAATGCCATGGTGTCTGACGGAATCTGTGTGGTGACAGATGCATTTGAGCTTGAACCAGCGTTAGTAGATGCACCAGCAGACTTAGCAGACACATGACCTGAAGATCCTCTAGATGCTGCACTGTAAGCATAAGAGTTTGCAGCGGATGAGATAAGTGCAGCATTTTGAGACGGAATGTTTGGAACCATCATTGACTGATTATATTCTCTTCTTTTTACATCAAGGTCGAAAGACTTCAGCTTGTTGATGACGTCCATCAGTTTGTAATCAGGAAAATTCCTCTCTTGTTTCAGTAACTTGATTTGAAGGCTCCATTGGGGAGGAAGTGAATCTAACAATTTTGCTACTTGTTCGTGATTGCCCAGCTTTTCATCATATTTCTTCAAATTACTCGACACAGATAGGAATCTATTTGTAATATCAGTCAAGTTCTCTTGTGAATATCCCACAAAAGAGTTGAATTCCTTTTCAGCCTGAGCTTTTCTATCCAGTTTCAGGTCCTCATTGCCATCATAAAATTCACACAATGCATCATACAGACTTTTTGCAGTTGTGTGTTCTGCAAAACGGTTGAAGATGTCTTGGTGTAAGCAAAGTATCAGTGCCCCTAATGCTTTCTTGTCACGATCCAGTAACTTGATATCAGTTTCAGTAAAAGTAGTTGGATCTGTGTTTACTGAAGTGACAGTTCCTTCAACAGTTGTGGGCACATGCGGACCATTTACTATTGATTCCCATTGGTTGTAGTCCGTGTAGTAGAAGAACGCTTTCAAACATCTTTTCCAATCTTCAAAGTTTTCACCACTAACAAGCCTCGGTGGCCTGTTAGGTTGAACGCTGTCCAGATCATTCATATTGAGTGTTGATGAAGTCATAACTTTGAACAGATAATAGATTCGCTGAAAAATAACAGATTCGCTGGCTAGATTCGCTCGAAGAACACAGCAGATTCGCTGGTAGATTCGCTGGTGACAGATTCGCCAGACAGTCAAACAGTTTCGCTGATAGACAAGCACAGATTCGCTGGTCTGATTTTAGCAGCAATTTCGCTTGCACAGTCAGCTAGACAGGTGAACTTTCGTTCGATGATATGATAGATTCCTGGCCACAACACAACTCAAACAGGACAAAAGTTTGAATTAGGTTCGCTGGATGAACTGACAGATTCGCTGGTTGAACAAATAGTTTCGCTGGTAGCTCAACCACTCTGAAACAGTACGGAAACAGCCCGAAAACCCTCAAAGCTTGACCATTTGCATACACGTTTGTTTTAAAAGCTTTCTATGTCCAAATACCACAAACCTTGACCAAAATACAACTCCAAAACACTAAAAACAGGCTTGAAACAGAATCAAAAGTGTTTTGACCCACAAACTTCAAAAATCGCACAAAAATCACTTGAATCAAACAATCAAGAGCACTAAGGCTCTGATACCATATTGTTGGTCCATAATGATCGTGATTTCAGTGCTTTGTTGACTTGTTTAACCCAAATATGTCAAATACATGTAGAACAAAGTGTAAAAAGTCCAAACAACCCAATATCAAGATCCAACACACAATCGAGGTATATAAGCTACAATGATGAAATATATAAGCTCCTAGCACCTCAATAGAACGATTACACAACACAAATCAGTGAGAAATAGTCTGAGTAAAAGATATGCAAAAGTTTTATAAATGTGAAGATAAGGTTACAATATATAGTGGTGTTAGGTTCGCTGATAGATTCGCTCTAGCGAATCTATCCAGCGAACCAACACAGGTTCGCTGGGCACATAGGTTCGCCCAGTCGACACCTAGATACAAAAGACTAATTGGCCTGCGGGCGAATCAATAGATTCGCCCGTAGGTTCGCTAGCACTAATACAAATACAAGTTAATCAATTACAAACAAAAGTAACACCGACAAGCCGGTGGGTCCAACCTATACATAGTGACTATCAGACGGACCAACTCATTTTTCACCCAAAATCTTCATTTCTCAACAAAATCAATACTTTTTATGTCCAATTCCTAAGATTATCAGCCAAGATGCTAAATCTATACTTTTTGTACAATTTCCAACGTAAAATTATTACCTTTTTGTGATTCTTTGCAACGTTTCAAAAAATCAAAACCCTTGAATTCAATTCAGCTCTAAAGAGGTGTTTGAAGATAATTCTTACCTGTATTTTCTGCTCTTTTCTTGATTTTTTAGGCATAAACAATTAGATCTTGATTCCTTAATCCCAAAATCTACAAATCTTTAAATTTCTCTACTTTCTCTTAGTACTCTCTCTCTCTCTAAATGAAATGAAATCAATGAAATGATGAAGGTGGAGGCTGGTTAGGGTTGTTTAAGGGGGTTTATGGGCCCTTAAACTCATAATTTTACGCCCATGGACTCTTTAAGTCCCTAATCTCTCTCTTTTTATTATATTAAAATACCCATAACTAAAGCTCATTTATATTAATTGTTTGATTCGACTTTTGGGATGTTACACTAGGGATGGTTTCGATTCGATCTTTAAAATCGACACATAATCGCCAAGGCCAATCTAGCTTCTTAACCGCTACCAGGTTTGAAACCCAAGATTGATACTTGACCTCTCGATGTATGCCTTTCTTAAACAACTTCTCTACTTCTTCACATGTTGTGTTTTTTCGTTTCGGAGTTAAACTCCTCTTTTTCTGCATAATAGGTTTTATAGTTGGCGTGATGTTACCCCTATCATGTCAGATGGTGACCAAGCGGACACATAAACATTTTCCTTGGACAAACATTCGAGCATTCCCACAATGGTTGGTGATAAACTACCATTGATCTTTATAACTTCTTTTCATATGATGGATGAATACTCAGCTTGACAATGTCGTCATTATATCTACTGGATTCTATGCTTCTTTGCTTAAAGCGATGAGGAGAGCTTCTTCGGTTGGGCATATGGATGCTATCCCTCCTTCTGTTAGAAATTTCATCAAGCCGCATATGGTTGATACTACAACATTAAAGGATGACATTATCATATATGTAGGATTACCTTATCACCTCAACTGTTAGCACCTCCATCCAGGACATCGCACCTACACCTAAGCAAACATTCTAAGCTATTTTACCTAGGGTGCGAACCCGTCCACATGAGAAATCAACCAGCTTTGTGTCTAACATCTACAAATGGCTCTGCACTTCTTTGCTCAATCGTAGGAAACATTCTCCGTACATGATTTCAGCTCATGTCCTTCTGTCTTTGTAGATGTGATGGACAGAGAGATCTTATTTGATCCCATCTATGATAACTGGTACGATGATCGACTCCTCTCAATCTTCAGGGGGAAACATATGCATCTTTGGGCCCAGACATCGGTACGGTGCTTAGGCCGTACTCGTGGACCGTGTTGACCCCTTTGTGCCTCCTATCCTCTCTTCCATCATCTTTCTTTTCTTTGATGTCTTTGATAAGGTGTGATACCTCTCCAGATTTCAATGATTCTTTGATTCTTTTCTTCAACTAAGAATATTCATTGGTATAATGTCCCTTTCCTTCGTGGAAGTCACAATATGGGAGTTTCATCCATCTGCAAGCTTGTTTATTAGTCGAGAAGGTCGGAAGTTGTACTTTTCTTCTTCGGCGGTTAGGATTTCAAGGGGTGTTTTTGTAAGAGCTATTAAAGCTACAAGTTTATCACTTTCATTTGACCCCCTCGATCAAGGACTGTAGTCCTTATGCCTCTTGGTTTCGGACCAGCTGTTGCACCTTCTTTCCACAAAGGGTTGCAAACAGTGCCTTTTTCCTGGAGATGTATGCTTCCTGTTGCTTAAGTCTCCTTTTCTATTGTGAAGGTTGTTATCAACTTCTTTCCTCGAAAATATGCTTAAGCCTTTTCAAGGACTTGCATCGTCTAAGGAATGTTGTTGTTTAGATCTTCTATAAGCTACTGTGGCCTTAAGACGTTCATGAAATCACAGACTCGGATCTTCATTGTAGCTCCATCATAAGACAAACATTCTCTTTTGTATTGTTCCATGAAGCAAAGAAAGTCCTCATCTTCCTTATGCCTGATCTGGTACATGACAACAATATATTTGGTGTAACGCTTTTGATGCATGAAACTTTCAAGGAAGCTAACCTTAGGCCGCAAAGGAGACTGTGCTTTCGTTAGCATGATTTTTGAACCAAAGGAGCTGGACCTACCAGGGATTGCATGAACATGTATGGCAGCACTCTAAGTTGCTCCACCACTAGACCCCAACACCTTAGTTGAACACCTTGAGGTGGTCCTCTGGATCCTCGGTACCATCGTACGTCTTAACATTTGTAGGCATCTTTATCTTGCTTTGGAAGTCGAAGTAGCTATATTATTAAATAAGCATGACGAGGATATGGTCCTTTGTGGGCGGGATACATTGTCCACAAGTATTGTTGGGACCGGCGTGATGACTACCCTATAAGAGGTTCGTTGCTAATTATTTCCAAAACCTTTGATGCTTGGCTTGTTTGGTACGGCACAACGATTTCCTCCATAGAAGGTTTGTTGCTAATGACAACCGAGACACTGGTTGGTTGGCCTGTTTGATATGGCAAAGTGTAACCTGGCTGCCAAGGGTATCCATAAGGAGACATCACATACGAAGCCCACTGAGGGTGAACAAAACTTTTGTAAGGAATTGTTGTCTAGTAACCATACCTGAAAGGAGTGATGTTCATCATGCTTTGGAAAAGTAGCAAAGAAGCGATGACCTATGCGTAGGGTATGGAGACAGAAGGAAGCACCGAGGCTTATGAGATATGTAACAACGACTCAACAATGTATTCTTGTGTTGGGAAGGTCAAATTTTAAAAAGCGGAGGCGACCGACTAGGATGTAGTTCCTGGTCGAGCATTTTTAAAAGTCACCATTAAACGAGAAGTCTAACATAGTCCAACTTTTCCTTCTTCCAGCTCGTGAGTCGGACGAGCTCTGAAGGATGAAGGCAAAGGAGAGAGGGAGTTACAGCTTGTTCATTTTCATAGTCCAGTCGAACCCTTACTCCCTTCAAACGTTCTTCTCGAGCATAATCGTTCAATAACTCTCTTAGTTGCAAGAAGTTTCTCTTGACTCCCTCAGGTGTTAAATTTATTCTTGCAACCGATAACAAGGTGTCGGTTCGTGGAGAAGGACTTGGTATTCTGAACGATGACACTGAATAGAACATGAGCGGTCGTCAAGGGGACCATTCGACTTGTCAGAGTTTTGAGTGATAGTACTTGGAGATGCATAGTTGGACACCAGAAGTGGAAATGAAGACGAGGCTGGGTTTAGTAGAAACCTCGGTGACATCTACCCCGAACCCGAACCCGAATGCCCGAATCGAACCCGAATCTATTTATCTTTATTTTTATTCGTATTTAATATCTCAAAAGTGTAACGCTTCGTTAATAATATGAATAAATATGTCGAATTCTATATTTTATCGTCTTTAATAAAACGACCGAATTAATATCTAAGTATAGTATTAAATTACTAATTATAATATATGAACCTCAAAAATATATAAATTGTATTTTATAAAAGAGATTTTATAAAAATAATTAAAGATAATTGTTTCTAAGTCTAAATATATCTTCCAACGTCAAAAACAACGTAAATATAAAAAAACGTCATTTTTATAAAAGGTACACGTTAACGTGGTTAAGTTAGTTAGTTAAAGTAAAGATTTATTTAACTTTGGGTGAAAAATGTCAATTTCTAAACTTATTATAAAGTTTTAACTCCAAATTTTTAACAATCCAGACTTCAGGGACCAAAGTTGTAAATCTTTAAAC
Source organism: Tagetes erecta (assembly GCA_030867185.1). Lineage (NCBI taxonomy): Eukaryota > Viridiplantae > Streptophyta > Magnoliopsida > Asterales > Asteraceae > Tagetes > Tagetes erecta. The sequence continues at coordinate 83,223,893 of CM061487.1, forward strand.
GAACCCTTTCCAATCTGGGACAACCCGTTTTTCCGGCCATGCTTCGGCCAACAATTCCGGCAAGGTATTAAACCTGATTAAATCATTTTTAGCTCAATTAAATCATGGTAAATTAATCCTTTGACCATTTTGAATCTGACTAAGCTTTTAAAACTAAATTTACAACACTATTAAGTTCTTGGCAGTTTTATTAAACCCATTAAATCAATTGGCGAATTAATGTGTAATTAATCGAATCGTGTGAACCAAAACAACACATTAGTGAATTCGAGTTTAACCATGCCTTCAATTCCAAATTAATTGTTGTTAATACCTTTAATCGATTCAAGTTTTATCAAAACTAAAACCGAACCCATTCATATCATTTCCTCTCAAATTGTAATCTATTTTGTTGGGCAAAATACTCCTTTGTCATTAATCTTGCCCTCTGCATCATTAGTTACGCAATAATCGCTTGACGAAACAAATTCCCCAGTTCTAGTGTTCTTCGTTTGATCATCAAGCGGGTCATCGTCAAGTCATGATTGTTCGTTGAAATTGTGTTAGGGCTTTTGCTTTACGCATCATCACGAGTAAATCTGCAAGTGGAATAGTCTTTTAACGGCCTCTAGATACCAGTTTAATTATCAACTCATCGTTTCTTTGTTCTTCATCTCATCGACCCAATTCGTGCGAAATAAAGTAATTTAAAGTAGCTTATTGCTTGGTAATCCCACCGGTACATTGTTAGTGCTAAATTTTTAACAAACCCACCTTCCTGGACAACATCGACATGTGATTTAAACTCGACCATTCTAATTCCATGTTTACTATGTTGCTATGCTATGTTGGTTGTTGCTATACTATGATGCCAGTTGCTATGTGATGTGTGCAATACTATATATAAATTAACAACTAAAAACACCAAGTTCTAATATTTATAAAAACCAAGACAAACCGACTATTTCACACACAACCGGCAGCGGACCTGTCGAATGTAATATAGCTAAAGTAAGTCTGGGTGTCGACCCACAGACTCTATATATTACACTACAATTAACTAAAATATAGACTCACTAACTAGACACGAATTTTAAATGAAAAGATTGTTTGAAGGGGGGTTTTACTAAAAATGTTAATTTGCATGAAATAATGACAAACGAAATAAAAAGACGGATTTAAAATCAAAAGAGTGAAAACAAACCACATAGGTTAGAATCCTTGTTAACTTCAATTATCACTGACGTTTGGTATTATTGTTATGGAACTGGGATCTAAGCTTATTCACTTAAACGCACCGCAAATTAGGATCCTTGACCCTTTTCGAGAAGACACCTAAGAGATTACTATTAAGTTATCAACACACTAGTTACAGGATTAAGTTTCTGTTGGAGCTGAAATTAAGACTGAAGCTTATCAAATTGAAGATCCAACAGTATTGACTTATCGGTGCTGAACACGATGCAAGACGTTGATAATAATAGACTATGGGGGAGTATTGTTGGACCTGAATTGTAGTCTAATATTATCAACACAGTCAAAGTCAACAAAAGTCAACGTCCGGTCAAAGTCCACGTAAAAAGTCAAATGGCGCGTTAGAGACGAAGAACCGAGTCAAGACGTTGAAGTTGTTTTATGTCTAGGATCGTTAATGTAATAAATATATTTTGTGTCAACAAAATATATTTAATCTAGCTTTAGACATGTTTTAGCCTTTTAACTTGTTATTTTCTAATTAAACTAAGTCTAGGGGGTTAATATGTAATTAAGTGGATTGAACATTCACTATATATAGATTAGTTTGATTAGGGTTTTGGTAAGCTTGAATGAGCTAGTGATTGGGGTCTTTCCATGTAAACATCATTTGCAATCCAATTTATAGATCAAATCAGTATTTTATTTGTGTTCTTCAAGTGTTCATATCATGTTCATCAATATTTTGTCACTTTGATCCAAAATCTTCAAAAATTACTGTTCAATAGCGTTTTGGAACAACAATTTGGGTTTGGGTTTGTGTTGGTTTTAAGGATATGGGCTTGAGTCTAGTGGGTCAAAATTAGAGTGTGTTGTGGACTTTCAATCTTGTGGGCCAAAAATTTGATTGGTTTTGGGCTTGTGATTTGGGTTGCAAAGTGAGTCTGTTTACTTGGTCTGTAAATTGCAAATTGGGCTCGGGATTAAGAGGTCTATAAATTTTTGGGCCGTGTTGTAGTTTGTTCGTTTTATTCGCCGGGTGTAAAGTTTAAAAATTTTATGGGCGTTTTTGTTCAAGTCGTCATTAAAATTTGAAAAGGTGACGTCTTATGGCCGGGAGTTAACGTTTTAAATATTGGGCCATATTTGTTGGAGTTGGTTCGTCTTTTCGCCGGGTGTTAAATTTTAAATTTTATGGGCGTTTTCGTTAAAGTCGTCATTAAAAGTTAAAAAAAAAAAATGACGTCTTTTGGCCGGGTTTTTATATTGTCAGTTTTTGGGCCAAAGTTTGTTTGTTGAGACGAAAGTTTTATCTGTGGCCGGGACTTTTTAAAATTTATTTTTAGGCCAAATTTTAAACGGGTTTTCGATTTAAAAAAAATGGCTTATGCAGAACTTTTTAAATCCTTCGAATCTGATGATCTCACAATGGCACAAAGCCGGTTTGATAATTTTGCAGTTTTAAAGAATGAAAGGATGCCTGAGTTTCTCGATCGATTTGTGATGGTGGCAAATAACCTGAAGAAGCATGATCCAGAACTCGGAAATCATGAACGGGTTAAGAGATTGCTTGATTCTCTCCCACCAGAGTGGAGTTCACATGGAAAATTGATGAGAAGAGAAAGAGGATTTACTGATTACAAACTGGTGGAGGTGATGAACAAATTAAAAGAAATGGAGTTGGATATCAAACGTCGTGAGTACGATGAAGCGATGTCTCTGAATTCAAAGATCACCTCAATCTCCAAAGAGAAACCAGAAGAGATATCAGTTTCTACCTCCAATTTCAAAGGTTTACCGAAACCTGAAATTGAAAAGGTACAAGGGGAGATTAAGCAGGCATCAGTGGGTAAAGATGGAGCAGAATTAAATGATAAAGCTTGTGATGCTAAGAAGGAGGAGGAACAAAAGACAAATACCAGAGTCTGCAACTGCGAGAAGGCTTTTGCTTTTGAACAAATCATCATGGAGCTTCCATACGAGACAGTTCAGGATATGTGTTCTTCTGATTGCAGAACTCGTTTATTTGGTATTTATAAAGCTAACAAACTGTTAATCGAAAATGAAAAATATTTGACACGGGTAAATAAAGAACTTAAACTTAACGAGTCAAAATATTTTGTCAAATTAAGAGAAGCTTTGAAAGAAAATGAACATTTGAAAACGAGTCTTTTGAAAAGAAATGTGGAAGTCAATATGCTAACTGAACGTGTCGCCCTGGCTGAGTTTGAAACCAGTAAGTTGCAAACGAAACTCGAAAAGTGGACAATTTCGGGGATGAAACTTGAGGATTTAATCAAAAGCCAACGGGGGGCTCGTATTAAGACTGGGTTAGGTCATGAGGATAAGGCTTTTGTATATCCTCCTCCCAGCACTTACTGTTACTCTCCTACACCAACTCCACACCCGACCAATGAGTTGATTCATGAAATAATTCAGAAAGATACTGATAGTTTGTATGCAGGATTGGAAAATGTGAGTCTTAAAGAGGTGCGAGATGATTATGAGTCCCCGACTGGTATTGGATACAGTAAACTGGATGTTGTCAGTCAAACCAATGATTGTTCAGTTTCCGGTGTTAGTAAATCTGTACAATCTGTTTCTTCTAACTTCTTTGACAAGTTTAAAGCAGGTGAAATTCCTACTTTTGAGCCTGTTTTGGTTGCGAAGGAAGAGATAAAGTCGGATTCACGTACTCATCAAGCAATCAATCAAGATCCGTTGGAAGCAGAGGTACTTATTGAAGATTGGACAAGTTCAGATGATGAATCAAAGACAAAGGAGAGTCTCGGAGATTCAAAGATCAAGATGTCATCTACAACTGTCAAATCTAAAATGCTTCCAAAACCTGAATCAAGTCACATCAGGATCTCAGTTCCAGCTGCAAGACAAGTCAGCCATCCATCAAAAGCTCAAAAGAAGAAGCCTTCACCTCTGTCCATCCTATCTCAAGTTTGTAAAAGACTTGAGAACAAGCAAGTGAAGATCTCATCTCCCATCCAACAAAGCAAAACAAAAATCAAGCAACCACCCACAACTCAACAAAAGACGTCAAAAGCTTCTCAACAAGTTGCATCAAGCTCGAAGAAAGCCCCACCCCTAGTTGCTCCATACGAGCCAGTCAAGCATCAAAAGCCATTCAAGGCTTGCTTCAAGTGTGGAAAGGGTGATCATGTGCTCAAGAAATGCCCACAAGGACATGCTTCGGACGGTAAAGGCAAACCAAATTGCTTCTCCGGATCAGAGTCTAGAAAGAATCCTCCACTTGGTAAAGGTAAACAGGTTTGTTTGCTTCTCTGGATTTCAAGGTAAAGAACAAACATCTTTGAAAGGTCGGATGACGATTATTCCATCTTTACCTAATCATGTGAAGCCGGTTTCACATAATTCAAAGATGAATGTGACAAAATCATCAAAACCAAAATCTTTTTCCTCGGGATTTAAACAGAAAATGATTTCCAAATTTAATTCTTTCAAATCAAAAATGTTTGAATCTAAACAAATTTGGCAAATTAAAAGAAAAGAGGAAATAAGTGATACAAGAACAGATTGTGTGCATAGACAAGTGTTTTACACTGATGAAAATGGAACGCCCAGGACTACGATGGCCTGGGTTCCCCTTTCTAACTAATCTGTTAATGAGTGCAGGAACATTTCAGGAGGACTGTTAGTAATCCGGTTTACTGACAGAGAATGTTCCTTATTCAATTTTGAGGCGGAACAAACAGGTTATGGTTTTGGTATCTTCCACAGTCTGGATCCTTCTTTGATTTTCACATATCTAATTTCACAGTCACTGCATTTTTCTTGATATCTCATTTATAATCTTTTGATAGAGTAATATGGAAGACGTTTCTTTCGTAATTTCTATTTTATATATTGTAAATAGTTAAAAAAAATTAATTAAAAAGTTAAAAAAAAAGGGGAGTCTAACATTTTTACGTGTATTTTTGATCAAGTTTTCACAACCCTTTGAGGTTGGTCTTGAGTCTTTTGAAAATTTCAATTTTGCACTAAAATATAAATTTTGGGGGAGTAATATCAAAAATGTTTATCTTTTGTCCAAAATTCGTTCTATGTAAGTATTTTATGTCTTTTGAAGGTTTTAGGTATGTGTGGAAAAGCAACTGAAGGAGGATATTGATTTGTGTAATGATGTGTCAGTAGGCTCAGCCCGAATACAATTAGACAGCAATTCTGTGATCAAACTAAATTCAAAAAGAGCTCGGTGATGAGGAGTACTTTCACAGACATTTGGCCTGCACAAAGTAATAAGTTTTGACAAAAATGGGTTGAGAGCGTCAAATCTTTGCCTTGATTTCCCCAAATATCCCAAATCACCCTCACCCTAGCCCTGAATTGAGTTTCTAGTTAGCAAAACAAAATAAAAAGCTGCTAGTGTTGCTCTTCAGAAAAACCTCTGAGTGAGTTACTTGTTAACTCCTCAGAATGTATTGAGTCAAAGTGCTTAACTCCTCTGCTATACGGAAGTATTGACCTGGAGTTGGTGGATCTTCTCTGCTATACGGAAGTATTGACCTGAAGATTCACCGAGCATGCTCAAATGTTTATCTCCTCTGTTATACGTCAGTATAGACCTGGAGCTCTAAACCATTTGAGTTTCCCAAATAATAAGTCGCAATGTGTTCAAAAGAATCATTGTTGACAAGCTCCACTCCCAAACATGCAAAAATTGCAGAATGTCAAAAGTGGCTCATAAATTGATCAATATTCAAAATTTGATTCATGAATTTCAAGCAAAGTCAATCATATTGCTCGATAAACCTGATGTTAGAACAAGTTACTTTGCTGAATGTCTGTGGAAACCAAGTCGCCCGAGTTTCTTCAAATCGAACCAAAACATGATAAGATCGTCACAGGTTGTTTGTTGAAAGGAACAAGGCATGGGTTTAAATGGACAATAATATTGACAATCTCACCGAGTCTATGTTTCTCTGGATGGTTGCTCGAAACGCATTATCTAATATCCTTTCGTGAAATTTTTATTTTATGTTTGGATTCTTGAGTTTTGTTGGTCGTGTGTACCTTATGGGATGTGTTCTCTTTTTCAAAAATATTTGTGATCTTTTTGGACTCGTCATCTCATTTTCGAATTTTTAATTTTAATTAAAAAAAAAATCCAAAAAGATTTTCATTTCAAATTATTTTCAAGTCTTCCATATTATGCTATTAAAATGTTATCATTTTCACATGCATTTCACGGGAAATTGCACAAACAAACGGACACGGGTTCGCTTGTTTTCATACACAAATAAACACGGGTTTATTTTGTTTAGTGAAATGATCTAATGAGAAATCTCGAGATTTTGTTTGTGATTGTGTTACAGATATTTGCTGCAAATGATGGCCGATCATCAGTTGAGCAAAGCACCTGACCAGAGAACCTGTTCCTCAAAGTTTTTCAAAAGATAACAAGCTAGGAAGCCTCCTCCTACATCTTTTGAAGCACTCAAGAAAAGGTAGTTAGAAAGCCGTTCTAGATTTTAAGAAAGGATGCACGCAAAATGGGGGAGCACATTAAAAGGGGGAGCTTGTGAGATAAAAGATCTTCAGCAACATAATTTGGCAAGCATCAGTCTTGGGGGAGTTTTGTTGGAGCTGAAATTAAGACTGAAGCTTATCAAATTGAAGATCCAACAGTATTGACTTATCGGTGCTGAACACGATGCAAGACGTTGATAATAATAGACTATGGGGGAGTATTGTTGGACCTGAATTGTAGTCTAATATTATCAACACAGTCAAAGTCAACAAAAGTCAACGTCCGGTCAAAGTCCACGTAAAAAGTCAAATGGCGCGTTAGAGACGAAGAACCGAGTCAAGACGTTGAAGTTGTTTTATGTCTAGGATCGTTAATGTAATAAATATATTTTGTGTCAACAAAATATATTTAATCTAGCTTTAGACATGTTTTAGCCTTTTAACTTGTTATTTTCTAATTAAACTAAGTCTAGGGGGTTAATATGTAATTAAGTGGATTGAACATTCACTATATATAGATTAGTTTGATTAGGGTTTTGGTAAGCTTGAATGAGCTAGTGATTGGGGTCTTTCCATGTAAACATCATTTGCAATCCAATTTATAGATCAAATCAGTATTTTATTTGTGTTCTTCAAGTGTTCATATCATGTTCATCAATATTTTGTCACTTTGATCCAAAATCTTCAACAAATTTCTGATTCACTAGTGTTTTGGGACCAACAGTTTCCTCACAGTTACCTAATCATATTATTCTTAATTGACCCTAGTTAAAAAAACCTATCTCACGATACGAAATTTAAATCCATTTTAATCTAACCATTTGCATTAACAAGCAAGTTTGATAACAGACACTAACCGGACTACTCAAAAAGACCTAAACCTAGCATATTAACTGGACTTGTTAACAACTTATCACCTCACAGTTATCTAAGTTGGCTACACGTTTTTACCAATTTCACTACTAAAGTTAAATTCAGTGGCGAAGCCAGGATTTTTGGCCCGAGGGGGCCAAAGTTAAAAAACCCATAAATTTTTTTATAATGCTTTGTTTCGGAGGGCCAAACTCAATATATATATAAAAAATCAATAACCGACTAACAAAACAACACTTCGGACGTAAAAAACTGGGGAGGCCTGGACCCTCCTTGGTCCCTCTTAAGCCTCGCCATTGAAGTTAATCCTATGGTTTTACTGTAGTTTAACCATAACAATCATAACACATAGTTAATGATATAAACGAAACCCTATTCTATGACACAGACAATCATCAAGAGTTACGTGGACTAACAATATCAATTCAATCAATCCAAACATGTAATATGCATTGAACGATAAAAAGGTTGAAACTATAATCAAGCATAATAACCATAAACCAAAATCAACCAAACATGAGTTCAAACACTAGTTAACAATTCATCATAATGCCTAGGTAGTTCTAAATGTTTAGCCAACAATCATAGTTGTCAAAATAAATACAAAATCAAGTTCAAGAAACATTATGAAAAGAGATAAAAACAATTGAATTGAAGAACTCGATGACGTTAGCCGACAAGTCTTGATCCCGTGCCTTTACTTCACTCTATTTCCTTGAATTTTGCCTTGAAATCACCTTACTTGCGCCTTAATTCATCCCCAAAACAAGCATAGGAGGCTAGGGTTCATTAGAGATCAATTTATATAACAAACAATCCAAAAAACGACCAAAACTTTTTTGTTGGAACACCCTCGTCGCGTCACAGGACGAGGAAAAGAGTTCTAGTCGCGTAGTAGCCCGTGCAAACTAACCAAACAGCCACTTGGACCACCATGTGTCGCGCAAGCTGGGTGGTCATGCTGGTCGTGTGGCGCGGCCAGCCTCTGGTTCTCGTTCGTGCTCCGGTTTTGCTCCGTTTCGCGTTCTGCCCCCTCATAGCTCCGTTTCGAGTCCCGTTTTCGCCTATGGTCTTTGTTTTTCGCAAGTGTTTCATAAATCATCAACATGGGACCTACGAAACAATAATGGATCAGTAGTAATTAAAACCTAATGAAAACTGACTCAAACGACTAAAAAACGATTACAAAATATACACTGGATTAATATATAAATAATGTTATATCACTATGCCATGTCCCTAAGTTGCTGTTGGGTGTCGAATCCAACAAATAAATTTATAAATGTGAACTTACTATTGCACGAACTATTATAAATACCAGAGTGGAAGTAAGGTTTGTGTCCACAGGGAAGGCGAGTAAACTATTCTATCTCCCATGATTGTTTAGAACAAATAATGTGTGTGTAGATTGATTTTAATAGATAGCAAGTTATTAAAAATTAAGTAGTGCGACATTAAATCACTTGGTAATTTAACAAAATGTAAAGGATGTGTGTAATGCAGAGTATGTAATATAGTTTTAACACAAAGGATATTTCTTACTTTGATTCGGCTTACGATCATTAATAATTATGGTGCAATGGTTCTTTTTATCAAAGGTTTGTATTAATACTAAACGTCACGCTGTTCGGACGTTTCCCTTCATCTATGTCTAATCAATCACAGTTCGTTGATTAAAGCCAACTCGCTACTTTAAGCTCACGCAGTTCGGATCTTAACGTGCGAGTTGCATGTGATGAAAGTATTAATTATAATTGGGTATTCACGCCGTTCGGAATACCAAACCACATTGTACAATTCTATAACGAAATTTAGCTCATAGACAAACGAAAAATCGTTACATGTTCCTTTAGTATCAAGATCAAAATCAAAATTTCATATCTTAATAGAACATTATTAGCATAATAATAAATTGATCAAGTTTATTAACAAACTAATATAAATCCTACTTAGTTCAGATTTTAAAGATCAAGAAATTGTACAAACAAAACCATGTACTAATAAAACCACATAATTATTTCACAATAGCGTTCGAATCAAAGTTACAAAATAGAGCCCAAGTGTTAAAACTACTAGGTTATTAGCCTAACATAATGCTTAACATAACGAAAATAAACTTACAACACGAATCATATGATTCGTGGGACGCTTGAGAAGTGTTTCGGAACCTTCGGGAAGTACTTGAACTTCCTCCAAGCTTCTTGGAACTCTTTGAACGTTTATTGAGTGAAATTAAGAGAAAAGATTGAAGAAAAAGGCACGTTGAAACTGAGTTTTGAAGCTGCTATTTATAGGCAAAAATCTGGGACCTTTACGGGTCGTAAAGTTTGAGGCTAGTATGTTTACGGCTCGTAAGGATCTTCTGACATTATCCTTGACTTTTAACCCGGATTTCTCGCTAGTCATTTCACCACCGTCACAACCGACAGTCATTTTACGGGCTGTAAGGATTGTTTACGACTCGTAAGTGTCACACATAGGCCTGCAGTCCTAGATTGTGCGCCGAAAGCCTATTCTGACTCTTGTCTGGTAATTAATGAATTGTCTGCTAGTCTTTACGGGTTGTAAGTTCTGGAGAGCAGAAATCTTTACTGCTTGTAAGGATGATCAGTGTCATTACTTCTTGATTTTTCTTAGTTTCCGCTTGGACTTGTAACCAGCATTCCTTTTGGCTTCAGATTCAATTTTCTTGTTCAAAATCTTTTCATCGGACCGAGATGCTTCATTTCCCATATCGTTTTGGTTTGGATTTACGAATTGTGCGCTTGTTGAAGTAATTCCTTGGTTATTTGCACCAATTCATTGTTCAAACCTACAAATCCACGTTTAATATAATTTAAGTATCATATCCAAAGGATTTGTTATAATAAGTGTGCCAGATCAGGGATAAATGATGTAAATAATGTGTATAATTTTGCACATATCAGTTGCTAATTGATTTTTTATAACTTATAGACCGAGATGGTTAAATGAAGGTTGGTTAAAAGTTATCTCTAATTGATACATGAGTGGTTCATCATGTTAAAATGGCTAAATGAAATGTTGTGGATTTCTATGTGGTTGTGTTCTATTCTATGGGTCATGGTTGAGTAATATTTATGAAATGGCTATACATGTAAGATTGCGCTGTGACACCCCGTCAGGGCAGATGTCACATGCGCAGCATATTCTGTTGATCTCAGATTTCAATACTATTATTTACAAATTGTGTTTTTACTCACTAGCTTGTGTAGCTAACTTTATTTTTCACATATTTCATAAGGTGCTTGATTATGATTTATTGCAACTAGTCGCGCATTTTATTTGACGGTTTTACAAACGCATAAAGAAAACAATCAAAAAGGGCTTAATATTAGCGACTACATCGTGTCACAACTCCATATCACACTTCATAGCCCCACCAATAACAAAAAACGTAAACAAATCGAAAAACAAAGCGACAACATTCATAAGTGACTTAAAATCAGCGAGCATAGCGTGATCATGTTGTGGTTGTAGCGGGATTGAGGTTTTTAAACCGACATTCCATATAATTTGATAGATGTGCTAATAGGCTGGAGACGAAAACTAACAAAAACTTGTGTCAAAAATCAAAAAAATAAAAAGTTTACTATTCATCAAGTTACTAAACATGATTGGCGAGGTGAATCGGTGTTTAAAAAAAGAGAAAATACCCACTAAAAATAGACACAATCACCTCAATTTTCCAACAACTTAGAAGGGCCAAAATAAAAAACCATAAGCTATAGCCAAATCCTAAAGCACTAAACTTAACTATTCATCACATTCCTAAATTATTAATATATATTAATATATAATTTGTCAAGACAAAGGGATGACTTAGACTTAGATTAATAATAAAGACTATATTGCATTTACTGTTTCTTATTATTTTTTATGTCGATTTTCCATTAGACAACATTACCAAAACTTATGATTACCATTATTAGACTTTAATAAAATGATGTCATGTGCTTTGTTTACTAACGATATCCATTTCTATGACAACTCAATGTTTCCGCCATCGGGTGGGGTGTCACAACCTTCGTCAAGTCGTTTTCATCCGTCATGAAGAGACATAATGTAGCTAAACTACACGAGAATCTTCTCTTTAGTAGTCGAGCCCCACAGTGGGCGCCAACTTGGTGAAACAATAAGAAATAGCTGGATGGATGATGCAATGTCTAGGATCTTCTAGGACTTGAAATAACGTGCAAAGATGAACAAAGCACCATTAGCCTCACCGCGGGAGGAAGGGATCCCCAACTATCGGACTCTGGCGTCAAAATAAGTGAATGGTCGTGCAGGAGAATAATGATAATATAGAATGCAGTGGACATGTGTGTGTTAGAGAGTGTGGGATGGAGATTTTAATACCTGAGATGCTCCTTTTGATAATGTAGCTTTGTTTGGTTGTCATTTTGCCGAATAGTCGTTGTAAAACGAGATTTTGAATACCAGAGTGATCAGGCACTTGTGTTAAATGTTTGTCACTTAATCTTGACTTTTTATTTTAGGTCATTATCACAAGATATCATCGTGTTGTTTAGTGTTGCATCTTGCATTGCTTCATTGCTTAGCTTCGTATGTATGACTCGATCGTTGCAGGACCTACATGGCTACATCATCAACTTCCTTTACACTTTGTAAGATTGGATTCATCTAAGAGCATTTACACCAGCAACCATCAGCTTGCTCTAGTGGTAAAAGTGCATTTCCTTCACTCAAGAAGTGTTGTGTTCTCATTTAAGACGATATAGTAAACATGGTTAAATTAGGAGCCCTTAAAAAAACATTCACATTGGATTCACTATACATATCCATATAATTTAACCAAAATCTTCCAGAAACCTCCCGTATCTTATTCTTTACCTATGTCTTTATCTTACTTAATTACAAATAATTATTTAGACTTTTTCTTGTTTTTAAACACTCATAAATCATAATAATTCGATTGAAGATAAATAATAGCCCGTGAATTTGATGGGTTACTATTGAAATCTATTATAATTTTATATTAAGGTTTAGCGATGAAGAAACCAATGAAAATATATTTTTTAAAGATTGGATTCAGATTTTAAATTCTAACAAGTGAAAACTATGTTTAAACTATTAATGATGCATAAACTATTAAGTATTAATCAAACACGTAATAAAGGATTCAAATTCTGCAAAGCAAATGCACCTTTCAGTTTGATTCAGTATATATCAATATGATGCATAAACTATTAAGTATTAATTAGTGAAAACTATGTTTAAACTCTTTTTTAGTTAATATGATTAAATGACACTTACAGAAACTTTTTTCATTAGCGACGCCTTATTAAATTTCATCAATCTTATTTTAACTAAGCACAATGATTGTGTGTCATCTTACTTACATTTTCTAAAGAGTGGCACTCTTTTGTTTAAACACTATTTTTACCAATACTTGAACTTAGACTCTTATTGGTTGATCTTTTATTGGTTGGTTGAGTGAGTTTAAGGTATATTCAAAATGGAGTGTCTCCATCACCTTAACAAGTCTCTTATATTATAGGGTTATTGGATTTAATCACCTTCAACTATTGGTTATTGGCCGCTGTCACCTTCAAGTATCACTTTGGCCAATATAACCCCTAACTAAACACTTTGGTGTCCGTATCACCAAAAGTTAACCAATTCAAGTCAATTTTGGTTAACTTTTGATTATTTTTTGGTTAGCTTTTGGTGTTACGGACACCGTATCACCAAAAGTTAACCAATTCAAGTCACTTTTGGTTAATTTTTGATTAATTTTTGTTAAATTTTGGTGATACAGACACCAAAGTGTTTAGTTGGGAGTTATATTGGCCAAAGTGATACTTAAGGGTGACAGCGGCCAATAACCAATAGTTGAAGGTGATTAAATCCAATAACCCTATATTATATTCAAACCATACATAGTTGTTTGTGAAGCAAATTCTATTATTCATTCTAGCACTTATAATTAGGGCTTCAAACGAGCTGAGTCGAATCGAGCTAAGTGAGTTTGATCTTGACTCGTTTAATATCGAGCCAAGCGGAGGTAGCTTATCTTAACGGGCTCAAAATGTGGGCTTCGGCTCGGCTAGTTATTAACGAGTCGAGCCCGAGCCAGCTCACGAGCAATTTTTTATTTAAAAAATAAAATTTTGCACATATTAGACATATATAAAAATAAATAAAGCACTTTTTTAATTTTTTTATCTAAATTTATTGAAACAATTATAAAAAATAATATTTTAAGAGTTATGGTCATTATATAATTTTTTAATAGTTAACTTATTTATTATAATAATTGAATATGACGTTATTTTTATGATCTATTTAAATAATATGTTATAATATTGGTTTATAACTCGTATAAACTATAACTAAAAATTAATATAAACGAGCCGATAAGCGAGCTATTGAGCTAGCCAACGAGCCAACTCATGAGCGAGCCACGAGCCACGAACTTTATAAACAACTCTAATTATAATACTACACCTATAATGTTTTCACTTGGTTGAATATGGAACTATTTCAATCTTCATCTTAGTTCGTTACATGGTCTACATCGGACGATGGTTCAAAAACATAAATGTATATACGTTGTTATCATGACTAAACCTATTTTGTCACAAAACATGTGATTTTCCTTGATATAAGAACTAAAGAAAAGTGATTTTTTAAATATAATACAAGAAAATCATATCCCGAAGGTCAAACTATATGAAATTATATTTATTATTATCAACATACGTTTATGTCTTAACTACAAAAATTATATACGAAGCAAACCTAAATTTGGTGACTTACCAACAACAAACACTAATATTATTCCTTGTTGCTACAACAAGATTATGGAGAGGATGGTACTAACGATATGTCTAAGTTCAGGGTTAAGTTCGGTTATGACTCTAAATGTTTAAGATTAGAGAAGTGTTAAGTAAAGTTAGGAGAAAAGAGGGGTGAGAGTGTGTGTGTGTTTTTAGAGTGGAGTGCAAGAGCCAAGTGTTGAATGAGTTGTTTTTGCTTCAGATTGCAGCAATATATATACACAAGTCTTTGTGTATTGCCCAAGCAAATCTGATCCAAATCTGAAAGGTTCAGGAGCTCCTGGCTCGAGGCTGCCCCTCGGCCAGTGCACCTTCCATTCTTGGCAGCCTGCAGCACCTCAGGTGTGAATAGTAGTTTATGTTTTTAGCTATTTTCGTGTAAAGGGTCTTGCTTGCATTAATTGCATTCAGCTTTGCTTTACCAAGGATATCTTTTGAAGATATTACAAGATATGTTTGAATCTTTGTTGTGGGAATAAGTGTCCGGTTACTGTAGCGCTACTGTTCATGTACCAGGCTTCTGGCTCCTGGCTTCTGGCTTCCGGCTGCCCAACCAAGTGGTTATATGACCTACGTCATCAGCCCCCCAGTCATAAGCGCTTGTGATGTTATCATAAGTGGTTGTGACTTATGGTTTTGTGTAGTCGTTTTTAATTTTTTCTCGAGCTTCCAGCTTCTGGCTGCCCGGTCCCTCGTTATTACTCAGCAGGTGAAGTGATGTGTTCTGGCTGATGGGACGTGACAAGACCTTGTAGGTCTGCTGCCCATGATGGGACATGCTTCTAGCTCCCATCTGGCCGTCCGTTTTTTCTTCCCCCTTTTTTAGGGATTTGTGATAACTCCCCTTATTACTTTCATAACCCCTTTTTCTTCTTCTTTTCATCTTTTTCCTTTCATCACCGATTTCTCTCTAATCACCATTGCTACCTTCGTCGCTGCTTCTACCATGGCTAAGAACGATATGAACTCTCAATTTTCTCGATTGTCTCAAAAGGAAGTTGACGAGTTTTGTAACCAGTTCGGTATCCCTTTGTCGCTCGATCCGATAGTTCCTTCGCCTAAATCGCCGGTTAGCAAATTGGTTCCTGGAAAAGTGATGCTTTATACTCGCCATTTTGAACATTCTAACTTGAGGTATCCTTTTTCCAAGTTTTTTCTGAATGTTATAGAGTATTATCGCTTGTCCATCTGTCAAATGGCTTTGGTTGGGATCGCTCGTATCATGCACTTTGAGATTACTTGCCGAGCCCTAGGCCATGAGCCAGATCTTTTGGTTTTTCGACGGTTTTTTCAGTTGGCGAAAAATGGTAGTTGGTTTACCATTGAGAAGACCCAAGTGGAGAATGCTTTGGTATCATCTCAAATTGGTCTATCTGCTTCTTGGAAGGATCGATTTTTCCTTGTTTCGGACGAAATTGTTCCTTTTGCTATGCCATGGAGGAAGCCTGAGGGTCCTTTGAATGAGAAGGTTCCATCGGTTGGTGAGGTTAATGAAGTTTTGCTGGAGAAACTTCGATCTTCTGCTTCTCGCTTAAGGACCTTCCCAGAGGAGTTCTTGGTGAAGCTTGGTTTGAGTGATAGGTGGTCTGATCCGCACATGGAACCATCTATGTTTGTGGATGATGAAGGTATGTTTTTTATGCATTTTTTCTTCATTTACTTGTTTCTTGCTTTGGCTTTTGCTTATTTTGTCTTTTTTCGTATTCATTGTAGTTGTCCGGGTGTTTGATTGTATGCTTTTGGAGGATTTTTCAGTTGTGAAGTTTAAGGCTTCAGTTGTTCCACCTGGTGCTACCGGTGTTGTTTTGCGTACGAAGGCATGTAGGCACTATTTGGGGGAGGTTTATGAAAGTGTTGTTGGTGGGTCATCCTCGAAGGTTGTGGTCAAGCCCAGCGTTTCTGTTCGTCGGTCTAGTAGGAAACAGTTGACCCTTCCTGTCTCTTCGCCAGGGCACGAGGGGGTTGAAGAGGCGCCACAGGTTTCTGGTCTTCAGGGTATTTCATCTTCTGACCCTGTCGATGTTGATGACTATAACTTTGTGGCTTCTCTGATTGGCATGGACCCTAAGGTCAAGGTTGAGGGGATTAAGGATGTGGACCCTGCTGTTGAGATGGACCCTTTGTTTGAAATTTCAGGTTCCGTAGTTGAGGGTATTGGTGATTTTTCAAGCGTGAAGAAGGGTGGGGCTAGTTTGCCTAAGAAGCCTTCAGCCAAGGTCAAGGGCAAGGCTGTTGAAGACTCCTCCCCAGCTCCTGCAGATCACGATCCTGATTTGGATGATCTTTATGTCCCTGACTGGCAGGTTGGTGTTCATGACACGTTTTCCAAGGCTTCCGTCTGTCGCGAAGCTATTCATGGTTTTGCCCCTCCTGCCGAAAGGGCACGGAATGATTGTTTGGAAAACGTTGAGCTGTTGAAGAAGTTTTATAGCAACGGGGCAAGGTTTATGGCGCTGGTACCAGAGGTAACCGATCGTTGGAGGGATACTTACAAAGATTTCACTGATTTGTCAGCTGCCAAGGGGGAGGTAGATAAGATTTCTAGTGAAAGGGCTGAGTCAATCAAGAGGTTAACCCTGGAGAAGAGGATCTTGCTTCCAAGCTTTCCACTCTTCAGTCCCAGATAGCTTCCGATCGTGAGGAGCTGGAAGCTGGGAGGAAGGAGCTGGAGGCTGGGAAGAAGAAGCTGGAGGTCCAGGTTGAGGAGCTAAAATCGGGGAAGGCTAAGGTGGCCAGGGCGATGGAGGAGAGTAGGCGCCTGGAGGAGATCAATAAATGGTTGATCGAGGAGGGCTTCAAGCAGGTCGTTACTTACTTGCTTAATAGTGCTGAGTTTAAGGAACCTCTTTCAATGATATACATGAAGGCCCTTGCCTATGGTCGCCATCAAGGACTACTCTCCGGGTACACCAATTGTCTTAACTGTGTCCCCAGGGAGAGTTGTAAGGAGTATAAGCCGGATGCTGCGGGTGAATTTGCTAGCTCTGTGAAGGCGTTAGAAATCACTTCTTACCCGTTTTTGCAGGCAATTTCAGGATGCTATGGTCAACCGCTGTCTTTTCTTCAGAGTCTCGAACCAAAAGGCTTGAGCAAGGAGGTGGCTGACAAGGTTCTTGGCAAGAAGCGCCTGGCTCCTACCTTACTATCCCAAGATCAGGCAGACCTCCCCGCTGTTTCCCTGAAGAGGTTGAAGGTTGCTGAAAAGAATGTTGATGAGGTGCTGAAGGATCTTGGAACTCCCTCGACTCCAGCTGGTGACCTAGCTTCTGAAGACCTTACTCCAGCCAAAAGCTCAAGTGAAGCCACTTCCTCTGATGCTGATTCTCCCAAAGATGTTGCTGCCCCTGGCTTCCCTGCTCCTGGTGACTCTCTCGTCCCTCAGTGATCTTATGATATTCTGTTTTGTGGTTCTTAAAACAATGTTTTTATTCGTATTTGGCCGTATGTTGGCCTTTGAACAATTTACGTTTGGTTTGCTTGGTCGTGTGTTGACCTGAAGACAATAGGCTTCTTACCTTGATAGCCCTTCGTGGCTATGTTTTATGTCGTCCTACCAGTTTGCTTTGACGTTATTGTCTATGACTTTTGTGTTATGATTGTCGTGTGTGTTGTTATTTTTGTTGGTTATTTTCTTAATGTGATGTTGAGATGTGATGCTGCAGACACCAAATCTTACATAAGCAAGAAAGAGTTTTTACCAACTTATCCTATCTGTTAACCGCCACAATATTTTTTATGTTTGTGGGCTTCGTTTTCATAAGTTATTCTTTTCTTTATGTACTTATGGAGCCGTTTTGATGTAAGGGGCTCACCCTTTTTCATGGATTGACCTTGTTACAATAATTTCAAAGCCATGGAATTTAATTGTTTTAGGAATTCACCCTTTATACAGGAAGCTATATAGCCTTGTTTCCTGTTGAGCAATATGGCCTAGGAGCTCATCCCTTTTTCATGGAGAGGTGTAGTTCCGGACCCCATGGAGTTTTTATTATGAGGGACTCAACCTTTGATAGGATAATATAAAAAGGAAGTCTTTTGAAACAAAAGATTCATTTCGATTTCAACACACGAATACATCAATAATAAGCTTTTACAATGCTTCATTACTTAAACGTAGAAGCGTTTTAAGTGTTTTCCATTCCAGTGACGAGGGACCATCTTCCCTTCTTGATCTGTTAGCTTGTAGGACCCTCCCTTGTGGGATTCTTTGATGATGTAGGGTCCTTCCCATTTAGGCCCGAGCTTCCCGAGGCCTTCTTGTCTGCTTGCTTCATTATTTCGAAGCACTAGATCTCCTGGTTTGAACGTTTCCTTTTTAACCCTCGAGTTATAGTAAGCTTCTAGCTTCTGCTTGTATCGGGCTTCTCGGATTAGTGCATGGTCTCGAGCTTCTTCCAGGAGGTCTAGGTTCAATAGGATTTCCCTGTCGTTGTCATCCCTGCTTCTTTTCCTGCTGCGTCTTGTGTTGACGCCAATTTCGGCTGGGATGACAGCCTCAGAACCGTACACCAAGCTGTATGGTGTTTTAAGGTGACTTGTTTTCTCGGTGGTTCTTATGGCCCATAAGACGCTTGGGAGCTCCTCTAACCAATTTTTTCCGTATCTCCCCAGCCTGGCCTTGATGCCTTCGACAATACTTCGGTTCATTCGTTCGACCTGGCCATTTGACTGGGGGTAAGCTACGGAGCTGAATACCTGCTTGATTTCGAATTCCTCGCACCACGAGCTGAACGGTTTTTCTGCAAATTGACGACCGTTATCCGTAACAATTTCCCCCGGTAGTCCAAACCTACAAATTATATTTTCCCAAACAAAGTTAATGACTTGTTTACCGGTTATGGATGCAAGTGGTTTGACTTCGGGCCATTTGGTGAAGTAATCGATGGCCACGAGCAAGAACTTGACCCTTCCAGCAGCTTCTGGGAAGGGACCCACGATATCCATACCCCATTTGAAAAATGGCCAGGCAGCCATAACCGGAACTAAATCATGCTTGGGGTTTGTTTTGACGGGAGCATGCAGCTGGCAACCTTCACACTTGCTTATTTCTTCAGAGGCATCCTTGTGCATGGTGGGCCAATAATAACCCAAATTCATTAGCCTTGTCACGACTGAGCGAGGACCAGCGTGTGCACCGCATACCCCTTCATGAACTTCCCGAATAAGATAATTACTTTGTTCTGGACCTACACACCTCAAAAGAGGGGAGAGGTATGATTTCTTGTATAGCACATTATCTTCCATAACATAGTGTTCAGCTTTGGACGGGAGCCGGGAGGCTTCTGCTTCATTGGAGGGAAGCTTCCCTTCTTTGAGGAAATTGACAATGGGAGTCATCCAAGTCTCTTGAACTTCATCAACTATATCTTGCACTTCTATTTCGCTGATAGATGGGACCTTTTGGACCTCGACCAGCACCTTCTTAGTCAGGTGGGCGAAGGTTAAGGATGCGAGTTTGCTTAAGGCGTCAGCCTGTTTGTTCTTTGACCTGGAGACTTGTTGGAGGGTGCAGCTTTTGAACTCTTTCATCAAGTCTTTGACTTTGGCTTTGTATTTGATCATTGATGGTTCTTTTGCCGTGTACTCATCATTTACTTGATTGGCTACCAGTCTGGAGTCACCGAAAGCTTCTAGCTCTTCGACCTTCATGCTTCTAGCTATCCGTAGACCAGCCAGAAGCGCTTCATATTCGGCTTCATTGTTTGTGCATGGGAACTCAAGGCGAAGCGCGTAAGTGTATTCGGTTCCAAAGGGATCAGTTATGATTAATCCGGCTCCGGAACCTTCTACACTGGACGCTCCGTCGGTGAACAAAGTCCATGCTGATTTTTGCCTGGGCATCTTGTCTTCTTCAGCTGCTACCTCGTTTACTTCTTTGGTTTTTTCCGGGATTTCTGATAGGAAATCAGCCAAGATTTGGGCTTTGATGGCTTTCCTTGGGGAGTATTCAATGTTGTGCTCTCCTAGTCCCACTGCCCATTTGGCTAATCTTCCTGAGTTTTCTGGCTTCTCAAGCACGGATTTGATAGGCTGGTTAGTCAGCACCCTGATGTGATGAGCCTGGAAGTACCTCCTCAATCGTTTTGAGGTATGTACCAGGGCGAGGACCAACTTTTCCATGGGGGTGTAGTTGATTTCAGCATCCCTTAGAGCCCTGCTGATGAAGTAGATTGGCATTTCTACCTTGGCTCGTTCTACCACAAGTACCGCGCTTATAGCCTCCATACCTGCATGAAAGTAAACGAGTGTAAGCTTGTAGCTTGTGACTCTTGACCTTAGCTTCTAGCTTGTCAGTCTAAGTACCTGCTGAGAGGTAAACAGTGATAAGCTCTCCCGCCACAGGGGCGGTGATGGTTGGCAAGAAGGCTATTTGCTTTTTGAGATCTTGGAAGGCAGCTTCTGCCTCTATTGTCCATTTGAAATCTTTTTTGTCAACACAATTTTTAAGAGTTTTGAAGAAAGGTAGTGATTTTTCAGCCGATTTTGGCAAAAAGCGCTTTAGTGCAGCGATTTTGCCCGCGAGACTTTGCACTTGTTTCTTGGTTTGTGGAGATTTCATGTCAAGCACGGCTTGTATTTGACTAGGGTTAGCTTTGATACCTTGCTTATCTACGATGTGTCCAAGGAACTTACCCTCCTCAAAGCCGAATGAACATTTTGCTGGATTGAGCTTCATATTGATCTTTCTCAAGTTCCTGAAAGTTTCCTCCATATCACTCACGATATCGTTTTCAGTTTGACTTTTGATCACAAGGTCGTCGACATAGGCTTCCACGTTCTTTCCAATCTGCTCCGCAAAGGCTTGATCAATCAGCCTTTGGTATGTTGCCCCCGCATTTTTCAGGCCAAAGGGCATCTTTGTGTAACAAAAGATTCCTTTGTCCGTGTAAAATGCAGTTTTCTCTTCATCCTCTTTCTTCATTTGAATTTGGTGATAGCCCTTGTAAGCATCTAGGAAACACCGGTATGGGAAGCTGGCAAGAGAGTCGACCTTCCTATCGATTTCAGGAAGGGGGTAGCAATCTTTTGGAGAAGCTTTATTGAGATCTTTGAAATCTATGCACATTCTCCATGATCCGTTAGGCTTTTTGACCAGCACAGGGTTTGCTACCCAAGAGTGATATTTGACTTCTCTTAAAATACCTGTTTACGAAATCAACTTTTAATAGTCATGTTATCAAAAGATATGTTAACTATTTTTCTAAAAAGGATGAGGGGGGAGCCAGCAGCTGGGAGGTGGAAGCTAGAAGCTGGAAGGTACCTGCTTGTACAAGCTTTTCTACCTCCTCATCTACAGCTAAGCTTCTTTCAGGAGCCAGGCTTCTTTTCTTTTGAACAACCGGCTTGTGACCGGGGTAGATGTTCAGTGAATGTTCAGAAGTGCTCCTGGGGACTCCTGTCATGTCTTCCGGGCACCATGCGAAGACGTCTTGGCTTTCCTGCAACAACTTTATTATTTTTCTTAAGATGTGACTAGAAAGGTTGTTGTTAACCTTGATTGTCTGATCAGGATATGAAGCATTAAGGCTCACTTCTATGACCTGCTTCTGCTCAGCGTCTGAAGCTTCCTCAGCTGAGGCTATGAGAAGAGCTTCTGCTGTGGGCTTCAGGGTGGCGACTCCTCCTTCTGTTAAGAACTTCATCATCCCGTGACTTGTCGAGACTATGGCTTGGAAGGCACTTATACCCGATCTCCCAATTATGATGTTATAATGAGAAGGGTGTCGTACCACAGCAAACGTCAGTTCCTCAACCCTGGAGAGGTCCCCGTCCCTAAGGCAAACTTCAAGAGTTATTTGACCCAAGGGGTGGACCCTCTCCCCTGCAAATCCAACCAATGGTGTCTCAGATGGTTGTAGTTTCGCCCTTGTTTCTTCGCTGAGCTGGAGAAAGCATCTTTCATACATGATTTCAGCTCCTGCCCCACAATCCATGTAAACCCGATCTATCAAGGAGCCATCTAGTTCAGCTTCTATGATGACAGGTGTGGTGATGAATGTTTCGGGATCAGTTGGGGGGAAGTCAATGCTCTGTCGGGTCCAGGCTCCTGAGCGGGGTCTCCCAAAGGGCCTGGCTGCCGTGTGTACCATATTGCATTCTGCCCCCTTCTTGCTTTCTTTTTTATCTTTGAACTCCTTCACCAAGTGGGCCAGATCACCTGACTTAACAGCTTCTTCGATTCTCTTTTTTAACTGAAAGCAGTCGTTGGTGTGGTGACCAACGTCATTGTGAAAGACACAAAACTTTCCTGAATCTCGCTTGCTGACTGGCTTGGTGAGAGGTCTGGGAGGTCTGAAGCTGTACCTAGCCTCCTCAGTTGTGAAGACCTCCAAAGGTGTTTTTGTCAGCACAGTAAACACATGTTTTTCTTTGTCATGACTTTTACTTGAGCGTGGGGAATCTCGCCTGTCATCCCTTCTTTTGTGGTCATAATGGCGGTGAGATCGCCGTTCCACAAAGGGTTGAAAGTGTGGCTTCTTGTTAGGGGATGAGTTTCCCCTCCAGGGTTGACGATCTCGCTTCCTGGTCTCCCTATTGTCAAGTGCCTCCTCGCCCCGGAGGTAGGCTTCAGCACGCTCAAAGGTCTCTTTCATTGTTTGAGGGATGTTTTCATGGAGGTTTCTAAGGAGCTTTTTAGGCCTTATGGCGTTCATGAAGCCGGAAACACGCATTTTTTCCGTGGCTCCGTTGTAGCTCAGCCCCTCTTTTTTGTACCTTTCCATGAAGCTTCTCAGATCTTCGTTGTCTCTTTGTTGGATCTGATAAAGCACCGCTGCATCTTTGGTGTACCTTCTTTGCTGTGTGAAGTTTGTCAAGAAGCTTCTGTGCAAGTCATCGAAAGAGTGTATGCTCCCTGCTGGGAGGCTACTAAACCAAAGTCGTGCAGATCCAACAAGTGTTTGCATAAACATGTGACAACATTCTGCATTAGTCCAACGTTCTACGGAGGCTGCTCCGGTGAACACTTGGAGGTGGTCCTCTGGATCTTCTGTCCCATCGTATGTTTTTACGTTTGATGGCATCTTGATCTTGGCTTGGAACTCAAAATTAGCAATTTCTTCCGAAAAACAGGACAAGGAGCTCGACCTATAAGGCTTCGAGGGCTCGCTTGGTATCGTTTGTCTGGAAGTTCCTGCCTCGTGTGTGACCACCGGAGGTGATACTTGCTGCGTGGTCACAGGAGGGTTAGGAGTGGGTTGACCAGTGATGGGAACATTTGAAGCCTGAGGAGCCATTAGGGGGGAGCTGGTAGGTGGAAACATCCATGGATAAGCCCCTCCCCAATGTTGAGCAGCCTGAGCCATCATGAAGGCTGCCATCTGGGGATGCATGTAGTTAGGATATGCAAATCCTTGAGGTGTGAATGGTGAAGGACTTGAGCAGCCTGTTGGGACGGGTATGGGAGAGACCACACTTTGGAGCAAGGGTAGTGACCTCAGAGCCTCTTCAAAAGTTGTGGCTGTAGGAGGTGACACCGAAGGTTGATGGAACATTTGGTCCATAGTGAGCTCTAAGTTTCTTGGAGCTAAGGCTGGTGAGGTCTCCTGGTTCACCCTTTCAACCGGTCTGCTGCGAGTTTCTCTTGGAGTCCAACGAGACGTAGAGGGGGAGGTTGTTGAATCAAAAGGTGGTGGTGGTGGAGTGAGAGTTATCTCTGGCTCATCACCATACGCAAGTCTAACCTTTACCCCTTTTGCTCGTTCTTCACTAACGTACCCATTCATCAACTCCCTAAGTTGCAAAAAATGTCTCCTCACTCCTTCAGGGGTTAGATCTATTTTTTCCACAGGGAAAAGCAAATCGTCTCTTGGTGACGACAAACCCATTCGCGAAGGAGACGGAGTGTGAAAAGTTTGCAAGTCTTGGAGTGACGGTTCGACCTGAAGTCCGTCCGTTGTCGGAGTGTTTTGTCCAGCCATTTCAGAGGAAGTATGGCTGGAAGCTGACACATGAAACGTTGGAGACGACCTGAACCCAGGGGGATCGTTATCCTCGGCCATGAAGAAAAGTACTTAGGAACAGCGTTGAGATCTAGTGAGGATCTGTTCTAAGCAGCGCTGCCCCACGGTGGGCGCCACTTGTTGCTACAACAAGATTATGGAGAGGATGGTACTAACGATATGTCTAAGTTCAGGGTTAAGTTCGGTTATGACTCTAAATGTTTAAGATTAGAGAAGTGTTAAGTAAAGTTAGGAGAAAAGAGGGGTGAGAGTGTGTGTGTGTTTTTAGAGTGGAGTGCAAGAGCCAAGTGTTGAATGAGTTGTTTTTGCTTCAGATTGCAGCAATATATATACACAAGTCTTTGTGTATTGCCCAAGCAAATCTGATCCAAATCTGAAAGGTTCAGGAGCTCCTGGCTCGAGGCTGCCCCTCGGCCAGTGCACCTTCCATTCTTGGCAGCCTGCAGCACCTCAGGTGTGAATAGTAGTTTATGTTTTTAGCTATTTTCGTGTAAAGGGTCTTGCTTGCATTAATTGCATTCAGCTTTGCTTTACCAAGGATATCTTTTGAAGATATTACAAGATATGTTTGAATCTTTGTTGTGGGAATAAGTGTCCGGTTACTGTAGCGCTACTGTTCATGTACCAGGCTTCTGGCTCCTGGCTTCTGGCTTCCGGCTGCCCAACCAAGTGGTTATATGACCTACGTCATCATTCCTAAATAACAATTATCTAGTTTACGTAATTATATGTTTACATCTACTATTTATATATGAATAATATTTAAATATAAAATATAATTTTGATACAAAGTATAAGAATAATTTATAGCCATTAGATATATTTTTAATGGTTGAGATCAAGTTATAAGAAAACAAGTTCGTAAAGGAATATATTTATCGTAACCACTTCTGTTAACTTTCTTTTCTCCACATGCAAGACACATGTCAATTCTCTCATTTTTTAAACGCTCATAACTTTTACATACGACATTATTTTTTTAAAAAAGTTACACCATATAAACCCTTTTTTATCTTTAAAACACGCACTACTAAAAAATGAACCTATTGTAACCTTTTTATAACCTTTTTGCAACCTTTTTTTTCAAAACAGTTGCATTAGAAGAAGTTGCATTAGATCTAATGCAACTTTTTTGTTACCTACTGCAACTCTTATTTAAAGAGTTGCATTAAAAAAAGGTTGCATTTGAATAAAAATTGCATTATGTAAAAAAAACAGTTGCATTATGTAATAAAAAAAACTGCAATTGATCTAATGCAACTTCACCTAATGCAACCTTTTTTTACCAGAAAAAGTTGCAATAGGCTTATTTTCTTGTAGTGACGTAGAGTGTTAATACATAAAAAACAATGACATAACGTACACGAGTAAAACAGGCAGAAATACGCATATATAACACAATAAAATTATCCATTGTGTTATATTAATCAAAGAACTTTTTTGGGTACTTAATGAATAACACAATATAACAGAATAATCTCCTACGATATACATTGACAGTTTGCATATTTAAACACACAATACAACTTTGGCACAATGTTCTTTAGTAAACCACATAAGATAACACAATGATCTAGTAAGATGCGCATTAACAGTTAGCATTTCCATCAACTATTTAAACGCACAATACAACTTTGACACAATGCTTCTTAGTGAAACACACAATAAAACATAATGATCTCCTAAGATACATATTTAAACATACAATCATATTTGACACAATGATACTTTCTAAACACAAAATATAACACAATGATGTACTAAAATACACGCAATTTACATAACGTGTTATAGTCAAACACACAATGGGCTGAAAAAATGTGAAAAAACTCATTTTTATATCTATATTATACGCGTTTTGAAGATTAAAAAAAATATATTTTTCATGTAATTTTTATTAAAAAATAATGCCGAATGTAGAATTTATTGTTGGAAAAACAAATAATGATCAAACTTATTAAAAGCTAAAGATTTGCGAACAGCTTTTAGAACTATGTGCAGGAGATTTTACAGAAGAAGTGCAATGAATATTGATGTGTGAATACAAAAGATGTGCGGAAGACACTTTTCACGATGTATCTTCTAGTTTAATTTATGTTTTGAATGGTTTGTATGTATAGGTGTTTATATTGTTCTTATTATATTACCCTTCCTACTAAAGAGGAAGGTCGGTTCCTCCTCACATGTTTTTCACGTGACCAGGAGTACACGTGTTCATCTTCACCGTTTTGCATATGCTACATGTCTTCTTTTGTTTTCTTTCAGTTTTCCCAGTTGTTCTTTCCTCCGTTCCTTGCCAGCTACTATTTTCACCGGGGATTCTACTGTTGTTGCTGTTTTGTTTGCTTTCGAGGGTTTTTTGTTGCTTTCTTTGATTGTCGCGTTGCGCTTGCTGCGTTGATTTGGATGGCGGGTGTTGGCCGTTGGGTGATATTTAAATGGTGATCGGGGTTAAGATTTGTTGGATTGAAGTGTTTTTAGTGTTGATTTGTTGGTTTTGGGTGGTTTCTGGGGCGTGCCATAGACATGCATTAGCTTTTCCGTCATTGTGTGATTGAGGGTTGTGTTGACTTCCTTTGTTGCTCGAATGTTGTTTCTCTTGCTGCTACCAGATTTGGCTATTGAAGGTGAGGTGTTGTCTTCTTTTATCTTTGATTGTTTAAGGTTTTTTTGCCACACTATAACATCTGTTGTCGCATCTAACAAGATTATTGAATGAGATGTTTTTTCTTTGCTGAGTTGTGTTGTTTTAGATTTATTCTACTGTTGTTTAGGTCTGGTTGTTGTCTACTGTTGTGGCTACTGCTGTTGTGTTCTAATTTGACCCGGCTATTTCAGCGTTTCTGTTGGCTTTCGACTTGTGTTGCTGCTTTTGTTTTCTTGGCTACTTTAGTGATTGGTGTCGTTGTTTTCTACATTGTCATTTGAATGTCTTAAAACCAACTTTTCGGCTGAAACTGTGCTTGCGTCATGATCAATGTGGTTTGGCTGAAATTAGTGTGTTGTTGTTGTGTTATTGTTGCCGTGGTTTTGGTTTGGTGTGTTGTCTATTGTGGTGTCCTGTGGCACGTGATCGTATCTCTACTTTTAGTTTGTTTAGTTTGGCTTTGTTTTAACTGTTTTGTTTATACGTGACTTGTGCTGTTGTTTGGTCAATTTACTGAATCAACAGAATTGTTTATAATATTTTCTTAGTAGTTTCTTGGTTTAATAATGGTATACCAGGTTTATAGTTTTCAAATTCCTACTACTTATCAACAAACTTAACAAAATTTGATAAATACTTGTCTCCATTAACCTCGATATTGTTGACTTTGCTAGCTATTTGTGTTGCTGGTGTGTGTTGTTTTTTTATAGTCAATGTTGTTTCATTACAAGTATTTGTTTTTTATCGATATAGTTGCTTACTTTTGTTATGTGGTTTCTGTTGTGTTATAGTACTGTTTGCTTTGTTGTTGTTGTTAGTCAAAGTATTCGGAGTTCTTTTGTTTATAAACAATGTTGCAAAGCAGATCGCGTTAACTTTCCTACATCTAGGACGCCACATGTATCTATTATTACATAATAAGCTGAGAGTTTTTTTTTTTTCAAAAGGAAACGAAGTAACCTTAAAGTGTTTTTCTGTAAAATATGAATTTGTAAAAATATAGTTTTTAACCTTGTATACACCAACTTCTTTACCCAGCCAGATATACTTACATTATTAGATAACAATACATATTAGCCCACCTGTGTATATAATCTTACATAATGCTTTATGTACTTACTTTAGTGGAATCCTATAACTAACCAGTTCTTTGTAAACAAGCTTTCAAGTTTCAAGAACATGTTAAGATCTTATATAACATTCTTCATTTATAACTATATTTGTCTATATTGTAGATATAGTCTCAATACGATCATAATTGACAACACATCAACAATCGAGACAGTGTTCTTTGGTGAGTCACTTCACAGCTTGCTAGGCATCAGTTGCAAAACATTGATAATGAGCAAAAACAACAAGAACCCAAAAGTCTTTCTAGCTGAAATTCAAGCTCTCATCGGAGTATCATTAACACTAGCTGTAAACATTAAACTCGATGGTATTCGAGGAGTTGACAGTGCCAAAGCCAAAACCACAGCAATAAAAATAACACCTCAAACTCTAGATCCCAAGACATGTAGCAAGACAACAACAATAACACCCCCAACCCCAGATCCCAAAGTCAATGGCGACAAAAAAGCATCTACGTCAAAAACAGGTATCACTTTAAATTGACCATCCATCTTATATAGAACTATAGCCAACCAGTTGAAGTCAATATCATTAACTTAACTATTAATGTTGCAGCCGCAGAAAATGTCAATAAACAAAAGAATGTTAAGGAGCAAATGTCAAAAAACAAAAGAGTGCGAAGGAGCATGACATCTAAAGCAGCAACAAGGTTAGACTTATGTGGCTATAAACAAGAACCAACCCTTTTGTAAAGGATAGTTTATCTATGTTAACTGTGACTGGACCAAGACAACTTTACACTTTTGTATTAGCTAACTTATAACTTTTTAAAGCCAGGGCGCTTATAGTTTTTTGTAAAAGTCACCCAATAGTCTTAGGATATGAATCATGTTAAAAGTTATGCAATAAAGCTATGCAGAATTTACTTACTGGTATTGTTAAAGTTTTCCTATAGGTCATAATCCGGCATTTGTTGCTCTATAATTAATGACTACTGCAAAAGTCTTGGCTGCACGTAACGGCAAAGGTCCCGGCTGCCGCAACGCGCAGCCTCGGCAAAATTTCTAGTATACTCTATAATGGAAGGTCGGTGATGGCCACAGGCCAATCACTGACTGTCACGTGTCACATTCCAATTGGTTGCAATTTTTGATTTTTTTTCTTTTTGTTTTTAAATTTTCCGAAACTGTTAGTGGGTAAATAATATTGGTACGAAAACAAAGTAACTACTGACTTTTTGGTCTACTGGTTAGCGCTTGTTTCTTGATGGTAAATAATATTGGTACGAAAACAAAGAAACTTGGGAGAGACATTTTTTTCCATTCTACTTTGCTAATTTTTCAGATTTGACTAATAACTTGATTTTAAATCTTTACACTTAAAGGAAAGAAGTGAAGAGAAGTCATTCATTTCTCTTCTCTTCCTTTCTTTTTTCTTCCCTTCTCCCCCTTTCCTTCCCTTCCTTCCACTTCTTTTCAATTTGGAAAGATTGATTTTAGCCTTAAATTCCTCTTCACTTCCTTCCACTTCCCTCCTTAAGTAAACTCGGGAACACACTTTTTTATTTTCCTTTCACTTCCATCCTTAAAAAAAAACTCTGGAACACAACTACTTTTTTGTTTCCTTCCACTTCCCTTCTCTTCTCTTATAAAATAAACTCGGGAATGAAGCGTTATAGTTTTATTCTAGCGTGTGACGAAGTCACATATGAAAGACTCGGCCGCCGTATATGAGACTTTTTTTATTAACGAATGTGACAAACTCAAATACGTAAGACCCGAATGTGTGACCCGGCCGCTGCAACGACATACGAGACATGAGAATTTTTTTATCAACGAATGTAACGAAGTCAAATACGTAAAACCCGAATATGTAACACGGCCGCTGCAACGCGCGGCCCGGTCTTAAATCTAGTTATTATAAATAGGTAAGATTAGACTTCATATGTTTTGACTTGATTTTTATTTTTTTGATTGTTGGTTGAAGATTGTTCAAATTTTGCACGAATCCATCAAATTAGTAGCAATTTGAAACTGCAAAGTGATTCAATTTGTTCGTAATCATAAATAATCAAATCCATCCTGAAACTTGTTAAAATTCATTTGAATTATGTGATTCGTGAAGTTTGCTGGTTCGACAACTATTCATCATAGATCTTCATAAATTCATAAGAAAATGAAGTTGTTTGTTGATTTTGATCGTGAGCGATTCCATTAGTGATTGTTCATCTTTTGATGCTGGTTTAGAATCATAATCTTCAAATTTCTATAATAAAAAATGTCCGTATATTTATACCTTAAACTGTTCATCGTATATGGTGTGGTTCACTGAAAATGAACCACCGTGCATTGCATATTGTAACACCCAAAAAGTCAAATCGAGCACTTAATACAAACGGGCTTTAGCTTTGGTATTCTAATGAAAGAAAAAGAAAGAAAAAATTATGGTCTTAAGAAGTCCATGGGTCAAAAATTATAGGTTTAAGGGCCAAATGACTTGGACAAAGAGTATAGTTTGTTTTGCTCCTTATGGTTTGGACAAAGTAACGTTTTTCCCTCCAAACGTTTTAAAATCACTTTTTTTTCTCTACGTGGTTTGTAATTTGTCTCACTCTACTCCAATTCGTTGGTGTTGTTAGTGTTTTACTAAATAGAAGGACATATTGGACCTTTCAAAAATAGGAACTAATTATCTAATACGTTTTTTAGTTAAAAGGACTAGTTGTGTAATTTATAATTAAACTACACAATTTATTAAACTAAATAGCCACCTCTTCTTAATTCTGACCGGCCATCCACCATCTTAAAATCACGATGTTATGGACCGAAACCATTGCAATGTATGGGACTTGACCCACATTGGTTTTACGGGATTTATAAACCAAATGGATCCCTCTCCACTCAAACTAGTCTTTTGGGATGAGTTGTACCGTTTGGGTTGTAACAATGGTATCATAACCAAACCATGAAGTGGTGGCCTGGAGAGAGATAGTCGTGACCAATGTGGGTGTAATCAACGAGGACGTTGGACCTTAAGGGGGTCGAATGTTATGGACTGAAATCATTGCAAGGTATGGGACATGTCCGACATCGGTTGTATGGAAAATTGATGTGGGATTTATAACCTTAATGGCTCTCTCTCCCATCAGACTAGTCTTTTAGAATAAGTTTTATTGTCTAGGTTGTAAAATACCACCACCGGCCACCCACCACCACAAAACCAAAGACCTCAACCATCAACTTCGACACCACCATCGACATCTTCATCGTTGCAACAGCAATTCAGACCCATCCACACCACCCGACTTTCATCACTATCGCATCATTAGCATCACAGCTTCAATCAAACCCCTAATCAAGCTTTAGCCCACTATTTCGAACCAATATTGAAACCGATGACCATACCTGCAATTAGAAAATCCCAATGATACCCCCACGACCACTACTTCGGTCTGGATTAACTTAGGGCTTCGAGCCATTAGGTCAAGGACGATTTCCATTGGGTTAGGGCTTCGAACGATTTACATGGAAGATGGTGGTGACAGTGGATGATGATAGATTTACAGAGACGATGATAATGACGGTGAACGACGACACTGAGGATGTTGTCATGTACCCTTTCATCTTCTTCATCGGTAAGGTGGTGGTCAAACAGGTGTGGCCATGGGCGCATACTTTAAGGGGCCGGGATGGGCGACGGGCCCTATGCGGTTTGTTGTCAAAATTTTTTATTTTTACCCCGATACCTTAATTATATATATATTATATATATATATATATATATATATTTATATATAAATATATATATATATATATATATATATATTGGATGAGGTACTACTGAAAACTCATTTATAATTGAAAACCACTAAAAACCACTAAATATACGTATATGTATAATGCACCATATATAATATATTTTTAAAAAAATAAACAATTACACATAGACATGTATACGTATTTCCTGTGGTTTTCAGTGTTTTCAATTATAAACTTTGTATTCATTTGAACTTAAACCTATATATCACTATATATGTATATATAATATATAGGGTAAGGATCATTACAGAACACCCTTTTATCGCGAGAACAAAAAGAACAATTTATGGCACTTAATCAAGTTATTGACTCTTCTAATTAATATCACTAATATACATATATGTAAATCAATTGTTCCTTAATTTACAGGTATGTGAATCAATAGTTCCTTAATTTGCATGTATGTAAATCAATGGTTATGTAATTAAGATTGTTCTGTGAGGATCCTAACCCTATATATATATATATATATATATATATATATATATATATATATATATATATATATATATATATATATATATATATATATATATATATAGGGTAGGGTTCAAGAGAGAACTCATTTTAAGTTGAGAACTAGAGAACTACCAAAAATACAAGGGATGTAATTTTAAAGAGGAAGGGTAAAATTGGAACTTTAAATATATAAATCTTTAAACATTTCTATCTTTTGCATACGTTAATATTATTTTAAAAAAATTGCACCATTAGATCAAGAATTTCATTATCTTTCATTTGAGTATAAATAACGTCATAAAAAATATTTTTTTTCTCGTTTTTTAAATTTCATACTACATATATGTAGTATTGCGATTTTGTATTTGATTATATTTTTCTTTAAACGTTACTAACTTTTTCATACGTTATTTACATTAAATAATTTTAAAAATCACATTTTGGTTTTTTTGATACTACATATATGTAGTATCAATGTACTTGATGCATTTATTAAGTGGCCAAATGACTCAAGAGTCTAATAATTATTAAAGTGTACATATGATCTCAAATAACCAATAACAAAGATCATAAGATTTCATATTAAAAAACTTATGGCAAATGAAAACAAAACCAATACTTATACTATGTCTAAACATAAAGATAATAATAAACTAATAAACCAATGATAAATATCATAAAAAAGAAAAAAAAACTTGAAATTCAAACTATAAGATAGCAATGCATCAATATTGCATATACTGCATATATGTAGTACTTTGATACTACATATATGTAGTATACGATACTGCATATATGCAATACTATAAAATTTAAAAGGGGATAGTGAATATGGTGATGTTATGCACCTAAGTTACACGTAAAACCATTAAATTACGTAGCTTTGATAAATTAACTTAAATATTTATATTAGAAAACTTAACTCATTGATCTTTATTCAATGTTAATGGACGACTCAGTCTTCTCCTCTTAGATCATAATTTTTCTCTTTCTCATTTACTCAATAATCGTCATTCATTTTAGTAAAATATTATCCGTCCTTTAAAAATCAATTGTAACTTAATTTGGCTTCTCAATTCCAAATAACAGATTAATATAACATGACTCATATAATTGGTATTATGATATGCGCATGCTTCACATATTCATACCACATCACATAACGTGAACCAAGTTATTACTAGCAATGTCAATACGATCATATGAGAAAATCCAAAATTGGAGTTGAGACATGATGATGTTGTTTTTTTGTGATAACGTCATCAAAATCAATGCCCTTGAACTTTTGATATTTTATCAAAGTATGTAGTTTTAATGGTTTCTTGGGTAATTTAGGTTTATAACAACACGGTATTCATTTCCCCAATTTAAAAACATACGGTATCGTATATTACATATATGCAGTATTGAAAGTAAAAAAAAACGAGAAAAAATATTTTTTTACAACGTTATTTATACTCAAATGAAAGATAATGAAATTCTTGATCTAATGGTGCAAAAAAAATTTAAAAAACTTAACGTATGCAAAAGATAGAAATGTTTAAAGATTTACATATTTAAAGTTCCAATTTTACCCCTCCTTTAAAAATTCCATCCATACCTTTTTTTTAGTTCTCTAGTTCTCAACTTAATATGGAGTTCTCTCTTGATCCCTCCCCTATATATATATATATATATATATATATATATATATATATATATATATATATATATATATATATATATATATATATATATATATATATATATATATATATATATATATATATATATATATATATGGAGTTCTCTCTTGATCCCCCCCTATATATATATATATATATATATATATATATATATATATATATATATATATATATATATATATATATATATATATAGGAGGAGGTTCATTTGAGAAGACTCATATATTGCGAGAAGAAAAAGAAGAAACCTAAATCACTAAAAAAACTTATCAATTGTTTAATTTTTTAAATAAATTCACTTCTTACATACACATGTGTAAGGTATAAAATAAAAAAATCGTTAAAATATTTTTTACGTATGTATTTTTAGCGTTTTAAATTTACCTACACACGTGTAAGTTATGTGTAAGTACATAACCTACACATGACTTTCGAATGTGTAGGTTTAAGAAATAAACGAAATTTATTCAATTTTATTTTTTGAATATCAAAGTTAATGAATAAATGTTGCATTTCTATCATTTTTTGGTATGTTAAAAACGTTTTTGGTTGAAAAAATGAAGAATTTAGCCATTTCTTTTTCTTTTCGCAATATTTGCTCTTCTCAAATGAACCCTCCCCTATATATATATATATATATATATATATATATAGGGTTAGGATCCTTATATATATATATATATATATATATATAGGGTTAGGATCCTTACAGAACCACTGATTTACATACATGTAAATTAAGTCTGGTGATATTAATTTGTCTTTACATATGTGTAAATTAGACATAAGTATTTGAATATAGAAACACAACCATTTTTTTGTTGTTGCAAATATACACATATGTAAAATAACCTAAATATTACAAGGCTTTACATTTATGTAAATCAATGGTTCTTTTTGTTTTCGCAATAAGAAGTGGTTTTGTAACGATCATAATCCTATATATATATAGATCTCGCCCTCGTGTAAAAAAACCACATGTATTATATATTTATTGAGCTCGCCCTGTGATTTTCATCCTCTGTGCTACAAGAGTTCAGGATCCACTACTAAATGTGGTTGTGATCTGGTTTAATAAACATGTGTAGTCTTGGGTGGTGGTTATGGCTTCTTTTATGAGTTTTTCTATGGCAAGTGCTTTTTTACGTGATGATGATGATGGATGATGGTTGATGATATATGATAATATCATGTTTACATAAATAGTCCTTTTATAAACATTACACTCTTATAATAGTCCTTATATTTACGTGTTGATGATGATGGGAGATGGAGTTGACTGAGACGAATTGCAAACCATGAGAAGAAAAAGATGATTTTTAATCTTTTGAAGGAAAGCGTTATTTTAACCAAACCAGAAAGAGCAAGAATGAACTTGACTAAAAAACAAATTAATAAACAATAATTACGATATCATTTTTTAAAGGGTTATTGGATTTAAACACCCTCAACTATTGGTCATCGGCCGTTGTCAACCACAAGTATCACTTTGACCAATAGAACTTCCAAATAAACACTTTGGTGTCTATATCACCAAAAATTAAGCAAACCGTTAACGTTGTTATGTTTTTATTGATTTGGCACGATGACGTGTCCTATCTCTTCTTATGTGCACGGTGACATCGGTCCTTGATCAATAGGTGAGGGTGTATAAATCGAATAACTCATTAGTTATCTATTTTAACTACGAATTGACCTATGTCACGTGATGCAACGACCGGGTTTTAGTTGGTGCATATGTCGTGTCATATTTCTGACTTCGTTACATACGTTACGATTGATTATCTCATGCACATTCTGGTGTAGTATTGTGTCTCGTACCTTGCAACGTAACGTTGTCAGAGTAATTAAAAAAACTAAATAAAACAAAAGAATATACAAAGAAAAAAAAGTTTAAAAAGAAAAAAACAAAAATATTCGGCCCTTGTGTAGATGTTAAATGCACATCACGACCACTTGATGAGAGATCAAGAATTCTCACTATTTCTTAGATTCCTGGACCCAATTCAATTCAGTGAGATCTTTCATGCACATTGTTTTCCACCAAGAACATTTTATAAATCTATTTGACTCCCGAATTTGGAGCATCCTACTGTCACATAATTCACATGGTTCAACAAGCAAACGATATTTCACGATCAAGGGTGTAATACTCTTTGGAGTATCGGTCCTTATATATCGTATTAACAATCGAAATATGGTCGAAAGAAAAAAATCTCTATTTGATAGGGCTTCTTCCTATACCTATGAATTCCATTGGACCCAGAAATGATACACTGGTTCTATTCTTGATTAAACATAGTAATTCAAGTCTCGTTTGTATTTTTATTATGTATATAATAAAAAAAAATACAATCAAATTAGGGATTCATTAAGATTCTCAAATTTGGAAAATACTTAATGAATATGTATTCATATCAATTAATTGGGATTCTCGATCTGTTTCAGTCCTCTGCTTTACCAAATGAGTTGTCCCGAATATTCCTGATATCTCATCCTCATTTTCATTTAACTAGGGACATAAACGCCAATTGGACCAGAGAATGCGATTGCATTATAAGGTCATAATTGAACAGATCGAGGAAGTTCTAATTTAACAGATCGAGCAAGTTCAAAAAATAACCTTAAATCTTTGTGTACCGACCCCTAATCGAATAGTTTGGGATTCAGAAGTGAAAGAAATCATTTTATCTACTAATAGTGGACAAATTGGCGTATTACCAAATCACTCTCCTATTTCCACAGCAGTAGATATAGTTATTTTGAGAATACATCTTAGTGACCAATGGCTAACGATGGATCTGATGGGCGTTTTTGCAAGAATAGGTAATAATGAAATCACAGTTTTAGTATATGATGCAGAGAAAAGTAGTGACATTGATCCACAAGAAGCTCAATAAACTCTTGAAATAGCGGAAGCTGCTTTGAGAAAAGCTGAACGAAAGAGACAAACAATTGAGGGAAATCTAGCTCTCTGGTGGGCTAGGACACGAGTTTTTTGGCAAGTGAAGGGGCGCGACTAGCGCTTCAAAAGGCAAAACTCTCGTCTTAGTTTGGCGACCTAAGGGGCGGAAACTTTGTGTTATCTAAAGGCGACGACTTGGAAGTGGGCGAGCACTCAGCCCAGCGGGCGAACATGCCGGGCTCCGGCTCCACGCACCTGCTCACATTTTTCGAAGCACTTTCTAGTGTGCGCTTTAGTTTTTGAATGCCTAGTTTAACGTCACGAGTCTACATACCTTTCCCCACTTTCAGCTATCTTTTTTTCTGCCTTCCACTTTCGAGAGCTAGACCAGAGTTCCTTATCTGGCTTCTAGTCTACTAAAGCCAACAGACATATAAAAACTGGTGTTATTACGGCTACACCTCCCGCTTTGTCAGGTATACTACGAAGAATGTAATGGATCGGTAGGAAATATCATTTCGACCCAGTTACTTGTATTGGGGCTTTCATATATGTGGACGATAATGGCTTTATTCAGATTATTGAAACCGGTTGCGGTACCTGAACTAGATGCTCTGAGGTTGAAAGGCAAGTAGATAAGCAGATTCCTACATGTATCGTGAGTGCAGCACACACCTTTTTGTTTGTTTCATAGCCGTTTTGGCGGGGCGTACTAAACCCAGTACGTACAATGTTTTGGTCAAAAATCGACAAACCAAATTAGTAAAGTGAGGTTGTGCGTTTTAATGAATATTAACCAGAAATCTAAGATGAACACGATGATTTATACGAGGAAAAGCCCTTGATCTTTTAAAGGATCTCCGGCATAAAAACCCCGGGTGATGACAATCGAGAATTATGGCTGAGATTACAAATGTATGTGTATAGAGCAGAATATAGAAGAAAGAGTAGAGAAATCAAATAGAGTTTTCGTGTGTTTGTGTGTGTCAGCCATAACCTCATTTTATAGTTTGAGTTAATCGAAAAATCTTCCTAAAAATAAGCATAAAGCTGTTGATGGGCTTTACCACATTCATAGCTTGTTCCACAACTTCTTTGACCGAATTTAGTGGAGGACTGAGTCTTGAGAATGTTATTTGCACTGGAAATATCTAAAACACGCATAAGACAATGGATAGTTATTCGACATTTATAAACATTAAAAATCCTCAATCCTCATACGCTAAGGATACTGGATCTAGCGTAAATAAGGATACTAAATCCTTGCTGTCAAGATTTCGAGCCCTAACAATTGCCCCTAAATATGCTGATGTGGGAAACAGCTGGCATATTTAATCCTTTTCTTTTATTGTTGACAGGACGTGGGTAATGATCACTTTCAACCGTTCCATCTTCCTAGGGTTTATCTGTTTCGACCCTTGGCTCCGGATTCATTTTCACAACCGCTGCACAATCAACTCATCTTTGTCGATTAAGGTACGATTCCTTCCTGATCATTTATTTTCGTATTTTATAAGCGTCGTTGAGTATGTCTTCGAGTTCTCAACCGTCGTCCTCGAGTTCTCTTTGTAGGTCCATAATGATCGTGATTTCAGTGCTATAATGACTTGTATAACAACAAACAAACTTGACTCAAACAAACAAAGTGTATTATAACCAAACAACCAATAACGAGATTAAATCCACACAACCGGAGGTAAATACGCTACAAAGATGAGTAATATATGCTCCTAGCACCTCCAGTAAACACACAAACGACACAAGGGTTTTAGATAAGATTTCTGTCAAAGATGTGCAAAAGTTACATTTCATCAAGATAATGTTACAATTTATATCAGACATAGGTTCACTGATAGATTCGCTGACAGCGAATCTATCTAGCGAACCATATAGGTTCGCCGGGCACAATCAGGTTCGCCCGGTCGACACCAACACAAAAACTAAACTGTGCTACGGGCGAATCTATAGATTCGCCCGTAGGTTCGCTACAACTAAAACATACAAAATACATACAAAATATATAACACCGACATACCGGTGAGTCCGACCTATACATGACTATCAATACTCCTCCTAGGTTGGACCTCACCTGGGGAAGTCTTCTGTTTTAGTTCCGTCTTCTGTTGGCTTCAAAGATGCTCAATGAACGCTCCTGCCCTTCCTTTAATTCCGGCCATTGGATTTGTAACATCTTCAGATCGGCCTCATCGTCTTCACTGAATATCAGCATCGATTCCACGAACTCTGCTTCGGCGACCTCAGTATCAGGCATATCAAGATCAATCGTTTCCGCCTGAACTTCCTCAGTAGGCTCCTCGCCAGTTACTTCCAAATCAACCACATCAACTGGTTTCTCAAACCTCTTCTCAATCGTTTCATCAAGCTGCTTTGACAAGTCATCAACATCCATTCTTTGTTCATCTGTCGCTCTCAACCTTTCGTTCACCTTCCTCAATTCTGCACGAATACCCCGGGCTTTGTTTGCAACCTTCACAAACAGGTTTGCTTCAGTCCTAGTGTCATCTCCAGCCCCGTGCTTGATCCGGTTCTCACACAGTACTTTCAAATCTTCATCGCAAAAGGAAAAGATCTCCATTGGGTCAAACGATCGGATTTCTGGACGATCTTCCCCTTTCAGTCTGATAACCGCTTCTCCCGTTCCATTATCATAAAACCACTTCAGAAATTCTTGTAGACGAGCAGGCTGAGTATCAGGAACCCTGACCCGTGTCATAATCTTTGGCGCTTCAATCTTCAAAACAACCTTACCCTTCCATGAAACCCAGTGCCTATCCTTTTTCTGCCTCATCCGCCTTGGTTTTTGGTACCCAAAATCTACGAAGTTGGTCTTAGCAGCCTCTCTGATTGTTACCTCAAACGCGCACGCCCTTCCACTGTCCTCCTTTCCCAACAGAGGAAGTTCGGCCAGCCTACGCAAATCCCACCTCGGCAGTGTGGCGAAATGCTTCCTATTCTTGATATAACAGATATCACCGCCCCTTCGCTTAACCATATACGCATCCACCTGACTGTTATACTTCCACGCTATCACTTGCCTATCCAGTTGGGAGGTGTTCGGTTCATCAATATTCTGAAAAATTGGCACTTCACGAACAACCTCTTCATCCTTCCTGAACCATTCGGATTTGTCCAATTCTATGTGATCAAACTGATAGCTCACCTCTTTCTCCTCAACCTTGTATTTCTCCGGCTCATCATCTAAATTCTCCTCACTGTCAGCATT
The DNA here is from genome assembly GCA_030867185.1 of Tagetes erecta. Lineage (NCBI taxonomy): Eukaryota > Viridiplantae > Streptophyta > Magnoliopsida > Asterales > Asteraceae > Tagetes > Tagetes erecta. The sequence goes on from CM061487.1 coordinate 83,264,053, forward strand.
CTCATCGATTTCCGGTTCAGCACTAACAACTACTTCAGGCCCAGTAAATACATCAAGATTTATCCCCATATCCTCATCAAATAACTCCTCAGCAGATTTACCCTTGCCTTATCCTGATCCCCAAACACACAATCCATTAACGGATACTTTGCAGCATCCGTTAAGCTTATCAGTTCAGCTTCAGACATAGCAGGTTCCGACCCATCCTTTTCTTTCAGGCTATTCAGCTCCTTGAATATTCTGACAATTAGGCACTGTTGATCCTTCATCATTCTCCCCATTTCAAAGATAACAGTCGACTTTTCAGCATCCTGGGTCTCCAGATCCGCATACTTACTCTTCAAATCCCCCAACTCTGCCTTCAAACTATCAATCTCACCCTTCAACACACTAACAGATTCAGTAGATGTACCCGGAGTGTCATGCTTTGCTTTCTTTGACGCTTCAGTTGGTGCATCAGATTTCCTCTTTGTTCTGTTTTCCCTTCCCGCATCAATTTCTGCCTGAATCTCATCAACTTCCCGATCAAACGAATAGTCCTTTTCTTTGGCATACGGCTACCTTTTCTTTATCCTTTTCTCAACGACCTCAATGTTCTCACCACCACGTTTTCTTTCAGTCTCCATTAACCTTTGTATTTGTACCCATCTATCAGCTGGGTACATGTTTTCCCATAAAAACGAGGTCCTACCAACACAATCAAATCTCACAGATTTGCAGTCTCTGAAGATTCTTGAATGCATTTCCCATATCTTCAGCTCATCACCAACAACAGGCAGATTTGGCAATTTGTCATTCAGAATCATCTGGATAAATCTGGGGTACATCAACCATTTACCCGCCTTAGTAGCATGGATGTTCTCGAGCATATAGTTGTAGATAAGCTTCGCAAGATTTGCTTTTTGCCCTCGGCAAAACAGCATCATGGCCCGAGCCCAATCCAAGTTTAACCCGTCAGTACCCCCTTTCCTATGATCCAAGCACATGATGAAGGCGTGCAATGTATCTCCATTCTTGGATCAAATAGGATTTAACAAGAGTAAATTGCCAAAATAGTCCCTGGGTTTGTACCGTTTCGACCACTTTGGTCCTTATATTTTTTTTCTTGCCATTTTGGTGTTTGGTTTTGTAAAAAAACTGCCATTTGGGTCCTTCCGTCAATATTTTCCGTTACATTTGTGTTAAATGACTATAATGCCCATAATTATTATATTTATTAAAAAAAATGTTAAACACATGAATACATGATGATGCAGACATTCAACCACCATCACACAATTCTTCTTCTTCTTCATTTCATTTCTTCTCCTTTTTTTTCTTTCATTTCTTCTTCTTCTTTCTTTCAGTTCTTTTTCTTTAACACTAAACATAAGGAACACTTAATTAGACCATCACTACATCAACACCATCCAACATCCATCTTCATCATCCACCCATACCCACCGTCACAACCCATTACACCACCGTGACAACACCTTTCAAACTCGCTAGATCTAAACACCACCACGTCACACACCACCACCTGCTACTGATTCAACCATAACCACCACTCAATCTCTAACCTAAACCCATCAACACAAAACCCAAATCAAAGACCACCAGCGACAACTCCTCTTTATGATTAGCAGCATCACTAGATCGTCTTTCATACCAACACGAATTGGTGGTTTTCGTCGGTGGCCGGAGATGGAGCAGTGCGGTGGTGGTTTTCATCAGCGACCGGAGATGGAGCCGTTCAATGGTGAAACACGAATTGTTGTTGTAGATCTTGTCAAGGATGATGGTTGGATCAATTTATGACAATGGCGATTGGGTTTTGATTTCAAAAGAGACATGAATCGTGATGGTTATGGTGGGTGATGAAGATGATGATGGTGGGGTGCGATTGGGTCTTGACTTGTGGAAGAAGAAGATGATGAAAGGGTGTGGTAGGTGGGTGGGTGGGTATTATATATTATATAATAATAATAATAATAATAATAAATAATAATAATAATAACGTTATTGCCATTTTGGTCCTTGGAGTAGTAAAGGACTAAAATACCCCGACGGTTAACAGAAAACGTTGATGAAATTTGACGGAAGGACTAAAATAGCAGTTTTTTTACAAAACCAAACACCAAAATGGCAAGAAAAAAAATATAAGGACCAAAGTGGTCGAAACGGCACAAACCCAGGGACTATTTTGGCAATTTACTCATTTAACAAATTCCATCTTCTTTTCACCTGGCATAGGACCCTCATAACCCGTAGTCCTGAATGCCCCATATACCTCCTCAGCGGTCATATTGACTTCATCTCCGACATCATCCTCTAACCTCAAAATCCTGGCCAGATCAGCCTCAGTAAACTCCAGATCAAAACCACTAACTTTGGCGCAAATCCGTGATGGCTGTACAGACACATTCATCACAGCAGTTCTCCAGAAATCTCGAACATGAAGCTCGTATATAGTCGGTGAATGAGAAATGGCGTGATGAATGTGAGACGACTTCAACCATCTAATGCAATCTCTATACCCACCGGCTTTCTCGTGATTCTCGTCAAGCAAAGCACACATATTGTGCTTTCTTTCAACGAATAATGTAGACATCGTGCCTGAAAAATAAACGGAGATTGATCAGAAACGAAGATTTTGAAAACAGTTAATAGATTCGCTGGATAAATAGGTTCGCTGAAAGAGCGAACCTGAGATTTGGCACCAGAACCTATAGATTCGCTGACATGAAAAATCAGTCATTTGGTCGAGCGAATGTATAGGTTCGCTAGAAACAGTCGGGCGAATCTATGTTGATGCACGGGCGGCATGACGACATAGGTTCGCTCGAAGTTTTGAACTTTCGTTCAGATTCGCCAGACGAACACATAGGTTCGCTGGAAACCCTAGTTTTTGAAAAACGGCCTAAATCTCAGTCAAAACACCATAATCAAGCAAACAAAGCAACAATCGGGCAATATAACCATCAAACGAGGATATTATGAAGTAAATTCCTAACTAATAACACACAACAGACATTTGATTTACATAATTTCACAGATCGACGGATTTAAGGAGATTAAAGTGCGATTGATGGGTTGAAACATAAGTTAAAATGAAGACGATGACATACCAGACCAAAATAAAGATGATTTAGTGTGAAAAACCGGTTGTGGATGAGAATCGAAAGTTCGGCAGTTAGATTTTGAAAAACCCAGCTACAGTAATAGTGACAGCGAATGTGTGAAAGATTTCGCTGTCACTACATATATATACAGTTACAGGTTCGCTGGCAGACACACTAGCGAACTTTAGATTCGCCCGAAGACCAAAGGTCAAGACAAACTACGGCGGCGATGCAAAGAGGTTCCGGGCGAACCTGAGGTTCTGGCGAACCTGTAGGTTCGCTAGTAGATTCGCTGGGACACAAAACAAGAAAAATTAAATTAAATTAAATTAAAAAAAATGTTTTTGGTTTTTCTCAAATTTTAAATTCTTTGTAAATCCACGAAAATGTCCCACGATTTCAACGCTCCGAAAATAAACACATTAACCTAAAAAATAATAAAAACAAGAGAAAATTAAGAAAAATAAAATGAAAGAAAAAGCAAGAATTAAAAGCTAAAGAAGGATATATATATATTTTTCATGACGTTTTGAGCAGAATCCGGAGAATCATTGATTGGCGGGATTGCAGATATGTTTGTCCATTTAAACCCATGCCTTTGTCCTTTCAACAAGAGATCAGCAGCTTCTTTTATCATGTTTTTGGTTTGATTGAAGAAGCTCAGACAACTCTGTCCCCACAGACATCTAGGTAAAAAGAACAAGTTCTGTCATCAGGATATATCTGAGCAATACGATTGACTTTGCTTGAATTTCGAATATCAAATTTTGAATATTGATCGATGCATTAGCTTCTTTTGACACTGTGCAATTTTTGCATCTTTTTGTGAGTGGAGCTTGTCAGCAATTGATTCATTTGAACACAATGCGACTTATTATTTGGGAAACTCAAATAGTTCAGAGCTCCAGGTCTATACCGACGTATAACAGAGGAGATAAACATTTGAGCATGCTCGGTGAATCTTCAGGTCAATACTTCCGTATAGCAGAGAAGATTCACCAACTCCAGGTCAATACATCCGTATAGCAGAGGAGTTAAGCACTTTGACTCAATACTTTCGACTCAGAGGCTTTTCCGAAGAGCATCACTAGCAGCTTTTTATTTGTTTTGCAAACTAGAAACTCGATTCGGGGATAGGGTGAGGGTGATTTGGGATGTTTAGGGAAATCAAGGCAAAGATTTGACGCTCTCAACCCATTTTTGACAGAACCCGTATCTTTGTGCAATCCAATCATGTCAAGGGGATAATCCTTGTGGCTGAGATCTTGAACGTTATGTTTGGCTGCACAATCACTTGTTTACTTTGTTTTCGGGCTGAGCCTATCTGACATATCCCAAACACAATACTTCTGACCTCCTTCAACGTCTCTTCAACATCAATCAAAACGGAGATCCTGAAATAGCAAAATTTGAAAAACTATAAATAGTTAATCTTTTATATCTCCCCCAAAATTTCTATATAATAGCTATCTAATAAGAAATTTTTGTTTTTCAGATTTTCTTAATATATATATACAGAATAAAAGAGAAAGTAAAAGAAAATAAAATAAAATAAAATAAAGGAGGGAAGAAACGAGTGACCCACAGAATTTTCAAAGAAGAAAAAGAAATAGTAATTTACATATTTACAAATTTGATTCACATAGAAAAAGGTTTTCAAAAAGATATCAGTCCCAGCATAGAGATCAGTTCATAAAAACGTGGTTTGTCAAAAGTTTTTGTGAAAAGATCAGCTTTTTGCTTTCTAGTTTCAATAGGAATAATATCAATGAACCCCTTTTCCTGTGCGTCTCTGATGGCATGAATTCTTGTTTCGATGTGCTTGGTGCGAGTGTGATGAATAGGATTCTTGGCAATTCCAACAGCAGCTTCATTATCACAAAAGAGTGGCGTATGAAGGAAGTTGATGCCATAATCCATCATCTGATGTTGGATCCAGAGCACTTGGCAACAGCAGCTTGAAGCAGCAATGTATTCTGCTTCTCCTGTGGACAGAGAGACGGTTGTTTGCTTCTTGCTTTGCCAGGAAACAAGACATTCACCAAGATATTGACATCCGCCAGTGACTGATTTTCGGTTAATCCTGCAACCAGCATGATCACTATCAGAAAAAGCATGTAAATCAAAGTTCCCACCTTTTGGATACCAAAGTCCCAAACGAGAGGAACCCTTAAGGTAACGAAAAATGCGTTTAACAGCTTTCTCGTGTGATTCTTTTGGATTGGCCTGGAAACGAGCACAGTAGCACACGGCGAATGTAATATCAGGTCTGCTGGCAGTCAGATACATGAGAGATCCGATCATCGAGCGGTACCGATGAGCATCCACAGGATTCCCATTATCATCAGAAGTAAGGCATGTTTGAGCGGTGAAAGGAATCAATTCAGGAGAAGAATCATCCATGCCAAACTTTGTGAGGATCTCTTTGATATATTCTCTTGGTGGATAAGAATTCCATCTGGCTTTTGTTCCACTTGCAGCCCCAAGAAGAAACACATCTCCCCCATAATTGTCATTTCAAAGCGATCCATCATCACTTTTTCAAACTCTTTACACAGCCCCTCATTTGTTGAACCGAAAATTATATCATCAACATACACTTGAACGATCAGTAGCTCACCATTCACCTCTTTCTTGAACAATGTCATATCTATAGTCCCACGAGAGAAACCTTTGCTGAGAAGATACTGTGTCAGAGTTTCATACCAGATACGTGGAGCTTGATGCAACCCATACAAGGATTTATCAAGCTTGTACACCTTTGAAGGAAAATCTGGATCCTCGAAACCCGGTGGTTGACATACGTAGATCTCCTCATCGATATCTCCATATAGAAATGCACATTTCACATCCATCTGATAAACTTTAAAGTTTTTGTTCGCAGCATGAGCAAGAAAGATTCTAATGGCTTCAAGGCGAGCGACTGGAGCAAAAACTTCAGTGTAGTCAATCCCCTCCTCTTGAGCAAATCCTTGAACAACCAATCTCGCCTTGTTTCTGATAACAACACCGCGATCATCTGGCTTGTTTCGGAAAACCCACTTAGTGCCGATGGGACACTTATTAGGAGGAAGATCAACAAGTTCCCAAACTTTAAGCTTCCTAAATTGCTGCAGTTCCATTTGCATGGCATCAACCCAACTAGGATCTTCAAGTGCTTGTTTATAATTCTTCGGAACAACTTGAGACAGAAAGGCAGCATAGAGACATTCATTAATCAAACCACTCTGACTCCGAGTTCGCACACCATCAGTAATTGATCCTATGATATAATCATGAGGATGATTTTTCAAGGTTTTGAAGTCTGTGTTGAGGAGCAAAGGATTGGTTTCGGTTGAGTGTGTTTGATTAGATGGTTGTGAAGGTACGTTTGAGATTGGAGGAATTGTATTAGTGGTAGATGTAGGAATGGAAGTGGATGATGATGGAATATCTGATGGAGAAGTTGGAACAGTTTGAGGTGGTGGAGGTGGTGGAATGTCAAATGAAGTGGGAGGTAATTGTGTAGTTGAAGGTTGTGGTTGTGATTGTGTAGGTGGATGGTTAAAGATAGAAACTGATGTGTGAGGAATGATGTCATCATCGTCAGAGTCAGGAAGATTGAATGATTTGAAAATAGTGGTGGAATCATAAAACCATGCCGGTTCACTGCCAATACTTGTTGTGTTTGACTCTTGCCAGTCAACATAATAGGACTCTTGCACAATCCGTGTTCGCTTGTTGTAAACACGATACGCTTTTTGTGTGTTCGAGTATCCTACAAAGAAACACTCATCCGAAACAGCACCGAACTTCGTTTTCTGATCTTGAGTATTCAACAGAGTGCAAGAACATCCAAAGGGGCGCAGAAAATCGATCAACGGCTTAATCCCTCGAAACAGCTGGTATGAAGTCTTCATCTTTTCTTTGACAATCAGTACCCTGTTCAGAACATAAGCTGCACAATTAACTGCCTCCGCCCAGAAAATAATTGGAAGCTTTGACTCAATCAGCATAGTTCTAGCGGCCTCCACAAGAGTTCGATTCTTCCTTTCAGCAACACCATTTTGTTGTGGTGTTCGTGCGGCGCTAAACTGTCTGAGAATACCCCGTTGTTCACAGAAAGAGTTGAAGATATGGTTTCTAAATTCCGTTCTGTTATCGCTTCTGATGGCTTGAACCTTTCGCTTTCCAAGAACCTCGATTTGAGGAATCACCTTCATTAGTTCTTCAGCAGTTTCACTCTTGTGTGCCATGAATCTCACCCAGGTGTACCTAGAGTAATCATCTGTGACAACCAAGCAATAAGATTTCTTAGCAATAGATTTGACACTTATTGGACCAAATAAATCAGTATGTAACAATTCGAGGGGTTCTGAGATTGAATTTGTAATTTTAAGTTTATGTGGCTTTTTGTGCTGTTTTCCTTTAGCACAAGCCATGCATTTCTCAACCACTGAAAAATCTTTAAGTGGTAAACCCCTGACCAAATTGTTCTTAACCAATTTATTTAGAATTTTAAAATTAATGTGCCCTAAACGTCTATGCCACTGAAAAGATTCAAAAGATGAAGCTTTAGATAGGAGACAGGTCACGGTGGAAGTTGATTCTTTTGATCCCATATTTAGCATATATGTATCATTTCGTCTTGGAGCTCGCATGATCACCATTCTTCAGGAATAGAAAACTCTGGCTTCAAGAACAGACATTCATTTGGAAGAAACATCACTGGGATATTCTTATCACAGATTTGTGATACACTGAGAAGATTGAATGCCAGTTCAGGAACATAGTTGACGTCTTCCAAAGTTAGTGAACCATTTGAGACTTCTCCTTGACCAATCATTTTGCCACCTTTCTTGTCTCCCGCAAAAGCAACATATCCACCATTGATGATCCGATAGTTAGTCAGCAGGTCCTTCAACCCTGTCATATGTCTGGAACATCCGCTGTCAATATGCCAATGACTATTTACAACGGCATTTGAATGTTCCTGACATTTATTAAAAAAATTAAAAGTTAGACCTTTGAAATTGGCACCCAAGCTTTTGTGTACTTGGGTGGTGGAACAGATGAAGAATTACAAAAGAAATTATTTACAAATGTGTTTAATCTTTTTCCAAAAGATTTTTGCTTTGAACTGTTTTTGAGTAACTTAGGGCACTGCTTGACAGTATGACCAATATTTCCACATTTAAAGCAATGAGTTTTCAAACTGACTTTGGAAACTTTATCAACAAGAATTTTATCCATTTCAATTTCCTCGTCACATTCAGACATTTGAGAATTGCAATCACTGTAAGAGTCGTAATGCTCTTTTGATTTACTTGCTGTGACTTTTACCTTTTCAGATTCAGATTTAGGTTTTGAAATCCTTATAGGTGTGAAGGACGGGATTTGATGAGTAAAGAACTTTTGAAAACAGTTTGTTTTGGTTTGACTTTCAGAGACATGACCTGAAAGTTCATCCTTGTCATTCACACACTTATTTTCAATCAGATCATCATTCAACACATTAGAGCTTGAAGTAGTGCACCCTAAATTGCTATTAAACATAGAATTGTCTGAACATAACACATTACTAGAAACAGAATTAATTAAACTAATGTCTTCAACAGACTTCTTGGAATCAGAATTAGAACATTCACTACTGCTAGAACAACCAAGCCCAGTACTCCTACCATATGCGTAATCCTCTCTAACCTCTTTAAGATTTAAAACTGCAATAGAGCTGTTAGTATCATTCTGTATAATCTCTTGTATCAACTCATTTGAGGGATGAGGAATAGGTGTTGGAGAGTAACAAAAGGTACTAGGTGGGGGATAGGCATATGTTTCATTATTAAGACCCAAACCTGTCTTAACTCTGGCCCCCCGTTGTTTCTTGCAGAGTTCCTCCCTTTTCATACTAGATATTGTCCACTGCTGCAGTTTATTTTTGAGTTTTCTTGTTTCAAATTCAGCAAGAGTGACTTGCTCAGTTAAGTAGTTTATTTCACAGTTCTTTTCCAAAAGAGTTCTTTTTAAATGTTCATTTTCTTTCAAAGCTTCTCTTAATTTGACAAAATATTTTGATTCACTTAATTTAAGCTCTTTGTTAGTTCTCTTTAATTCGTTTTCGTTTGACATTAACAATTTATTAGCTTTGTATATGCCAATTAAACGAATTTTGCAAGCAGATGAACACATATCTTCAATAATGTCATAAGGAAGACCAATTACCAGTTTTTCTGCAGCAAGGGCACGATCGCACTGGCAGTATGGAGTGTTCCTTTTGAATTCATCTACCGCATCAATCCTCGCCTTCTCAATCACGGCTTCCAAGTTAAGCTTTGACTCTTCATCATTCTTCATTTCATTAACCGCAGCTTCACATACCAATCCTGAGTGATTCAGATGGCCTTGAACAATAGCATCAGATTGATCTCCATCAACTTTCTCCACTTTCCCTTCTTCATCTTCACCATAAAATTCTTTGAACGGATCAAAGCAATTTATATAATTATCATCATTCTCAACAATTTCAGCAACTAGGGCATGATTAATTTCCTCCTTTGTCTCTTCAATTTCTGCACTCCAATCAAAGTTGGTGAGCAGTGCAGTTTCATTCTTTGATTTCACTTCCTCAAGCCTTTCTTGACTAGGAGCAGTTCTTGGGTTTCCAGAATTCACCGGTTCAGTAACAATTGGTAAAGGACATTCCCTTTTTAAGTGACCCAATTGTTTGCAGTTATAACATCTCAGCTTCCCTTTGTCATACCCCAGCTTGTTATTCTGTCCCTGATTCCCAAAACTTCTTCTACCTGTTTTTTCCATAAACCGTCTAGCACGAAGAGTAAGCATGGCCATTTGCCATTGGATGTCGGTTTCTTCAAGATCATCAGGATCCACCTGATACATATCTTCAACAATCATCCCCTTTCCCTTTAACTCACCAGCAACAAGAGCTTCATAGCTATGAACAAACATTCCAAACAAAGCCATAGTGTCAGATGGAATCTGAGTGGTGACAGATGCATTTGAGCTTGAACCAACATTTGTAGATGCACCAACAGATTTAACAGACACATGACTTGATGATCCTCCAGGTGCAGCACTGTAGATATGAGAGTTTGCAGCGGATGAAATAAGTGCAGCATTCTGAGAAGGAATATTTAGAACCATCATTGACTGATTGTATTCTCTTCTCTTCACATCAAGATCAAATGACTTAAGCTTGTTTATAACGTCCATCAGCTTATAGTCATGAAAGTTTCTTTCTTGTTTCAACAATTTGATCTGAAGACTCCACTGAGGAGGAAGTGAATCTAACAGCTTTGTGACTTGTTCATGATTTCCCAGCTTATCATCATACTTTTTCAGGTTACTTGATACAGACAGGAATCGATTGGTAATATCAGTCAGATTTTCTTGCGAATACCCCACAAAAGAGTTAAACTCTTTCTCAGCTTGAGCTTTTCTATCCAACTTCAAATCTTCATTACCATCGTAGAACTCGCACAACGCATCATACAAGCTTTTTGCAGTTGTGTGTTCAGCAAACCTGTTAAAAATATCCTGATGCAAACAAAGTATCAATGCCCCGAGTGCCTTCTTGTCACGATCAAGCAACTTGGTGTCTGCTTCAGTAAAAGTACTTGGATCAGTGTTTATTGAAGTAACAGTTCCTTCAACTGTCTTTGGCACGTGCGGACCATTTACAATTGACTCCCATTGATTATAGTCAGTATAGTAGAAAAAAGCTTTCAAACACCTCTTCCAGTCTTCAAAATTCTCACCACTAACAAGCCTCGGTGGCCTGTTAGGTTGAACACTATCCAGATCATTCATATTCAGGGTTGATGTAGTCATAATTTTAAACAGATTGTAGATTCGCTGAAGACAGATAGATTCGCTGGATTAGATTCGCCCAAAGAACAAATAGATTCGCTGGCAGATTCGCTGTCAGATTCGCTAGCAGATTCGCTAGACAAACAAACAGATTCGCTGACAGCAAGCACAGTTTCGCTCGACAGATTTTGGCAGCAGTTTCGCTTGCACAATTTGCCAAACAAGTGAACTTTCGTTCTATGAAATGTCAGATTCGCTAGCCACAAACACAAAATTACAGAACACAAGATTTGTACTAGATTCGCTGGATGAACAACCAGTTTCGCTGGAAGAACAGATAGGTTCGCTGGGTTACGAACAAACCTGTTTCAGTACGAAAACAAACAGAACAGCTTCAAAACTTAACCATTTGTAGACCCGTTTGTTTCAGAAGCTTCTTATGACCAAATATGACAACACCCAAGCAAAATACAACACCAAAACACCCAAACCAGTCCAGAAAAGAATCAAATAGTGTTTTGACACAAAAACCCCAAAATCAACACAAAAATCACTAGAATCAAACAATCAAGAGCACTAAGGCTCTGATACCATATTGTAGGTCCATAATGATCGTGATTTCAGTGCTATAATGACTTGTATAACAACAAACAAACTTGACTCAAACAAACAAAGTGTATTATAACCAAACAACCAATAACGAGATTAAATCCACACAACCGGAGGTAAATACGCTACAAAGATGAGTAATATATGCTCCTAGCACCTCCAGTAAACACACAAACGACACAAGGGTTTTAGATAAGATTTCTGTCAAAGATGTGCAAAAGTTACATTTCATCAAGATAAGGTTACAATTTATATCAGACATAGGTTCGCTGATAGATTCGCTGACAGCGAATCTATCTAGCGAACCATATAGGTTCGCCGGGCACAATCAGGTTCGCCCGGTCGACACCAACACAAAAACTAAACTGTGCTACGGGTAGGTTCGCTACAACTAAAACATACAAAATACATACAAAATATATAACACCGACATACCGGTGAGTCCGACCTATACATGACTATCACTCTTTCAAAAAACAGCAATAACAGTCTTTATTCCTAAAATCTCCTCAAGGAACCGATGAAAGAGATCTGTAAGTTTACTGATTCAGAGGTTCAATCCATAGCTTCCTTGTTTCCTCCGAATACTGTTTTTCGTCCGTTTGATCCTAAAGCTCCAAGTGATGCTATGTCGGACGATTGGGTTTGTATCCCGACTTTACCTTTCCAACTTGGTTTGTCATTCCCGTTCCATGTTCTGACGCAATCGTTCTTTGACGTTACTGGCTTATCTTATATCCAGGCAATGCCGATGGTTTGGCATATATTGTTGACGATTGAGCAGATCATCGCTGATTATGACTTATCTTTTGGTCTCCCTGATTTAGCGTCTTTATATAACTTAGTCACTCATGGATCTAGCCGTTTTGTTTTGAAATCTAAGCCTCATCAAGTTGTTCCCATTTTGAAAACAACCCAAAACGATCCTCTCTGGAAAAATCAATTTTTCTTTGTCCGTCGAGATTCTATACCCGAAGGTGAAGATCTTCCAGTTGTTTGGGTTTCCAAGGGTAGGATATAGGATCTTTAGCTATATGAATCCTTATTCAATGAATCTCTTTTATTAATCAGCTATGATTTATTTGCAGTGTCTGATTTTGCTGACTTGTCCAAGGCGACGGGTGTTGAGGAGATTATTCGAGAATTTTTAAGCTTGGATTCAGGCATTCGATCCTTCAAGGTGCAGTCAAAACTTCCTGCACAAAGCTTCTCACAGTCTTCTTCACACACTATGTCAAGTAAGTATATGAAGAATAATTTGTATAAAAAAGATTATGTAGAGAAATAACTTATCTGTTTGTATCATAGGTGCTCACAAGTCTCCGTCTAAGTCTACTCTGTTTATGCTGGATGATGTCAATGATCTCTTATTCTCCAAATCTATGAAGAAATAAAAAAGTTCTCCCATCCCTGCTCCTAGGCCAGTGACTACTCGTTCAAGAACGGTGGCCCATAAGAGGAAGAAGCCTTCTGATCCCAAGGATGAATTCATTGAGGTGGAGAAAGGCCTCATTGAGTACATCTCTGACATAATTTTACTATCCCTGCACAATGTTTTTGATATTGAGTTAGTTAAGGATAAAGGATCCTTGTAATCTTACCTATGGTTTTTTTTGCAGAGCCTTGGCATGCTGAAAGCCTCCCATGATAAAAAAGATCAAGGAGTCTGAGACACATTTGGCCAACATGAGATCAATTCTGGCTGCGAAGGACAAGGTTTTGGCTCGAGCAGAAAAGGAGATCAAGGAGTTGAAAGATGATCTGCAGGTAGCTGAAGGCAAGGCTCGCGAAGAGGGACAAATTGCTATTGAAGAAGCCAAGGAATGGGCGGCCAAACTGGTTATTCAAGTCAGGATCAAGATGGCTAAAGAGGCTGCTGATGCTGGCTTTGAAAAGGTTAAGTGGGATGTGGCTAAATGGCAGCAGACTCTAGCGAACTTGGGCGATGAAGATCAGGCGGAGGACAAGGTGGCTGATGAGAAGGCTAGCAAGGATGCTGGGGGTGAAGCTACAGTGGGCGATGAAGGTGTGATGCAAGCTTGAGCCCACTTTTTTATTTGTGAAACTTTTGGGATTTCGATTTGGATGTAAGTTCTGAACGATAGGTATTAGAATTAAGGATCCATGATCCTGAAGACAATTTGGAGGGTATCAAACTTGGATGGATCCTTTGTTTTTGGGGATGAAGCATTTGGTACTCTTCTCTTTATTTTCCTGCATGCTAGAACTCTTAACAAACATATGACTTAACCTAGGTGGATGGTCCACTTTTTGCTGGTGAAGCCGAGGTTAAGGTTATTAGTAATCTAATTAGTTTGTTTAATATAACTTTGATATTTTGGTGACAATAGCATAAAATTATGTTTGTTATATCATAAATTAAATTTATGATCTGTTCAAAATCCTCCTAAAAATGTGATTTTGAAAAGATAGACAAAATAGAACCGAAATCATACAAGAGGATCCTAGTTAGGATTACACCTTTTATGATACCTACATGAAGTATACTATTCATAGGCTTAGGATCCAGGATCCTGATGAATACTTGGATCTTTAGGCATTGATACAATCCAGATAATATATCCTGCAACTTAGATAGATAAACTGGCGACAAGGCCCAATATATAACTGGCGGCAAGGCCCAATAGATAACTGGCGACAAGGCTCAATAGATAACTGGCGACGAGGCCAAAACTGAGATTTATGCCCGTCCCGGGTCTTGCCCAAATGTAAGTGACATTGAAAAATGTCAAAACCTTAGCTAACGTGAAAACGTTAGAAACCTTAGGATAACGGAGGTATGGTACGTCTACCAAAAACTTGAGGATCCAACATAAGACCAACAACAATGAAATTTTCAGCCACATATAGTGCACTGGTCTCATTGCCTTGAATCAAATCTGGATAACGAGCGCTACTGGCGATTCTTAGAAAAGGTGAAAACCTTTTAAAGCTTAGAAGGTATTAAATACCTTAAACTTAGGAGAGAGGTGGCCAACCCCTATAATTTCCACATGAGCTTTCTACAAAATTTTGAAATCTAATGAAATTGGATGTTAAAACATATTAACATCCTTGTTTATATAAAAGGTTCAATAAGGTAAAAATATGATTTGAAAGGGTAAGATTAGGGCTGACAATTTTGTACACGGACACGAATACACGACACGTACCTACACGGTCTTAACAGGTAACAGGTAAGGGGTTAACAGGTAACAGGTACTAAACAGGTAGACATGAATATACCTGTTAATTTTCGTGTAATTAACAGGTATTTACATGTTTACCTGGTAGTACCTGTTAGTACCTGTTATGATTTTTTAAAAATTAAAAATATAATTTAATTATTAATATATCATATCATATTCACCATTTTACCCTTAATCCCTTATACGGTTGTATACCCTAGATGTTTGTTTTTTTTCTAAACCCTAATA